>FXXK01000358.1:389580-778115 GCA_900184695.1 Betula pendula
TGCATGTTTATATTGATATCCCGTATTTGAGTCCATTTTATACATTTTATTTTGGTGATTCATCGTGATCCTATTTGTGCAGATTCTTCCACTTTTTGGCAAGCATAAGGTGTTGCACTTTAACAAAACAGATGCACGTTTGGCAAACAATGGGATCCCACTTGATCTTCAGAAACTCAGATGTCGTGCTAATTTCCAGGCACTGAAATTCACTCCTCAGATTGAGACTTTGGGGTACAAATTGGTTCGTATGCTTCAAGAAAAGGGACCTTTTGTGGCTCTGCATCTAAGATACGAGATGGACATGTTGGCTTTCTCAGGTTGTACTCATGGCTGCACTGAGGAAGAAGCTGAGGAGCTCAAGCGGATGAGGTTTGTTGTTTGGGAGTTAAAACCTTTCTTTTTTAATTTTTAATTTTTTTTATCCCTTCTGGAATGCACATTTGAAGAACTTGATAAATGTTTTTTATGAGTACAATTTGCTTATTAAGTGGTTAACCTGTAAAAGAGATTGTCCAGTGAATATTTGCTAGGTGATGTATAGAACAAAGGGGAAAGAAAATTATAGTATGGTCATAGTTTTGTGGTCAAATGATCTGAATTTTTTTCTTTATTATAATACATCATACATTTGGAAAGGATGCTAAATGTGTGATGATTCAACGGGATAATCTGAAATGGCCTAATTGAGCACCCTCCTGTCTAGTGTGATAAGTGTGGTTCCTGCCTTGTTTGTTTCTGAATCTAACTCAGGGTTCTACCACTTGGAGAGGAAAGATAATTATTTATGATCCTTCCTGACCAAACTGTATTTATTCTTTTCACTCAAATCTATAAAAGTGTCTTACGGTCAAAGTAATGTGTATTCATAGTATTGCACCTTTTCATCCAGGTATACATACCCTTGGTGGAGAGAGAAAGAGATAGTGTCGGAACAGAGGAGAGCACAAGGTTTGTGTCCTCTGACACCAGAGGAGGCGGCTTTAGTTTTGCAGGCATTGGGTTTCGATAAGAACACACAGATTTATATCGCAGCCGGTGAGATTTATGGCAGTGATCGGAGACTCGCGGCGCTAAGAGCTGCATTTCCACAAACTGTGAGTCTATTTCTATTCTGCATCTTGCCTTACTTTTTGTCTCTTTGATTCTGCTTGTGATATTATCACCCTTTGGTGGTAGTGAAAACCACGCCCCCCCTGTCCAGTGTCTGAGAGTTATTCTAATTAAGATGACCTCAGTTGTAACATATTGAAACCTTTCCCCAAGTGTTTTGATGCTTGTTACATGCTGATGATCAAGCATGCCTTTTATGGGTTTGCCTCACCCACATAATTGACAAACAGTTGGATCAGATAATTTTTCCTGCACTTATTTTTGTTAGAGAACCTAATCAGGGCTCCCTCCATCAAGTGGTTAGACCTAACTGTAGAATATGCATGTTTATTCTTATTGAGTCTTTGTATCATCGCCCTTTTAGCTTTAGCGATAAGCTTCTTGACCAGCAATTTATCAACTTCCCCCATTTTTGTTTGCATATGATTCTTCTAAGATCTGAGACCCCATGACAATTTTCAGGTGAAAAAGGAAATGTTGCTAGCCCCAGGGGAGTTGCAACAATTCCAGAATCATTCATCTCAAATGGCAGCTTTAGATTTTATGGTTTCGGTAGCCAGTAACACTTTCATTCCCACCTACGATGGAAACATGGCAAAAGTTGTGGAAGGCCACCGCAGGTTTGTATTCCCCACTCTCAGAAAGGTGGGTTTTTTCGACGATATTGAAGACATTTCTAATCAGATATCTTGCAGGTATCTTGGGTTTAAAAAAACCATCCTATTGGATCGGAAAAGGCTTGTAGAGTTATTGGATATGCATCAGAATAGAACACTTGCATGGAACGAGTTCGTATTCGCTGTTCGATTGGCTCATGAGAAGAGAATGGGGCAGCCAAGGCGTCGTAAGGTTACTGTAGACAAGCCAAAGGAGGAAGATTATTTCTATGCAAATCCGCAGGAGTGCCTTTGTGGGGGAACAGATTGTGATGAATTGCTAGGCCCTGGCAACTCAAGTAAAACAAGGTGACTGCAATTGATGGTGAACCGCTGAATTTTTCGTACATATGGGAACGGTCATGTCATTTTTAGAAAGGAGAGATGTTATACATCCATTTATTATTCATCTTTTATCTATCTCTTTTGTCTACCATTGAATCTTTGGGATCCACGTTGAGTCACAAAAATTTAATGGTAAATTTGCCCGTTTCTTATACGGAGATGGACAAGATATGAACAAAAGATGAAAATAAAACATTTATCTTTTAGAAGAGAAGGCAATTATAACTATGTATACGCCCTTAACAAAAGGTTTTGCACCAAACGGCAGAAAAGAAGAGTTCAGTGCCCATTTGGGAGTCAAAAATGCTGTCATATTATTATTATTATTTGTTTATATATTTATTTGTTCTTGTTCGGTTGATGTGTTCATTGGCTTCCATATAATTCTACAGTAAAAAGATACCCCATATTGTAATTCATTGTCCAAAAAGTTGTTTGGAATAAATGCTAGTTATGTTATATATTAAAGGTGGTAATTTGTGCTCGGATTCAAGTTGTATCTAATCATAAGTATAAGATTTTATAAGTTAAACTTAATTCAGCCCATTTAATTAAGTGAATCAAACTCTTGAACTACAATTCACTAATTATTGATTACGTGTTGAGTTTGATCATTGTGTCAAAAACTGAGAGCTTTATTATATGTTAGATATTAATAAAGATTGTAGCTCAACTAGGAACTTCTTGCTGCTCTTGAAGTGCAACTAGAAACTGGGCTGCAGAAGTAAGCTGAATGGATACTCAATCGCACACCCAATCAACACAATTGAAGAGAGATTACAGCAGCAGATAAAAGGTTGTCTGCTGGGTGTTTCCTTTCTTCCCTCTTAAGAGAACTCCAGTGCGTTTCATTGAGGTACCAATCATAGTTTTGGAGTGACAGACGTGGCCCTACTTGGGCTCCCAGAAGATGATCTCACCTTGCTCCCCACATAGACCAAGTTCATTCAGCCTCCTTTCTTGGTAATACTCCAGCTGATCCAATTCTGATTCCCTACCCTTGAAGATCTCATCAATTTGCTGGAGCACCTTCTTCTCCCCTTCTCTTATTCCAACTGCAATTTCTAGCCTTGGATCAAGATTTGCTCCTTTTAACTTCTCATCCTGCAATTCAAATATTTATTTAGTTATCATGGGTTCAGACTGATTGGGTATTAGAAGACACCATTGCTCTCAAATTTCAAAAGAGTTTCAGGTGCCGTGAGGACCAGGGGGAGGCGAAAAAAAAAAAAGAGGCTGCGGCTCATGACAACTCCATAAAGGGAGGTCAGTATAATATTTTATTTAAAATTGATATATGTTTATCTGATTCAAGTAGTTTGGACTCATTGAGCTGAGGTATTATTAAATGATAAGAATCATCCTTTTTTTTTTTTGTGAGTAATGATAAGAATACCTCAGCTCAATGAGTCCAAACTACTTGAATCATATAAATATATCAATTTTTAAATAAAATATTATACTGACCTACTTGAGGTCCATAGATGGATAAAGCATAATTATTCCTTTTTCTTTTGTTATTTTACCTTAACTTGTCCCGATGTCCCCACGAATCTTAGTTCAAATTAACTTTTTCATCCTTATGATGTGAAGTTCTGATACATTGAACCTATTTAACTATTGGTTTTCTGCATCTACCCCATAATACAACACATGAAAACAATTGATAACATCACATGAGAAGTAATTAGTAATCGGAAATTAAATGGAGGGTAAAAGTCTACCTCTTCAATGGAGGTATGATAGCCAGAAAGAGCAGATTTGCATGCATCTCGGACCCCTCGGCATATGAGCTCTTCATTGGCACGGCTTACGGGCAAGTCAAGGTGGCCCCAGACAGTGTTTCTGAAAATAGATTCTAACAAGAAAGCATCGGTGCTCCCAAGTGCTACTAGCCGCAGATATTGAAGCATTGTTGGTGGAAGTGGACCGTTGAAAACAATGTCAAAGTACGCAGTCTCACCCAAACCATTTGACTCAGCAATGTCCAGCTTGTCCCCAAAAAATGGGTCCGACTCTGATATTTCTAGTGTTAGAGTATAAGCATTGCGATCTGCCTTGGATTCTATGAACCCATAGTCCAGAGCCAAGTCAGCATTGCTCTTATTTATATCGTACTGGATCATTACCTGTTGACAAACTTCCAATTGTCACATATAACAATATAAAACCAGAACTCATTCATAAGGAAGGGAAGGGTTATTCATGTAAACACTTAAAAGGCGCAGTCATGGATTTCAGGGTATCAAAATGGCAATGTTTCTTAGTTCACTCCTTATTAGTAGTGACTTATGATGCCACTTCTTTTGGCACATATCACCTCGTCTCAACACAAAATGACTCAAGATTATAAATATGTATCCGGCATTGATGTTGTCCAAATTGTCGAAGATTTGGAAATTACTACCAATTATGTCAAATAGAAAAAAGTATATGTGCTCAGATATATGGGATGCCAATGGAACTGGATGTAATAAGAAACATTGGAAACTCGAATACTTCACCTGCTCACCAGCCTTGACAGAAACAGGGGTCCTTAGAGAAAATAAGGTATCCCAAGTGAAGAGACCTGCTGCTCCTTTAATCTCCCATGCATGATCTTCTGTGGTTATGCTGGGGCTATGGTTAATCTGATTCATAAGTAGGTCCTGATAAAGTTAAATTTCCAACTAGAGGCAGTTTAGCGCATCACATGAAAGTGGCAACAGCATTGCCTGTAGTTACCTATTTTAATCTGATAGTGAAACATGGCCTGTATGTGAAAATAGTAAATACACCTTTTATTTTATTTTTTTACATTTTTAGTAAAGCTTTGTGGGACACTTCCTTGAGACCAAAGTTCTATGCAAGTGCCTCATATGCAAGCATCGTCTCTTCACTGCTATTTGTAACTCAAGTACCTTGAATTTAAATTCTATATACTCTTAGTGACATTCTCTAGCATGCATTTATGGGATGTCCAATGCAGCTTTTAACCAATCAGTTTTTAACAGGCTTCAAGCTCATGGAGATGATCAATAAAACCTAATGTCCTTCATTATTAAATAATTAGTTCCAGAATAATCCAGAGAATCTTTTTTTTTTTTTTGGGTTATCATGGAAAAATATAAATGTGATCAAAATACTTAGGGTCCATGACAAATTGTAGGAGGAGATTTCATTTTTTCATACCGATTAGTGTTACTGATAATTCAGAAGTCAGAAAGACTGCCACTGAAAACTAATATGAAGAGGGAAAAAAATGCTTTACCAAGTCTGCAAGGGGGATCAAAACAAGATTTTGACCACGTAAGCGTGAAAATGCCCTTGATCTGAGTATACCAAATGCCCAAAAGAAGTCATCCAGTGTTATAGGAGATGGAAAAAACTGCTTGTGAGGGGATATGATTTCTTCTTCCACTTTTAGAAATTCATTTTGCACATATTCTTTCACACTCAATGTCGTGCTCAAAAGTTGAGTTCCTGGAAAAGTCAGTTCAATCGAATTCAATAAAAAAGGCAAGATAAAAGGGATTCTTCAGATCAGATTATGACATCTATCATCATCAAAGCTACATTACGGTCTTATACATTACCTAAGGAAACATAGGTGTTAGAATATATTCAGCTTAATCCATTGGCAAACCAAACTAATGCAGTGGTATATTTGGTATACACATTAGAAATTTTCAAATGAATATAAACATAGTCTTCACAAATAAGAATACACTATTAGTTTGGGTAAAAAGACTTGGATTACTCCCGTGATAGCTTCAAGTCTCCCAAGGAGTTAAAGACTGTTTTAACCTTCCACCTCCCTCCCGCAATTACTAATCAATATCCCTCCTACTCCTAGCATACTCACTACAGCACCATACTTATACTATAACATATGCTCTGCAAATGAAGCTAACCATAGTTGAAATCCCAAAAAAATTTACAACTAGGCCATTTTTTAACCTTAGAAAGTGTAAACACTGAGACTAACATAATAACAAAACTTGAAAGATCAATGATAAACAGCAACTACACTAACCTTTAAGTTCAGCCAGCTCCTCTTCTGACCTGCACTGGAACCATCAAACCACATTCATCAACCCCACAAATTCAAATCCATTGAAAACACGAAATTCAAACATACAAATACTAGACAACCAAAACTAAGCCAAACCCACCAATATATAGTGGAATTCGTGTACTCCGGAAGAATATCGAGGTAATAACGCCACGGCGAGTCGCTTTTGAGCTTCTCTCTTATCAGAAACAGAGCCACAGACACCCAGGGCTTCAACTCGCTACAAACACTCCCAATCTCCGAGGCCGCGACAGCATCTGGGTTGATCCACAACCTCTTGGGGACCTCCAGAACGACCTCGTTCCGAGTGAGGTCTCTCTGGGCAACGAGGCCCAGGCCTTCCGGGACCAGAGCGGGCCTCGCCGGAGCCTTGGCGGACACAACGCCTTCGTCGCGCAGCCATTGCAAGAAGGTCTGGACGTTCGGCGGCAAAGGTGGTGAGTCAATGTCAGAGCCAGGTTTGTGAAGTGAGGTAACGGTCACAGAGAGAGGCCATGGTTGTCTTTTTGAAAGGGTTAGAGCAGAAAAGCGTTTGAGGGTTTTGGTAGGGGAGAGGAAAGTTGAGGATGGAGATAATGTGAAGGGAGCGAGCATTGTTGTCTCCCTCTCTTTCGATCTCTCTTTTAGCTTATCAATGCGATGAGAGATGAGATGAGATGTGGGTCGACTTTATAGCTTGTGGCTGTGGATTGCCTTTTGCCATTTCGGGCATGTGATTTGGGTAATCTAGTAATCTACGATGCTAATTGCTAAGTGTCAAAAAATAAAAAAAGAAAAAAAAGAAAAGGTATCATTTAATGTAATTTTAAAAATTACACCAACTTGTGGAGGATAAAAAAATAATTCTTAACATTACTCTTAACTAATATGAGTTCAAAAGTACAAAGGATGTCCACCTAATGTTCTTCTAAATTTACCACAAATATATTTTTTAATGTGTTTTGGGTATTTTTTTTTTCAATTTTAAAAATGTTTTGATGTGATATTTGAAAGGTGTCTTATAATTTTTTTTTTTATTGTTTATTAATATTTTGACTAAAACTCCAAAAACAAAAGATAGAAAATGAAGTCGTTAAAGAAGCCGACGAGATCAAAACATTATAAAAAAAAATGTCAACCCTTCCCTTTGAGCAAAATTGGCTTATATAACAACGTGCTTGGCGTCTTCATTCTTCATCAAACCCAGCAGGTCAGCCTTAATATATTATTCGGCATACCTCACTAATTTGATGCATGCTTTACCACTTCAACCCACGTAAACGTGTTTATGCACGTTTTCTCAATTATCATCATTAGTCTATCAGATATTAATCAATCAAATCCTTGTTACTTATCTTTTTTTAATTAGGAAAACTATACATAATTTCTGAATTTTCATAATTTTTACAGTAATTTATTTTTGTAAAAAAATTTAAAAACTTTTAATTTAGTATATTTAACTTAAAAAATTTGTAATAAAACCCATTCGTTATAAGTTTTTGTTAAATTTTTAACGGAGCCATTAAAAATTTTAAAAATACTATATATATATATAATATATATATTTTTTTTTTTTAAAAAAAAGACCGTGCCCTGCAAGTACAGTCTTCAAGCTTAGAAAAAAAAAAAAAAAACAATAGTCTTCAAGATTAGGTCGTCACCTGCCTCTGCACCCACCCAAGAGGTCGTCAACCTGCGTTACAGGTCATCTCAACATGTAGTCTAGATATAAAATTATCAAAGGGGGTTATCTTCCCACTCTCTAAATCAAACTATCCAGCATCTCACTGTATCTTTCATCTTCAGTACTGCAATTAAAGGCTAGAAAACATGAATTTAGGAAGGAATTCAGGGCACAAATGGTGCCCGAATGGCAAGAAGCATACATGGATTATGTTCATATGAAAACCCTTTTGAAAGAAATCCAACGGTACAAGCGAAGAAACCAGCCACCAGCCATCCCGGGTGGCCTAAAGCGAAAAGCCGCACTTTACAGAGCTTTTAGTGGCCTAACACAAAGATACAACCAACCCACAACCAAAAGCCCATCCACTCCCGATCATGACATTGAAACCCAAGCCATTCTAGTTAAATCTGTGAACCGGGATGGCTGCCAAAGTTGTCAGACTACGTTTCTCATGACTTCGGATGATGGCGGAGAATATGAATTAGTTTACTTTAGGAGGCTCGATGATGAGTTCAATAAAGTGGACAGGTTTTACAGGTCCAAGGTGGAGGAGGTGATGAAGGAAGCGGCTATGCTTAATAAGCAAATGGATGCTTTGATTGCTTTTCGGATCAAAGTGGAGAATCCTCAAGGGTTGTTTGATATGTCAGTAGAGATGACTCGTCTCGCTTCAGATGTTGCAGCTTCAACGGCTGTATTGTCGGCTTCTACGCCAAGAGGAGCCAGAGCAAGTAATAATTTTTTTTATTTTTTATTTTTTTGTATAATTAATTATCAAGTTTGCTTTAATTCTATCTTCTGATTTGACCAAACAAAATGGTGTATGAGCAGGAAGAGTTGCCATGGGCATGGATGTGATTGAAGAGAGCAGTGGGCCGAGCAGGCATGGACAATCAGATGAATCGATTGACGAAAAAGATGTCAAGGAGACCGAAATTGTGAACCAAAAGATTCGAGTACCGAAGCCGAACAATCTCAGGGCCACTAGACCAGCTCCACTGGAAGTACTCAAGCATGTGAAAATGAACCACACTCTGGAGACTCCTCGTTCAACCATTAAAGGATTCCTCCATTACCCTGCGCAGACAGAGCTCAAATTCAGCAGGGAAAATCTCAAGAAAGTTGAAGACAAACTCAAGCTGGCTTTTGTTGAATTTTACCAGAAGCTTCGGCTTCTAAGGAGCTATAGGTAATAGTCTAATAGATGCTTATTTGTTAAATTTATATAAAATTTGATTAGCTTAATTTCATTCTGTTTCTTTTAAATTCAGATAACATTTTCCAATGAATGATACAGCTTCTTGAATATACTGTCATTTTCAAAGATCATGAAGAAATATGATAAGGTACTCCTGCCCCACAACAAGAAATATGATAAGCTGGCTTTTGTTGAATTACGATATTGCAAAAACTATTAGAAGAGGAAAGAAGAACAAAAGCTACAAGTCGTTTGCTCTTTTCCTACAGGGTTTGGAAATTGATTTTGGTCCTTAATACTTTTAGCCAACACTGCAGATCACTTCACGGAATGCAACAAAATCTTACATGAAAATGGTGGATAACTCCTTACTTGGCAGCTCTGATGAGGTCACCAAGCTTATGGAGAGGGTTGAAGCTACATTCATCAAACATTTCTCCAACTCTAACCGCACTAAAGCCATGAACATCTTAAGACCCAAGGCAAAGAGAGACAAACATAGGATAACATTTTCCACGGGTGAGTAAGATCTCTAATTAATATAGCATGATTTGAACTTCGTACAGCGAATATGGAAAATTTGGATATCCAATATTTCTTTCCCTTGAATCTGTTCATTCGAAAAATTTTCAGGTTTTTTTGCTGGGTGCACAGCAGCTCTGATAGTAGCTCTTATTTTGATTATACGTGCCCGCGGTATCATGAATATGGAAGGGTGGACGCAATACATGGAGAACATGTTTCCCCTTTACAGGTAACTTTGATTTCTAATATATCCCAACAATTTCATAATAGGGGCTGCAAAATCCAGATTCCCGGTTGGATTTAAGGATCTAATAAGGCTTGTTCCTTTAGCCAAATAAAAACAGATCCAGAGATATGCTTCCATTTTATAAAAAGCTTTTGTCGTCTCACGTTAAACTTCCTTGTAGCTTGTTTGGGTTTATAGTTCTGCACATGCTGATGTATGCCGCAAATTTATACTTCTGGAGGCGGTACCGAGTCAATTATTCCTTCATATTTGGATTCAAGGAAGGAACCGAGGTGGGCTACCTAGAAGTTCTTCTCCTCGGTTTTGGTCTTGCAGCACTTGCACTAGCCAGTGTGCTCTCAAACCTTGACATGCATTCGTCAAATTACAATGCCTTGACTGAGCTTTTACCTCTCAACTTGGTTTTTGTAAGACTATACAAATTAAAAACTGATTTTTTTTTAAAATTTTTTTTTCACATTTAACTTCTGATGCATATACTGAACATAATCCTGTTTTTCTCTACAGCTTGTAGTTATCGTATCATTCTGCCCATTCAACATCATGTATCGCACAGGTCGTTTCTTCTTCCTCACATCTCTCTTCCACTGTATTTGTGCTCCTTTGTACAAGGTAAATGGTCGATAAAGATGATTATAATTGAACTGCGATGGGTGTGTATTAACATTTGCGACTTTCTTTCCACTGCAGGTCACACTCCCAGATTTCTTCTTGGCAGATCAATTGACTAGTCAGGTTGGCAAAATGGCATATGCTCTATATATATCAATCCGCGATTTTTTTTTTTTTTTTTTGTGACTTGTCTATCAAGCAATTCGTTCTATTGATCATTATTTTGTGCAGGTGCAAGCCCTTAGAAGTCTTGAGTTCTACATTTGCTACTATGGTTGGGGAGACTACAAACATAGACACAACACTTGCAAACAAAGCACCGTATTTGAAACTTTCTGGTTCATTGTTGCTGTGATTCCATACTGGTCTCGACTCCTTCAGGCATGCACTCAACTTAATTACCTTCTTCTTTCACTAGCTACTACTCCAATGATTATTGCTGCAGGCACTTAATTCCCTTTTCTTCTTCAGTGCCTCCGTCGCCTATATGAAGAGAAAGATTCTATGCAAGGATATAACGGGCTGAAATATTTTCTGACAATTGTGGCTGTTTGCATGAGGACAGCTTACAGTCTTGACGACAGACGACGTTGGAAAGCGCTAGCCTGGATTTTCTCAGCCTGTGCAGCAATTGTTGGTACATACTGGGACCTCGTTATGGACTGGGGGCTTCTGCAACGGCAATCGAAGAACCGTTGGTTGAGAGACAAGCTCCTAATACCTCACAAAAGTGTATATTTTGGAGCCATGGTGAGTAAATGACTTTACACATCAGGAGGGTTTTCATAAAAGATCTGACACTAATAATCTTTAAGTTCATGACAATGCAGGTGTTGAATGTTTTCCTGAGGTTTGCTTGGTTGCAAACTGTATTGCATTTTCAGGTGCATTTCTTACATAGAGAATCCTTGATCACCATTGTAGCCAGCCTAGAGATCATTCGTCGTGGGATATGGAGTTTCTTCAGGTAACCCCAACATCAATTTTCAGTCCAATTTTGATATTAAATTTCCTACATCTTAATATGCACTAAATATTTATGCATAAGAAGTGGGACTGCTTGTTGAGAGTTGGTGCAAGTTATAATTAAATTTTGTGATTTATCAGGTTGGAGAATGAGCATTTGAACAATGTTGGCAAGTACCGAGCTTTCAAGTCTGTGCCACTACCCTTCAACTATGATGAAGACGAAGACAAGGATGAATAAGCTCTGCCCCCCGCCGCCGCGGTTGCCTGCCCTTGACACCACCAGCCAGCTCGCCTCCCTCGGGCCTTTCGGTGTGTTTTCCTTCCAGCTCGAACTCTCTTTAATCTCTCAGTTCTTGTTTTTTTTTTTTGATAACTAGCTAGTTTATGATAATTTAAACATATGAATTCTCACGAGTTTCATTTGTTATAGTGTAATGAATATTGTCAATTAGCGATTATATTAACAGGTTTTAAAAAAATTGATTATAATAGAATTTATGGTGGAACAAGTGGTTTATATTCTTTCAGTCATAGAGAATAATACTGAAGTACTGTGGATGACCGAGTCGTCTCCGCATAGCGGAGTAGAGTGAACGGAACGGAGCGGAGAGTACATGGTATTTTGAAATTTTTCAAATAGCGTCCATACAATTAGAGTTTTTTTATAAATATATCATGATGTAACCTTAAGACATTAAATAGTGAATTATAGCTCTACTTTTCCTGTAGACATAAACACATTATCGAATCACGTAAATCATTGTCTCGACTTTCTCATTTTCTCTTTCTTTTCGATTTCATATTATTTATCATTATTGTGCACAGTAACAAAAATTCAGTATAATGAAATTTTTTAAATGGGAAACACAATTTCTTGGCGTTAGGCATAATGCCAGGAAAGTTTCATCACACATTTGATTCACACACCAGGAAATAACTTTCCTGGCGTATTATTTATATGCTGCTCAAGTTTCTTTCCTGGCACATAAATTATGTGCCGGGAAGTTGCGTTTTTGGACACCGTGAGACCCGACATAAGTTGCATGCTAGCAATTAAACGCAAAAAAAAAAAGGTTTTCTTGGCGTATAAATCATGCTTCCAGACGTAAAAGAAATGCCTGGTAGCACCACGTACCAGGCACCGGTTTTTTTTTGTAGTGACATTATAAGACTCTCGTGGATTTGTCCACTTCCAAACCAATTAGGACGTTTTAACACTACGCATAACGTAAAAAATAAAGCTTCAAAGATCATATCACACTAACCTTGATGTTCAGCACGCTCCTCTACTTACCTGCATTGGAAGCCTCAAACAACATTCATCAACCTCAATGTTAGAGAGACCAACACCTTATAGATATTTCTAATGAGATCATAAGATGGTATCTTGGAAAAAACATTAAACCTAATAGTCTAAGGTTATGTTTGGTACACAGAATGACTATTATTTAGAGTAGCCTTTATTAAGAATAGAAGAATTAAGTTGAGTGTAATACTCTTAAAATAGTCATTCTCATAGCCATGAGTGAATGAATATTCTTTAAATTGAAAAAAATAGTAATTCCTCTCAATTTGAGGGGAATAATAATTCCTTCAATTTAAGGAATAATTATTTCTTCATAGCTACGAAATGTCTATTTCAAGTATCACTTCTTCTAGTCTTAATAAAGTCTATTCTAAATAATAGCTATTCCGCGTACCAAACGTACCATAAGTCCTTGAATTTAATTCAATTGTATTATACGAATCATTCACACTTATGGCAATATTATTTTGGTGTAGGACATAATTTGTTTTTTTTTTTTTTCACACGTGTATTCTTCAATTTTCCTTAATGTGTGAGACGATCACGTACCGCATCAACTATACTCTCCTTCAAATAATCACCAACAACCCGCTAAAACTCATATCTATACATACACCTCTTAGTCCATTGAGGAAGAAGAAGAAACCTATGGAAGTTCACTATACAGAAGCTGCATCCCATTCTCGTCATGCTGAATCCTGGCTTAAATACTGCTGTTGGGGGTGATTAATACCTGAGTAATAATAAATGTTACTTTCTTATCTCTCTTATGTCCTTTCAAAATTGATGTAATTTTTAAAATTACAATTTGATTAAAATTTAATAGTAATCTATTACAAATTCATTAATAATTTTAAAAGTCACATCAGTTTTGAAAGATACGAAGATAACATGTAGCATTACTTTTAATACCTTGGAGACACTTATAGTGAGATCATAATATAACATAACATGTAGGGATATTATTTAACCTCAATTAGTTCTAATTATATTATATTAATTAATTACATGTGTGACATTTAATTTCTCAATATGGGAATTAGATGATCCTCTCAAACGGTAGTTTTTTTTTTTCTCAAGTGTCGCACATTATGGGTCAACATTCAGAACTATGCATACAAGTCATGAACTTCTTAGTCCGCCCTATTATGGGTCATACAAATATTGCGTCCGACACTCCCTCTCGAACTTAATTTTTTTTTTTTTTCAGGAATCTTCTCACTTAGGTTGAAACTAAAGTTTACGATGTCATTCAATTGAGCATAAAAATCATCAAACATTTCATCATTTTTCATCCTAATCACCTTAAACCTAGAGGTAAACATCCGAAAACTTCCAAACAATTTTTGTACCTTCATAAGTAACCTCTAGAACTTCCCATGATTCCATGGCAGTTTCAGACATAGATATTCTATTGACCTCATCTTGTGAAACAACCATAAAGATAGCATGTAATCCCTTATTGTTCCAATTATAGGCATTCAATTCTCCTTAGAACACGAGTCTATATTGGTAGCGGATTTAGTCCAACCCTTTTTAACTAACATCCAAACGCACTTATCCAATGACTTAAGGAACGCTCTTATGCGTACTTTCCAATAAGCATAATTATTGCCATCGAAGTAAGGGAGAACAACCAAAGATTGAGCTTGAGACATGACAACAGGGGTCAAAGACTCACTCAAAAAATTAATCCAACAAAGAGAGCCTAGCTATGATACCATTGAAATTTTGTTTTGACCCCAAGTTTAACAAATTAGAAATTATCTCAATTCATATTACCAAACAGAACAATGATTAAGCCAAACGATACCAAAATCAAAGTACGCAGAAAATAAAGGAATGCGAGATTTTAGTGACAAAGCAGAAGTATTTTGAAGAAATCTTCAAAAGTAAAACAACTTTGGGAGCTAGCAAACTCCAAAGATATCAACTATAAAAGATTTATGTTAACTAGTTACTTACAAAACCTTTGTAACCCAAGAGTATTCATCTTGCAACCTCGACAAATGACCCATTCACATCCCATCACAGTAGCTCTAGAACCTCTGGCATTTTATTACAAGAATTACCTTTACAAACAAACTTCATCCAATACAAGAATTCTAGTGGCTAAAAGTTTTATGTGATTTGATTAATGAAATACAAAAATAAAGGAATTTAAACTATTTAGGCTCATTAGTGTTTAGAAATCTCTCTAAGAACAATGAATTGCAATCTCTTTTCCCTATTGAAAATCGTAGGTCATTAAACTTAGGGGTAAACACGTTTTTAGTATCTGTGGTTTAAGCGAGTTTCAAACAGCTACCTCGTTTTTGAAAAGTATCACAGGTGGTACCTGTAGTTAACATAACTACAAAGTTAGTACTCCCGTCAAGATTCCATCCAAAAAATTAACGGACGCCACGTCACTACAAATTAAAATGCGACACGTGTCGAGTTGACCAACTTTGAACGCCACGTCAGCCAAAAAAAAAAAATAATAAACCTTAAAAAACTTAAAAAATCCTTAAAACTTTTAAAAGACAAAAAACAAATTTTTTTTTTTTAACAGGGGGTGGTTCGGCCACCCCCTGGCCAGCCATAGCCACTGTGACGCCCCGCCTTTAACTAATAAGGCGTAAGTGGAAATCTCTCATTTCGCACGTGACGTTACGACATCAGAGATAGAATCTCGCAGCGAAATATTTTTTTTTTCTTTTAATAACATTAGGAATAACCCTCGCATAACACATTGAGCTGACTGAATATACCTCAATTTAAATAAATATTAACATTGTGCGGTTACATAATAAATACATTAGGTGCATCAAATAAAGATAAATGCCACAGACGGCACAATAGCAAATATAAATAAAAGTGTTTATACATGTCATAAAAAGCAGTACATAGCAAAAGATAGATTAAACGTAATGTCTATCATCATATTGAGGCAACAAGTAACTTTATCAAAATTGATCAAAACTGGCAAGAGGGTCCTGATCCTCTTCTTCCAATCCTGCATCGTAGTCCTATATAATAATGGCGTTACCATATTTACATAGACAAACAAGTGAGTTCCACTGTTTCAATAAGTATAAAAGTTACTGGTTTATTGTTGTATTATTAATGACAATCATGCAATTTCCGTATTATTCATGCAATGAATCACTCTAGAGGACTCCAACCTCTCGGCTAATAGGGGACTCCAACCCCACGTTCTCACTTTACTAGCAGTACTGAGGACTTCAACCACCAGACTGAGGATTTCACCCACCTATTATAATCTTTCAGCACTGGGGACTCCAACCGCCAGTCTGGGGACTAGAACCCACTTTATTATTATCTTTCAGCACTGGGGACTCCAACCACCAGTCTGGGGACTTGAACCCAAAATGTATTAATGTCTTTTATGATCTGTTTTGGAACAACAATAAAAATAAGACAATATGCAATATCATATTCATGCACATATAATCAAACAGTTGATAAATAAATCAGCAAGTATTATCTTATTAGAACCAGTATCATTTCTCAGTAAGTACTTCCATACTTACACTTCACTGAAATAGATTCCTGTACTTCGTTTCCTGCATTTAAGTCATATTCATACAAAATAATATATATTAGTTTCTCTTTGAGACTATTGTTATTTTTGGGCCCTCAGCTTAATATTTTTTTTGCATAAAATGGATATAGTAACTCTATCACTATAAATAATGAGTATAGTATTTTAAAAACACATGGGCGGCATAACGGCATAATTATGAATAATTCATATAATATCTTTGTAAAATTTTGGCAGAGTAACAACATTAGTGTAACTAATAATTAAAAATATTTTAAAACTTTGGGCAGCGTAACGGCACATTTATGGAATATCTAATTAAACTTGAGCATTTTAACGGTGTTTTGATAATTTAAATAAACAATATATATATATATAAAAGGAGCTTAAAACTTTGCTTAAAATATTCACCAGATATAAAACTATGCATTTAAAGTAAAAATAAAAGCTCTTAACTTTAATCACTTACCTAGAAAAGCCACGGATGAAGGCTTAGCTTTATTCTTCTCTCTCTCTCTCTTCTCTCTTTTCTCTCTTTTCTTCGGTTTGAAAGTTAAGTTGCTGAAGAACGAAAGAGCCTTACTTCCTATTTATAAGACTATTAAAGGCCAAGATTTATCCTACCATTTCTTATCTACGGCTGGGGTGCACAAATAATTGCATGGAATACAAAAGTTACACGTACTTATGATTCATTTATTACAAAATTTTATCTTATCTCCTCACTAATTATTATCATACAATTAACCTACACATACATAACCGAGAGAGAGAGAGAAAAAGTAACGTGAGAAAGAGAGCTGGCTAGGTGCAGATCCCCCTCCCTTTCTTTTCTTTTCTTTTTCTTTTTGTTTTGATTTTCGTCCAGCTACTGTGCTGGGTGGTTTGGATGAATTTTCGTCCCCTTCCCAAAATCTGAAAATCATGAAATTTGGAGGGTAGATAGAGGACTACGAGACGAGTATTCTGGCTTTTGAATCAGCCAAATCGGAGTTCGTTTGACCCTATTTTCATTATTTTTAGTTTAAAGTTCATTTACACTTTCCATTGTACTAGAGTCTAAAAGTGTTCCAATAGATTCCAAATTTTTACCATATGTTCTATAAACACTACGTATAGATAGAGAACTACGAGACGAGTATTCCGAATTTTGAATTAATCAAATCGGAATTCGTTTGACCCTATTTTAGTTTAAAGTTTATTTACACTTTCCATTGTATTAGAGTCTAAAAAGTATTTCAATAGACTCTAAATTTTTACCATATGTTTTATAATTACTCATAAAGTCCTTATAATCTTCCTATATGTACTTATTGTATTATTGTTTGGTCTTAAATTTCAGTTTAAGATTGTCTTATTCGTGATTTAAAATCTGGGGCGCTACAGCCACCCCCATTTTGGCCAACCCTATGGCTGGCCAGGGGGTGGCACGGCCACCCCTAGCTTGCAAAAGGGGGTAGGGCTTCTAAGGCCTTTGGGGGTGGCCTTGGGGGTGGTTCGGCCAACCCCAAATTACAAAAGGGGTGGCCGAAACCACCCCCAAGAGCCTTGGGGTAGCGCGGCCACCCCAGATCGGCCACCCCAGGGCCAACCGGGGGTGGGCCACTCCCTGGGCTCTTGGGGGTGGTTTCGGCCCACCCCTTTTGCAATTTGGGGGTGGTTTCGGCCACCCCTTTTGTAATTTGGGGTGGTTTGGCCACCCCTAGCCAGCCATAGGGGGTGACTTGAGCCACCCCTTTGGCCAAAATGGGCACCCCCTGTTTAATTTTTTTTTTTTTTGCTGAGGTGGATTCAAATTTGGTCAACTGGACATGTGTTCCGGCATTTTAATTGGTGGTGACGTGACACCCGTTAATTTTTTGGACGGAATCTTGACGGGAGTACTAACTTGGTAGTTATGTTAATTATATGTACCACCTGTGATACTTTTAAAAAAACGAGGTAGCTGTTTGAAACTCGCCTAAACCACAGGTAGTAAAAACGTGTTTAACCCTTAAACTTATATAGATATAGAGAAAACTAAGGTTTAAAAGCTAAATCGGCTAACAATTAATTTTGTCTACAACCAATTTGATTGATCCAAGTTGAAGGTCGATCGATCGAACTTTAGGATTTCATTTTTGATCAAACAAACTTCAAACGAAACTGCGAACAAGGCTCTCGGGTTTTTATATGGCACACTTCGATTGAACGAATTTTGATTAAACTCGCGATCGAACCTCTCAAGAAGTTGTAGATGAATGTTGTATCACTTTGATCGAACCAATTGCAATGAACTTGCGATCGAAGTCTTCAAATCCACAATTCCAACTTTTCTTGAAACCCATTTTATACTGGCTAAACACTAAATCAAAATCTAAAAATTACAACCCAAACCATGTGTTTTCTACACTGAATTTTCCGATACTAAAACTTAACAATAGTTTTTGAGATTAAAAAAATTGAAATTATTTTGATTTTGAATTATATTTACTCAATTGGTTTCTGAATTATTTGCCGCATTTGAATTTGAGTCATTATGTAAAATCTAGCAACATACTACTTGATTGTCAATGGAATCCTAAGGTATCTGATTTCAGGCCAGTAATTAAGCTCATGTGTTGAGAGAAGTTATGTATAGTAACAACTTGTGTGAAGGAAAATTTAGGTTAGTTCATTTCCTTATTTTCAATCAAAGATGGTGATGATTCTGTCTTAACCTAAAGTTTTGCTTTGAGATGGTCATTTGTATTCTTCTTAGTTGCATGAAATAAAATAATTTACTCAAAAAATAAATAATTATCGTTTCAGCCCCCCAAGAGAAAAATCTTGGCTCCATTGCACTGTATCTAAGTATTAAATCACCGATTTCCTAAAACCTGGAAACAATGATTGAGACAAAAAATGAAAAAACAACAATCGCAAGACACAGAAATTTAAGTGATTCACCCTTAGGGGCTGTCCACTGTGTTGTGACAAAGTTTCACTATTTTTGAGAAACAATACAAAAGAGGCGTCATACGCTCATTACAAAATAATCTACTATATAAACAGCTATTTAAAGACTTTTAATTGGGTTGAAAATACATAAACGAGCGAGTCAAAAATTGCCCCAAGCCTCGCTCCACGGGCCAACCCTTAGAAAAAAATCTTATTTAAACTGTAGCCATTCTTTTGTCGTCCCGAATCGGGTGCAAATCGGGTTGAGCACAATACCATGCTTCACATGGCCTAACACTTCTCAATTGCATGAAATAAAATAATTTACTCAAAAAATAAATAATTATCGTTTCAGCCCCCCAAGAAAAAAATCTTGGCTCCATGCCATTGTATCTGAGTATTAAAGCTTTTAAATTCAAATTCTGACTTTATAATTTATTTTTAATTTTAATTAAATATTTTAGTTTCGCGCGTGATAATTGGTGATCGAGGAGTATTTGTTATTCATCAAATTGTTAACAAACTATTAAACAAAAAATTGAAGATAATCATTTAGTTGTTGGGATTGACGTTGGCTGAGCTTTAGTACTCATTTTTCATAAGTTTAAATGGTGATTTAACATAAACTACATATAATATGTTTAGTTGAGGAGTATCTCTGATTACATCATATTGTTAACAAACTACTAAAAAGTAAAATTGAAATAATCATTATCATTTAATTAGTTGGTGTAGTAGTTGGCGTCGTTGGCTTTATCCTGGTTGAAGAGTTAGCACGAGAATGAACTTTTGTTAGAAGAAATATGTTGTTGAACAGTCAGAATTAGAATGAACTTGTGATAAGGAATATGATCACGTAAGCGCCGCTTACACCATCTAGACCCAGCATGAGCTTCCTCGCTGCTATGGTTTTTTTTTTCTTTAATGATTTATTTATTTATTTTTAATTTTTTTATTCAAAGGGGGTAAGAGAGAATTCTATGGTTGGTATTTTTTTTTTTTTCAAAGTATGGTTGGTATTTCTGAATTCTTCTAGGAGCGTTTTTTCTAGTTCTTTTTATTTTTTTTTTATTTTTTATTTTTATAGGAGCGTTTGAATGTAAACTTTTCAAAATCTCCAAGATGACACTTGCTTTTTATTTGGTTCGTGCACCTCGTGGTCAATGTATGCCAGCTAAATTATTTGTTAAACCACAAATTGTCAGAAAGTGTGAGCCGATAAGAAAGGAAAAATTTTAATTATTTAATTTATATTTTAATTTTTTTTTTTCTATATGTATGAAACCAAAATTTTCTTTAATAAATGAGATCTAACACGTTAAATATTTAATTAAAATGTGAAATAAATGAGAGAGACAATATTTGAAACCTTGCTCTAAATCTCTAATAAACTAATATTATATTAAAAAATTAATTATTTCAAAATTTTAAACTAATAAAATATAATAAATTTAATCATTCAATTAATATTGTAATTATATTTACGTTAGACTTCCCACCATAGCAATCATGAGGCTATCATGTCTGTAGATTCAAGTAGCAAAGTAATTTATACGATTATATAAGAATAAAAAAAAGTAAATTATATGGTTAAAGATCCAATTTACAATCGGTTAAACCAGCAAGTTACATGCGCGTTTGGGTTTCACGTACTAATGATGTCTTTAGATTCAAGGACGGTTATAGCCTATAGGTAAGGGATCAGGCTTAAGTGCCTAAGCCATGTCCATAGGTAAGAGGAATTTGCTTATAAGTACTAAGTAGGGCCTTGTTTTGGTTTTTTTTTTTTTAAAAAAAAGAAGTAGGGCCTTGTTTGTAAAAATGACCTCTAGGAACTTTCGGGATCTTTAAAAAAAAAAATTATCTAAATTTTAAGAAATTTGGACAGAAAACAAAATAAAAGAGGTGGGATTTGAGTACTCCAAATAAGTGAGAGTTGTGCTGCGGACGAGCGGACGCGTAGCACGTCCGCATACCCTCATAAAGTGGGGTATATATATATATATATATTATTTTTTTTTCTTTTTATTTTTTACTCTGCATGCCCTCACTTTTGTGAGGGCATGCGGACGCCAGATAGAGCGAACGTCTGTTCTTACTCAATAAGTAAATATTGCATTTTCGACTGTGTGAACACTCTAACCTTTCTCTCATTAGATAATTCAAACAAAATATTCGAAAAAATTCTTATCACGAGCTCAAATATCTGTTTGAAAACTCTCAATGATGAAAAAGATAGGAAGGTGACAAGCCAGAATTCCCCACCTGGCCACCACCAAATTTATTTCGGAAAGACCAAAAGAGGGAACTTGGGAACTTCAACTGCTTGACAAGAAATACAAATCTAAGAACACAGTAATTAGACCCAAAAATAATGGGTAATGCTACAGTTTATTTTGCAACAAATATAAAAGTATGTCTGTCAACTACTTTCTAAAACTAATTTACCGCGCACGTTGTTAATTGTGGCCGCTACTTTCTAAAACTAGAAAGTCTTTTTTTTTTTTGGTTTTGGATAAATTATATATTTTGTTCTTAAACTATCATACCATTTGTAATTCTTTTGAATTTTAAAAATACTTAATTAGTCTCTTAATTTAAAGAAGATACATCAATTTTGAATAGACATAAAAAAAAATATAGAATGATATATATCATTACTCTTATTGTAATATCCTATACTCAAAATATATGCGACGTACATACTCCCTTACTATATAAAATGAGCAAATTACTAGTGAATAGGTTATACATCGTGTTGAGACACTTAATAGGAGTGGTTCCCTCCAAGTTTAGTTTCCTCTTGTTTTCTTCAATACAAGGCCTAGATAAAATCTAAGGGTAAAAAATAAATCAGAACATTTTATTTCACCCACAAAGAATCTCATCCCTCTTCTCTTTCACTACGCCCAACCTTGCTCAAAATTGTTGCCACTGTCACTTGCATCAGCTGATGTCGCGACCCCATCGGCGGGGAAGTGCACAATGGGGACCGAGCTACTTGCTCTGTATGACCAAATCGTACAACACATAGATTTTGGTCATGAACGCAAAGACGTCGTCGCCCATGTTCCTCAGCACCTTGATGTCCCCCATCATGGAGCCCACACGCCGGACGACCTCGGCAATGTTGCCGGTGCTAGCCTCGCCCTTTGTAGTATCCCACATAAGAAAAATAAAAAAGGAAAATAGAAATTAGAGATAAATTAAAAAAAAAAATTGTGTTGTACATAGAAAGAGCACATGAAGGCTTGTAGGCATTTGATCAAAAGAACGTTAAGATTTTAGGGTTTGAGTCTCTAAAATTTCAAATATGTGAAATCTCATTTGAACGAGATTGGAATTCATTCGAACAAAAAGGAAACTCCACGAGCATGTTTGGCAAAAGTTTTTACTATTCATTGGGTTTCATTATTCATCACTTTCCTAAACAAAAAAAAAAATATTCCACTTTTATATCACATCAACCACTTTTTAACAATTTTTTTTTTTTTTTATTACTATTAAAATAAAAATTCACTAAAAACAAAAAATTTTATTTTCCATATAAAAAATTTACAACATTCCCCTTACTTTATATCACATCAAAAGTCAACAACCCACCTACCCCAACCACTACCTTTGCCAAACACACCCACATGTCAGTGTTGTGCGCATGTAGAAAAATGGATGACTGAGATTAAAAGTTGAGAAATCTTGTTCTAACATGCCACGTGTTCGTTCGAACAAGACTGACATCTCCGTATCACTTTGCCAAAAGCTACAAAACAAATGCAGTAATTGGGAGTTGCAGAGAGAAGACTTTTCATCAAATTTGAGAAAATGGGTTTTGGATTTTTGCACCTTTTACTTATATCACATTAAAAGTCAACAATCCACTTACCCTAACCCACTACCTTTGCCAAACACACCCCACATGTCAGTGTTGTGCGCATGTAGGAGAAATGGACGACTGAGATTAAAATTGAGGAATCTTGTTCTAACATGCCATATGTCGAACAAGACTGACATCTCCATATCCCTTTGCCAAAAGCTACAAAACAAATAGCAGTAGTTGGGAGTTGCAGAGAGAAGACCTTTCATCAAACTCGAGAAAATGGGTTTGGATTTTGCACCTCTCCATCGTTAATAACAAATTTTTGCACCTCACCACCATCCAAAAAAAAACAACCTTAGTCAATGAAGATAGAGAAAGAGAGAAGTGGGTTCACATGGATTGCACACTTGGTTGCAGAGAAGTGAAGGGGCTCATTCGGTCATGGTTGGTGGGCAGCACGTGGGTCCACCACCACACCACCATTTGTGCTTTGCCCTCTCCCTTTCCTCTCTGCCCCTCTCAACTCTCAAGTGATAGCATGAAACGGGAACTAAGTGTATACTTTCAAGAAAGGATAATTATAAACAACATCCTGGGATGTTGCTACAGTGCAACATCCCAGGACACATGAACAGTGAAATCACTGTTCATGTGGGGTCACATGAACAGTGATTTCACTGTTCATGTGTCCTGGGATGTTGCACTGGTAAGCAACATCCCAGGATGTTGCCAATCACTGCCCTTCAAGAAATTGATGATGACCGTTTTTCAAAACGCCTTGGGAAATGTAACCATGGGGTGTGTGTGTGTTTTTTTTTCCAACGACTTTTTTGGTTGTGTGGCCCTTTCGTGACATGACATCATCACACGTGTAGGCTAGTTGAGATTTGACACTTAATTTAATGCAGGTGCCATGTGCTTGTTTGAACGAGACCGAATCTCATTCGAACGAGATTAAAACTGAAGCGTAAAGCAGGAAGCTTAAAACACCAAAAAATGAAGTTAGTTTATTTCCTTTGTTTTTCTTTCTACCAACGAGAGATAGAGAGAGACATAGATAAAGAGTAAGGCTTGGAGAAAGATTGGAGGGAGACTTCAAGAGATAAATTTATAACTTAATATTTTCCATTTAATTGTTAGTTTCTTAAGTATTTGTTGTTAAAATTTTGTTATAGGTTGGGTGATGATGTTTTGGTGGGTTGTATGAACGATTATTGTGTTGTTTTGAAGTATAATGTGAAGTTTGCAGAAAAAGTTTGATTATGTTGTGTTTTGATGTTTAAGGGTGTCGGATCGTGAGTTGTCATTCCACCTAAAATTAATTGGTGTTAAGAAATACAAACTAAAGTTGTTTATAGACCTTGACATCGTGCCCAATGGACTTGTTTTTAGAATGGTCGCAAGGAGTAGCATTGTGTCTCAACTGATGGATCAAGCTTTTAGAATGGTCACTTATAAAACCTTTGTAACCCAAGAGTACTCATCTTGCAACCCCGACAAATAACCCATTCACATCCCATCACAGTAGCTCCAAAACCTCTAGCATGCTATTACAAGAATTACCTTTACAAACAAACTTCATAGTTCATTCTATGCAACCTAGAATTCTAGTGGCTAAAAGTTTTCTGTGATTTGATTAATGAAATGCAAAAATAAAGGAATTTAAAATATTTAGGCTCAATAGTGTTTAGAAATCTCTCTAAGGACAATGAACTGCAGTCTCTTTCCCCTATTGAAAATCGTAGGTCATTAGACTTATATAGATACTGAGAAAACTGAGGTTTAAAAGCTAAATAGGCTAACAATTAATTTTGTCTACAACCAATTTGATTGATCCAAGTTTAAGGTCGATCGATCGAACTTTAGGATTTCATTTTTGATCAAACAAACTTCAAACGAAACTGCAAACAAGGCTCTCGGGTTTTTGTATGGCATACTTCGATTAAACGAACTTTGATTAAACTTGCGATCGAACCTTTTAGGAAGTTGTAGATGAATGTATCACTTTGATCGAACCAATTGCAATGAACTTGCGATCGAAGTCTTCAAATCCACAATCCCAACTTTTCTTGAACCCATTTTATACTAGCTAAAATCTAAATCAAAATCAAAAAATTACAACCCAAACCATGTGTTTTCTACACTGAATTTTCCGATACTAAAACTTAACAATAGTTTTTGAGATTAAAAAAATTGAAATTTGAAATTATTATGATTTTGAATTATATTTACTCAATTGGTTTCTGAATTATTTGCCACATTTGAATTTGAGTCATTATGTAAAATCTAGCAACATACTACTTGATTGTCAATGGAATCCTAAGGTATCTGATTTCAGGCCAGTAATTAAGCTCATGTGTTGAGAGAAGTTATGTAACAACTTGTGTGATGGAAAATTTAGGTTAGTTCATTTCCTTATTTCAATCGAAGATGGTGTTGATTCTGTCTTAACCTAAAGTTTTGCTTTGAGATGGTCATTTGTATTCTTCTCAGTTGCATGAAATAAAATAATTTACTCAAAAAATAAATAATTATCGTTTCAGCCCCCCAAGAGAAAAATCTTGGCTCCATTGCACTGTATCTGAGTATTAAATCACCGATTTCCTAGAACCCAAAAACAATGATAGAGACAGAAAAAATGGAAAAACAATAACCATAAGACACCGAAATTTAAGTGGTTCACCCTTAAGAGTTGTCTACTGTGTTGCGGCAAAATTTCACTATTTTTTAGAAATAATATAAATGAGGCGTCATACGCGCATTACAAAAAAATATTACTACATAAGCGGCTATTTAAAGACTCTCAACTGAATTGACAATACATAAATGGGCTGGTAAAAAATTGCCCCAAGCCTTGCTCCATGGGCTAATCCTCAGAAAAAAAATCTCATTTAAATTGTAGCCCTTATTTTGTCATATCAGATTGGGTGCAACCGGGTTGAACACAATACCATGCTTCACATAGCCACACTTCTCAATTGCATGAAATAAAATAATTTACTCAAAAAATAAATAATTATTGTTTCAGCCCCCCAAGAGAAAAATCTTGGCTTCATGCCATTGTATCTAAGTATTAAAGGTCTTAAGTTCAAACCCTAACTCTATAGTTTATTCTCATTTTCAATTAAATATTTCATGTTCGCGCATGATAATTGGTGATTGAGGAGTATTTGTTATTCATCAAATTGTTAACAAAAAATTGAAGATAATCATTTAGTAGTTGTGATTGCCGTTGGCTGAGCTTCGGTACTTATTTTTCATTAGTTTAAATTTTTAGAATAATTGGTGAATGATGATTTAACATACACTACATATAATATGTTTAGTTGAGGAGTATCTCTGATTACATCATATTACTAACAAACTACTAAACAGTAAAATTGAAATAATCATTATCATTTAATTAGTTGGTTTAGTAGTTGACGTCGTTGGCTTTATCCTGGTTGAAGAGTTAGCACGAGAATGAACTTTTGTGAGAAGAAATATGTTGTTGATGAGTCAGAATTAGAAAAAAAAAAAAATCAGGATCAGAAGTGGGAAAAATCACCCCTTATAGCCTTTTTTCTTTCATTCAATTAGAAAAAAAAGAAAAAAGTATGGTTGGTATTTCTGAATTCTACTAGGAGCGTTTGAATGTAAACTTTTCAAATTCTTCTAGGAGCGTTTGAAAAAAAAAAAAAAACAGCAACAAGAAAAAATGGGTCAAAGTCCCATTCATTTTTTTTTTTTTTTGAATTTACTGAAAAACATTTGCCATCCTCTGTCCAGGTCAAAAGAAAAGTAGAGAGAACAAAAAAAAGTTACATGAGCATTTGGGTTTCACGTACTAATGATGTCTTTAGATTCAAGGACAGTTATAGGTAAGCCATGTCCATAGGTAAGAGGAATTTGCTTATAAGTACTAAGCAGGGCCTTGTTTTGGTTTAATAAAAAAAGAAAAGTAGGGCCTTGTTTGTAAAAATGGCCTCTAGGAACTTTCGGGATCTTTCAAAAAAAAAATTTCTCTAAATTTTAAGAAATTGGGACAGAAAATAAAAGAAAAGAGGTGGGGTTTGAATACTCCGAATACGTGAGTATTGCATTTTCGAGCTGTCTCAACACCTGAACCTTCCCTCATTAGATAATTCAAACAAAATATTCGAAAAAATTCTTATCACATGCTCAAATATCTGTTTGAAAACTCTCAATGATGAAAAAGATAGGAAGGTGACAAGCCATCGGAGGGAAAAAGAATTCCCCACCTGCCCACCACCAAATTTATTTCGGAAAGACCAAAAGAGGGAACTTGGGAACTTCAACCACTTGACAAGAAATACAAATCAAAGAACACGGCAATTAGACCCAAAAATAAAGGGTAATGCTACAGTTTATATTCTTTTATTATACACATTTTTTTTCGTGACTTTTTCTTTTTGATTTTTTTTTAAAAAACTAATATGAAAAGCTGCTTAAAATAAGTTAGGTCAATAGATATAAAATAAATATAATAAATAAGTGTAAATAGTATAATTACTAAAAAAATAAAAATAAAAATAAAAAATTCGGAAAGCTTTAGAAATATTTCTAAAACTAGTTTACCACGCACATTGTTAATTGTGGCCGCTACTTTCTAAAACTAGAAAGTCTTTTTTCTTTTCTTTTTTTTTTTGTGGTTTTGGATAAATTATATATTTTGTTCTTAAACTATCATACCATTTGTAATTCTTTTGAATTTTAAAAATACTTAATTAGTCTCCTAATTCAGAGAAGACACATCAATTTTAAATAGACATAAAAAAAATATAAAGTGACATATATCATTACTCTTATTATAATATCCCATATTCAAAATATATGCGGTGCATATACTCCCTTACTATATGAAATGAACAAATTACTAGTGAATAGATTATAAATCATGTTGAGACACTTAATAGGAGTGGTTCCCTCCAAATTCAGTTTCATCTTGTTTCCTTCAATACAAAGCCTAGATTATGTCACGTTTAACTACATAAAATCTAAGGGTAAAAAATAAATCAGTACATTTTATTTCACCCACAAAGAATCTCATCCCTCTTCTCTTTCACTACGCCCAACCCCGCTCAAAATTGTTGCCACTGTCACTAGCATCAATGCAGCATCAGCTGACGTCGCGACCCCATCGGCGGCGAAGTGCACAATGGGGACCGAGCTACTTGCTCTGTATGACCAAATCGTACAACACATGGATTTTATTGGTGAACGCAAAGACGTCGTCGCCCATGTTCCTCAGCACCTTGATGTCCCCCATCATGGAGCCCACACGCTGGACAACCTCGGCAATGTTGCCGGTGCCAACCTCGCCCTTTGTAGTATCCCACATAAGAAAAATAAAAAAGGAAAATAGAAATTAGAGATTAAAAAAAAATGTGTTGTAAATAAATAGAGCACATGAAGGCTTGTAGGCATTTGATCAAAAGAACGTTAAGATTTTAGGGTTCCGAGTCTTTAAAATTTCAAATACGTGAAATCTCATTTGAACGAGATTGGAATTCATTCGAACAAATGTTGTCGAACAATCCACTATAAAAGAATGAGAAATTAAAAGATGTTCATATCATACGTACAAAACTTTTGCAATTGACACATACTTGTTTTAAATAAGCGACCCACTTACCCTCTAATTCAGTAGCTCTCGCAAAACATTTGGACAATTCTTCTATTTAATTTCCTTTACCGAAACTCAGATAGGCTGAAGGCTTTTTGTGAAAACTATGGTTGTGTGATTTTAAAAAACATACTTTAAGAGAGAATAAATTGAAAATACAAAACCTAAACTTTATCTCTTAGCACATAAAGAAAAAATTATCTTTGTTCTATGAAAATAATGCCTCTTCTCCTCTAAAAAATCGTTCTCTAAAAGCCCTTAAATAGACTTGAGAAAGTAGCTTTCAAATATTAAAGTTGTTTTTGAAATATTGTAGATTTTCATCTGCAGTTCGAACTGTAGTAGGGTTTCTGTGAGAAGACAAGGATTTATAAAGCAGTATGTTCAAATTGCACTTGAAACGCCACATTTTGGAAGTCCTCGGTTCGAATTGAAATGGAATGCATGCCACATTTTGGAAGTCCTCAATATGAATTGATTTGGAACACCACTTGGAACACGAGGTTATGAAAGTCCTCAATTCAAACTAACTTGGGAATGTACTTAGGACATGTTCTATCTAACTTTTAAGTCTTCTCTTTATAGCTTGTTATGATCCCGTAAATATTGGAATTAGCTTTTTTTTTTTTTCATGAAATACAAAATTGTAGAATTTTGAATTAGTTTTCCAACGCCATCAAGTTTGTCTTTATCTAAGTTTGGAATAAAACATTATAATCATTTTACTTTGTCTAGGTCAATGTTGGACATCATGAACAACTTTGAATTCTCCTGATTTGAATCAACTTTTTCACCGACTTAACTTTAGACTTAAAACTTAGGAAAAACTTCAGAAAATTCATCTGAACTTTCACGCGTTTTGAAATGACCTCTTCAAAGTTCAAAATAAAACTCTCAATTTAGGCTATTGAGATTTTGATTTCTTTCAATTTTCCTTATCTATTAGGATTTTTCGTTAATATGGGTAGAAGTTCAGTAAAATTTTCTAAAGTTTTTTTTCTAAAACTTACAACAAAACATGTTTTGATACTTAATTTTTTAACACTAAAAACTTAACATGAATTTTCATAGACGAAATCAAACATTTAACGCCCTAACAATCTAATGCCTATGAGCCCAATCGTGCTCTATTTAATTTACACCATAATCTCTTTATTTTGTTATATTGTTTATCTTTCTCTAAATTTTATTTTCTTTTTGTAATTTTTCACGTGGGCTGCTACATTGAATCACCATTGATTAGTTTGATCGACTCATAGGTAGTAAGCAAATCCTTCTATTTTTTTAATTCTCATCTAACCTTTTATTTTTCAACTTCGTACACTCGACTTTGTAAAGCCCATATTTTTTACAATAGTAATATTTAACTTTATTCTTCAAATTGGAATGCGATTGGTGTCTTAATTCTCCTTTTATCTTTAATTGAGTCTCTCTCACTAAAACGACTTCTAAAATTAGGAAATTTCTCTTAAGAAGGAAAAGTCACGGTTCGTTCTTGGCAGGCTGTATTCCGAGGAATATCATTGATTCTCTGAATTCAAATTTGGGCCCACTGGACTGAACAACTTGATGGAAAAACAAGCTAGATATAAAATTATCAATGGGGGGTTATTCCCACTCACTAAATCAAACTATCCAGATTCCAGCATCTCGCTGTTTCTTCATCTTTACTGCAATTAGAAGAAAAAAAAAAAAAAGGGCTAGAAAACATGAAATTTGGGAAGGAATTCAGGGCACAAATGGTGCCCGAATGGCAAGAAGCATACATGGATTATGATAATCTGAAAACCCGTTTAAAAGAAATCCAACGGTTCAAGCAAAGAAACCGGCCACCAGCCACCCCGGGTGGCCTAAAGCGAAAGGCCACACTTTACAGAGCTTTCAGTGGCCTAACACAAAGATACAACCAACCCACAACCAAAAGCCCATCCACTCCTGATCATGACATTGAAACCCAAGCCATTTTTGTTAAATCCGTCAACCGGGATGGCTGTCAAAGCTGTCAGACTACGTTTCTCATGACCTCCGACGATGGCGGAGAATATGAATTGGTTTACTTTCGGAGGCTCGATGATGAGTTCAATAAAGTGGACAGGTTTTACAGGTCCAAGGTGGAGGAAGTGATGAAAGACGCGGCTACGCTGAATAAGCAAATGGATGCTTTGATTGCTTTTCGAATCAAAGTGGAGAATCCTCGAGGGTTGTTTGATATGTCGGTAGAGATGACTCGTCTTGCTTCAGATGTTGCAGCTTCAACAGCTGCATTGTCGGCTTCTACGCCAAGAGGGGCCAGAGCAAGTAATAAGTTTCTTTTGTATAATTATGAAGTTTACTTTAATTCTATTTTATCAAAAGTTTGGAATATTGGTATGACATAGAATTCTGCATTAACCCCTTAACAAAATGGTGTATGATCAGGAAGAGTTGCCATGGGCATGGATGTGATTGAAGAGAGTAGTGGACCGAGCAGGCATGGACAATCAGATGATTCGAGTGACGAAAAAGATGTCGAGACGTCCGAAATTGTTCAAGTACCGAAGCCGAACAATCTGAGGGCCACTAGACCAGCTCCACTGGAAGTACTCAAGCATGTGAAAATGAACAACACTCGGGAGACTCCTCGTTCAACCATTAAAGGATTCCTCAATTACCCTATGCAAACAGAGCTCAAATTCAGCAGGGAAAATCTCAAGAAAGTTGAAGACAAACTCAAGCTGGCTTTTGTTGAATTTTACCAGAAGCTTCGGCTTCTAAGGAGCTATAGGTAATAGCCTAATAGATGCTTATTTGTTAAATTTATATAAAATTTGATTAGATTTCATTCTGTTTCTTTTAAACTCAGATAACATTTTCCTATGAATGTTACAGCTTCTTGAATACACTGGCATTTTCAAAGATCATGAAGAAATATGATAAGGTAGTACTCCTGAGTCCTGCCCCACAAGAAGAAGAAGAAAAAAAAAATTAGTAAATTGATTTTGGTCCTCAATACTTTTAGCCTGACATTGCAGATCACTTCACGGAATGCAGCAAAACCTTACATGAAAATGGTGGATAACTCCTTCCTTGGCAGCTCTGATGAGGTCACCAAGCTTATGGAAAGGGTTGAAGCTGCATTCATCAAGCATTTCTCCAACTCTAACCGCACTAAAGCCATGAACATCTTAAGACCCAAGGCAAAGAGAGACAAACATAGGATAACATTTTCCACGGGTGAGTAAGATCTCTAATTAATATAGCATGATTTGAACTTCGTACAGCGAATATGGAAAATTTGGATATCCAATATTTCTTTCTCTTGAATCTGTTCATTCGAAAAATTTTCAGGTTTTTTTGCTGGGTGCACAGCAGCTCTGATAGTAGCTCTTATTTTGATTATACGTGCCCGCGGTATCATAAATATGAATGGGTGGACGCAGTACATGGAGAACATGTTTCCCCTTTACAGGTAACTGTGATTTCTTCTTAAACTGAATTTCTAGGATTAAATTGCCACTCCTTTCCTTTATCCAAATAAAATATATCCCAACAATTTCACAATAGGCGCCGCATAATCCAGATTTCCTGTTGGATTTAAGGATTAGGTAAAACCATTTCACAAGAGCATCTCCAGCAGATTAGCAACCTCAAGCGCTTGATGATTAGTGTAGCAAAATGTTCCATTTTTTAAATCTTTTCTCTTTCTTCTCTCTCCGTCGCTCAACTCTGTCTCTATGTTTTCTCTGTCAAATTTGGAAAACACCTGTTTGTTTGCTGTCATCCGATTTCTAGATTCTCAACCGTATTTGCACCTCTCAGTCCGGTTTCTAGAGAGTTGAGCGACGGAGAGAGATCTGTTCATGATTCTCATCCGATTTCTCAGTCCGACTTGTAGAGCTTGAACCTCCAAAGAGAAGAGACCTGAGCCGTGACGGGTTGGAGAGCCAAGAAGACGAAGGCGTTGAGGATGATGAGAAGGAAGAAAGAGAGAGGGAGTGCTGGTTCTAGGGTTTGAGCGCAAATCCATCGCACCGATATTTCTTGAAGCTCTGTTCTCTTCTCTTTCTTTGCTACGTGCAATGCACAGGAATTTTTAGGGACTAATGTCACCAAAATACCCTTATATTTTTTTTTAAAAAAAAATCAATTAAAACAAAATTTAAAAAACGTTGGAAGTCGCCGAAACCACCACATTTTGGCCATGGTAATAATTGTTTTAACTGTTTTTTTTAGGGGTATTTTGGGGGCATTTGTCGTTTTAGTCTTTAAAAAAAAAAAAAAAAAAAAATTCCACAGATAGGCCTCCATTTTATAAAACGCTTTTGTCGTCTCGCGTTAAACTTCCTTGCAGCTTGTTTGGGTTTATAGTCCATTATATAAAACGCTTTTGTCGTCTCACGTTAAACTTGCTTGCAGCATGTTTGCCTTTATAGTTCTGCACATGCTGATGTATGCCGCAAATATATACTTCTGGAGGCGGTACCGAGTCAATTATTCCTTCATATTTGGATTCAAGGAAGGAACCGAGGTGGGCTACCTAGAAGTTCTTCTCCTCGGTTTTGGTCTTGCAGCACTTGCACTAGCCAGTGTGCTCTCAAACCTTGACATGCATTCGCCAGATTACAATGCCTTCACTGAGCTTTTACCTCTCAACTTGGTTTTTGTAAGATTATATACAACTTAAAACTCTCTTTTTTGTTGTCGTTGTTGTTTTTTTCACATTTAACTTCTGAATGCATACACCGAATCTAATCATGTCTTTCTCTGCAGGTTGTAGTTATCATATTATTCTGCCCATTCAACATCATGTATCGCACAGGTCGTTACTTCTTCCTCACATGCCTCTTCCACTGTATTTGTGCTCCTTTGTACAAGGTAAATGGTCCATTAACTCATAACGCAAAAGATTATTACAATTGAACTGAGGAGGGTGTGTATTAACATTTGCGACTCTCTTTCCACTGCAGGTCACACTCCCAGATTTCTTCTTGGCAGATCAGTTGACTAGCCAGGTTGGCAAAATGGTCCTTTTCTTTTGTGACCTGTCTATCAAGCAATTCATTCTATTGACCATTATTTTGCGCAGGTGCAAGCCCTTAGAAGTCTTGAGTTCTACATTTGCTACTATGGTTGGGGAGACTACAAACATAGACACAACACTTGCAAAGAAAGCACCGTATTTAAAACTTTCTGGTTCATTGTTGCTGTGATTCCATACTGGTCTCGACTCCTTCAGGCATGCACTCAACTTACCTTCTTTCACTAGCTACCACTCGAATGCTTATTGCTGCAGGCACTTATTCCCTTTTCTTCTTCAGTGCCTCCGTCGCCTATATGAAGAGAAAGATTCTATGCAAGGATATAACGGGCTCAAATATTTTCTGACAATTGTGGCTGTTTGCATGAGGACAGCTTACAGTCTTGACAAGAGATTGGGTTGGAGAGCGCTAGCCTGGATTTTCTCAGCCTGTGCAGCAGTTGTTAGTACATACTGGGACCTCTTTATTGACTGGGGGCTTCTGCAACGGCAATCAAAGAACCGCTGGTTGAGAGACAAGCTCCTAATACCTCACAAAAATGTATATTTTGGAGCCATGGTGAGTAAATGACTTTTACATCAGGAGGGTTTTCATAAAAAATCTGACACTAATAATCTTTTAAGTTCATGACAAAGCAGGTGTTGAATGTTTTCCTGAGGTTTGCTTGGTTGCAAACTGTATTGGGTTTTAAGGTGCATTTCTTACATAGAGAATCCTTGACCACCATTGTAGCCAGCCTAGAGATCATTCGACGTGGGATATGGAATTTCTTCAGGTAACCCCAACATAATTTTCAGTCAAATTTTGATATTAAATTTCCTACATGTTAATATACACTAAATATTTATGCATAAGTGGTACCGCTTGTTGAGAGTTGGTGCAAGTTATAAGCTTCTACATTTCGGTGATTTATCAGGTTGGAGAATGAGCATTTGAACAATGTTGGCAAGTATCGAGCATTCAAGTCTGTACCACTACCCTTCAACTATGATGAAGACGAAGACAAGGATGAGTAGGCTGTCACGGACTGCATTTAGGAAAATAGAAAAAGGCAAATACTATTTATCTCAAGGTTATAGGTTGCTCACATCAAGTCTACTAGTAATTTATTCAATTTGAAAGGAAAATAAAAGCTTTTCTCGGGGCTCTAAACGACAATTGTTTTCAATAAACGAGTCAATGATCATAAGGCCACTAATCTTTGGCCAAGTAAAATCCTAGTTATGATCTTTCTTTTTTGATAGTAAACCAAATTTATTAGAAGCGCAAATGGCACAACCCAAGGAAATATACAAGAGAAAACATCCAACAAAATCAAGAACAAGGAAAAAGAGCACAAAAACATACAAAGTTACAGACAAAAAAGGGCGTTAACAAATCAAAGAAGGATTTAAGGTATTTTGTGACATGATTGCATTCTCACAACAAATCAAGGTATTTTGTGACTTTCAAGGTCGCAGAAAGTTAAAACCAACCATAAAAGAACCATGCCAAAAATAAAATAAAATAAATTCATAAATTCAAGCAGCCATATGAAAGCACAGTAGCATACTAAAAGTTAACTGATTTGCCTTTTTAGCTGCAAGCAGGATCCCAACTCAAGGTAGAACAAGATAGTTGACCACGCTGAGCAGGCCTTGGCAGATCATTCTTAAAACCCAGAATCCCAAAAGACCTGATTTTCCAGAAAGCATAACATTGTCGAAAATTGCAACAAGCACATCTCATATCACCGCAATCGACAAACCGTAACTCAAATTCAAAGGGGCACATATCTTTTAAAAATCCAAAATAACATTAAAACACTTTTCCACATAACATCAACCAGTTAGAGATCTCCATGACTCATGCAGAGAAAACAGAGAGAAACAACATGGACAGTCTAATTACCTAAAACACATCGAACTTTGCAGTTGACCAGTAGAATCCTCATTTTTAACTTTTGATGTGTTTGCAAAACCCCACAAGCAACACCAGTCAGTCTAAGCAAAGCATGGAATCCTTTGTACACGTGATGCCCTTAGCTACACAAGCTAAGTTTTGATTACTTTCAACATAAAACAGAGAAAATTATGAAGGGGAGGGGAAAACAATGTACTCATGCAACATGAAATATTTGGAACAGAAACCCCACCCCTATAATAGCAATCATATGTACAATAACCTACAACAATACCTTGGAACAACATTAGTGACTTAAAATGCAGGAAGACAGAAAATCAAACTTCCAAATTCTAAAATCAAGACCAAATTACTGTGAAATAAAGTATCACGCTATGAGGGAAGGGGCATGAAAGGTTTGAAGAAACTCATAAAATAACTACAGTCCCCAATAACAAGCTCAGAGCGATGATAAACACGTGGAATGCAGTAGACGCAGGGCGGAGCCACTAAGGAGGTCAGCCCCCCCCCCCCCTCCCCCCCCCCCTTTTATTTTTTTTAGATATACCCTCAAAAAATTATTTTTGACCCCGCAATTTTTATTTTTTTTTTTTAGTTTTGTCCCCCAACCCCCCACCACAAAATCCAAAATCCAAAATTCTAGTTCAACCCGAGTAGATGCCCATAAGGGAGTGGTTAAGATACTAATATTCACCAAGCAATTGCATAAACTAACATGTCCGATTAAAGCATCCAGCAAACAGATGAAGCGCATTATTTGATATGAAATTTAATCAAAAAACATGGATCTTACACCCATTGTTATTACAGGTTACCAATTTTAAAGCAATCAAATGGTACAGGCACACTAAAGAGCACAGACAACTAACTGAAAGGGAAGGATCCAGACAGGTTCCAACAAACTCATACAAATACAGTCTCAACTGATGGTTAACACACGAATCTTCACTGAGTGCAAAATCTAAAATTCAATCAATATGCCAACCCACACAAGATAACCAACAAGCCAGACGAGACACAGAAGAGCATTATAAAAGCAATCGATTAAGCATGTGAAGTGCGTCAAAGCACAGAAAGGGGAACTGTATGGACTAGCCAGGGAAATCGAATTGCCACATATGTTGCAACCATCCTAACAGAACCCAGTAATACACCATCAAATACTATAACGATTTCATGAAGCTTCTTTCGATAATCCAAATAGAATCAGAGAAAAAAAAAAAGTAGCATGGAAGTAATATAACAGAAACAATATACAAGAACACTTGAACATGGAAGCAATAATAAGGTAAGCTGAAGAACATGAGATTGCAAGAGAGCCTTTCTCTTATATCTTTGCACTTTGTGAGTACCAACATACATAAAATGTTTCCATTTAGTTATTCTGAAGCCAAAAAAGTAATAGAAGCTCAATCACTTCCATTCATCACGATTTCCTAATTGTCTCTAAAAAAGGGGAGAAAACTCCGAAATAATTCTCTTTAATCGCCGCTCATACTGGCAAAATAGAACCCAAAAAGTACAAGAAATCGATATTTTCATTTCTTACGAAACAGATTAAAAAAGAAAAAGCACCTAACCGTCTCAATTGTCAATTAGAAGCCTCTCTCTGCTCCGAAACCTTCGAATCCGAACCCGCATTTTGGTCCGAACCCTCGGAAGAAGCTTCCTTTTCCTTCTCCTTCTCCATTTCCAATTCCTTCACGACCTCCTCCTCGGCCATCTTCTCGGCCCTGAGTATGGGCTCGTAGTAGTCGGCGTGAGCCTCCATGCACTTCTTCAACGCCCCAGTCACCTCCGAGCACTTCTCCACCAAGTCCTCCTTGTTCTTCTCGGCCTCCTCCACGCAATTTTCCCACGCTATAAAGCTCTCCTTGCACCCACCCCCTTTCATGAACAAGCAGAACCCACACTCTCCCTCTTCTTCGCCTTCTTCTCCATTCTCAGAGACCTCCTTCTCCGATTGCTCCAATTCTTCTTGGGATTTCTCTTCTTCTGGGGTTAGGGTGGTGCCGATTGAGGGATCCAAGGGCTCAGCTGAAGCCGGGTTTTCCAGGGTATTGGATTCGGGCGTTTCCGATTTGGGGTCTAGGGTTTTAGAATTAGAATCGGACATTCTACTGTTTTCTGAGTTGGGCGGCGAGTCGGGCCTCTGAGAATCGCCGGGGATCGCCGAGTTAGCGCTGAGACTGTCGCTAGGGTTTGTTGTGGTGGAAGAGAACACGCTTCCCATGGCTGCTTAAAACCTCTAAAACCCTTGCGAAAGGTCTTCGAGCTCTGTTTTTTTTTTTTTAATTATTATTGTTGTTATTAACTTTTTAGTTTGTTTCTTTCATGGCGATTTAACTAACAGACATCTAGCATAATTTACTTGAAAGTACTCTAGGGTTTACACGACGCGTACCGGGCATCAGGGACTCCTCGTGCCTACGACGCAAGTCTAATGATCTCAGCCGTCCACTTTAATTTGGTCAGCTTGTTCCTTTTTTTGGGATAGAAATTTCTTAAGAATTAGGTTGTAAAATTCCTCAATTCAGTTTCTAAAAACGTAATGCGCTTATTTTTTTTATTAACGCTATTAAAAGATATGTGCAAACATGCTAAGAGACCAGGGACACATATAGAGATTGGATTGATAAAATTTTCCTACAACCTAATTTATAGAAAATTTATATCCAAAAAAAAAAGAAAAAGAAAAATGAAAAGAAGATAGATAAGATCCTCTCTATTTCCGTTCCTGATCTATTTTATAGTTTATAATGGATTTTATGTATGTAATTGTGTAAATATTATTACATGAGAAATGATTCCTAACATTCTCTAACACCATTTTTTAGCATTCTTATCCCATGTCACAAGCCCACATCTCATTTTTTTTGTTTTTTTATTCAAACAAAAAATCAAAATGATCCATTGGATGTGGACTTGCCACATGGGGCAAGAATGCTAAAAGATAGTATTAGAAAATACTATGAAGCATTTTTCTTGTGTGAATATATTTATTATATTGTCATGCTATTTAAAATTTTAAATGATGTGAGATTATATACCAAAAATAAAATCTTAATTGTTCTTTTCATTTCTTAAAATAGAGAGGATCATTTGTACCAACACCTCGGATGATTTTTTTATTTTTTATGACGGAAAATCTTTCAAAACAAGGACTTTGTGTACCCACTCCTCTCGAACAAACCTCGAATCCGTACAAATCGCTTCCTCCACATGGATCGAGTAAGACTCCAACTTCGCCAATGGGCATAGCCCTGAAAAATTGTTTGCACACGAAGAGATTCAAACCTTAAACTAATGAAAATTGCAACCAAGACCACATGAGCCGACCTCTTTGATTTCTTGAATGATATTTTAATTTGAGGAGCAGGCAAGCAAATGATCCCCTTTACCAAGTGCACTAGGAACATTTGATTTGTTTTCTAATAAACTGACTAACTGAGATTGATTTATGGAGAAGCTTCAATTTTCCTAAATTTTCTGTGTATTTATCGAGATATCAAAGACTTCATAAAGTTTTTCAAGACTAGGGATCATCCTCAAAGCAACGGCATTTGCATCATGGCCTTGGTGGACAACTGCATTTTCATTGTGTTGATGCTTAATCATCTTTGTCTTCGTCATCATCATCGTCGTCATTATCATCGTCATCAGTCTCATAGTAACTGAAAGGAAGTGGGACCGACTTGAATGCGCGGTACTTGCCGACATTGTTTAGGTGCTCGTTTTCCAACCTGATTGAATAAACAACAAGGTTCAAGCACAAACAAATTAGTAACCACCACTCAATTTTAAGCTACATATGATAACTGTATCATCCCTCTAGCCATTAATTGCATAAGAACTCAAAAATAGTGGTGTACTTAAGCTCTATGTGCTTTAATGATTGGTTTTTTTGTGTTGTGAGATTAAGACAAATTGGTGACTAAGGAGGGTGTTAGTAGAACTAAAGAACAAAAGCAAACTCAACAAATATGCATTCTAATCTCAAAAAAGATACAATACCTGAAGAAGCTCCAAATGCCACGGCGAATAATTTCTAGGCAGGAAATGAGTGTTGTTATGGCCATTTTATGGAGGGATTGCAATCTGAATCCTAACACCAGTTGCATCCAACCAAGGCGCAGTACTATATTCAAGACCTGCTATGAAAGCCCACAAACAAATTGGATTAATAGGATGAACAACGACAAAAAATTTGAATGTCTCAAATCAAGGATGAAGAATACCATAGCTGCAAAGTAGACACTCTTGTGTGAAACTAGAAGTTTATCTCTCAAATATTTGTTCTTTGATTGCCTTCGCAGAAGCCCCCAGTCTACAACAATATCCCAGTATGTATTTAACATTACTGCAATAGAAGAACTGACTAAAGCTAACACCAACCAGGTCATTCCCTTCTTTAGTTCAAAAGCTGTTCTAATAAGAACTGCAACAATGGTTGAGAAGTACTTTAAACCATTGAACCCGTGCATTGCATCTTTGTCTTCACAAAATCGACGAATGCACTACAAAATGACATAATCCATCTGTCAGTGTTTTTCTACTTCTCTTTGTTTTTTTTTTTTTGGAATGCAATAAGTTGAATGTTTAAATGTCTACTTGAACAGTTTTGCTTTCATTAAAAGAAGCCCGAGTATTTAGCCTAGAGTATCTGGACATAGAGCCATTGCAGTTTCTGAATGGGATCATATGTTATGAACTAGTTTCTAACAGGGGAAGAAAAATCCTCTTAAGCTGCACCTATGCCTCTGTTTCTGTTTCGCTAGGATTTAATTATACAAGCTTAAATGGAAAAGTGATTGATGCAGTAATAATTTCAACATCTTGGTAGTCTCAATCTGGATAGTCAGATAGTATGAACGAATGCATAACCCACGTAGGTTGAGTCATAAGTCAAGCTCAGTGGTCTCCAAACAGCAAGCCAGCCACTCTTTTTTTTTTTTGATAAGTAATTGGCCCAAGGGGACGGGGAAGGCAGCCAGCCACTTTTAAGGACAAACAAACACACACATTTGAATTGCATGACACAAAGGCATTTTCAGTGGAGCAAGTTGAACAGAGAAATCAGCATCATGCATGACATCTTTGTATCCCAGAAATAAAAGTCTCCTCTAAACTAGTCAGAGAATCTTCAAAGAATGCCAGGGATGACTTGCACTTAAAAGGAACATAATATACACTTACCCTAACCTTATAACTATGGGATTCTATCACATATCCACTTCCACAATGAATCATAAGTTGCACACTCAACACAGAGAAAAGAATAAGTTCAATGATACCTGTAGGAAGCGCAGCCAAAATGGTATAACAGCAACAATGAAATAGAAGGTATTATAGACACCATGACTACGGCACTTGTTTTGCCTCCTTGAGTATTCTCCCAATCCATAGTAGCAAATGTACAGCTCAAAAATCCTAAAGGCCTGGACCTGTGGTCAAACAGCAGCAAACAGCAAATAAAATAGAAAGTCATAGATACTTAGTATCGCAACCAATTAAATGCATGAAAGTGTAAAACCTGGCTAGTAAGCTGGTCTGCCAAGAAAAAGTCTGGTAGAGTAACCTGAAAGGAAACACGATCAAGAATGATATCTAATTCATCTTAGGAATGTTATCTAGCTATTGACATTCCATTACCTGGTAGAGAGGGGCACAAATACAGCGGAAGATACATTTAATGAAGAAGAAACGACTTGAACGGAATATGATGTTGAAAGGGCAGAAGGTGATGCCAAACACAAACTGCAGACAAGAAGATTGAAGTTAATCTGGGGAAGTTTTGTATTATGCATGTAACTGGAACACCTGGCCAAAATTTGGTGAGAAAAAGAAAATTGGCCATAATCATGTAGCAGCAATTAGTTGTGACAAACAAGTTTAAAGTACTCTAGAAAATAAAAAGTTTCCTACTTTAAAAGTCTTACAGTAAGTAAGCCCAGAGGAACCAGTTCAGTGATTGTCTTGTAGTCTTGAGTATTTGCGTCCATGTCCAGGTGCAAGTTTGCAAGGAAACCAGCTGATGCAAGTACTGCAAGACCAGTGCTGAGGAGGAAAATTTCTCGATAGCCCAACTCAGTTCCTCGCTTGAAACCAAATATAAATGGATAGTTGACCCGATAACACCTCCAGAAGTATATGTTTGCCCCATACATGAGCATATGTAGAACAATATATGCAAATAAACTGCAAGGAAATTCACATTGTTAAAGAGAGACACAGGCTGGATGAAAAAGTTGGAAAAGTGCTTTATAAGTGAAAATTTATGGATTAGTGGATATAAGTTTCAGGGAGGTCCTTAGTTACGTGTAAAGTGGGAAAATGTTTTCCATGTACTGGGTGCCCTCGTCCTTATCCATAAGATTATGACCTTCTATTCTTAAAACAATAGCTATCAGTAGAGCGATTGAGCAACCCGAGAAGAAACCTAAAATTAACAAGATGAAAAATAAAAGTTAATTAATGCAAGCCTTAGAACCACAACTACAACTCAACCTTGAAAAAGCATATATAAAAATGTCAAAGCCATGTCGATGTAATGAATTGAAGATAGAAGGTTGAATTACTATTGATCACTGATTAGCTAAAAACGGAATTAGTATTGATCACTTACCTGAGAAAAATGTTACACAGTGCTTTTCTCTTTTTGCTTTTGGCCTCAACGACTTCATGCCTTCTCTACGATTTGAGTTCGAAAAGTTCTTGATGAAGGTAGCCTCCACCCTCTCCAGAAGACGAGTAACCTACAATTAAACAAAGTGATGCAACTAGATTACAGGAAAATAAGGGTAAGAGAAGATGATCATTTTACTTTGGATACATTAGAGATCCATTTCGCCTATGGGCTATCCAAAGGAAGGTAACATCTTCCCTGTAGTAAATTATGATCCCTGGTGAAAGAGGGATATGACCATCTCTAGTATAATGGCAGGATATATGCTAAAGTAATATGCTCATATTCTGAGTCAAAATAATTGATAGTTGAGTTTCTGAATGTGCATGTGGATAGATTAACAGTGTTAGTGTAAGACATTCAACCAGCAAGGCCAACCCATGGTAAACCCATATTTAGTGATTTGTTTCACTTAAAGCATTCCATTATAAACCAAAAAAAAAAAACAAACAAAAAACCCACAAAAAGAAAAATTCCATTATAAGTTGAGATTGCTTGCAAGACCAAAATCAGGGGAATCTCTGCATTCAGTAATTGAATTTGATATAATAAGTAAGAATAGGCAAAAAAATGGGGAAAATTGTTAGATGGAAAAACTTAAATCTAAGAAACCATTGAGATGGATGGGGAGCAAAAGAAAAGAGGATATCCCTAAATAATCAAGGAATTTGGTATATGTTTTTCACACCCAACCATATCAGATTTGGAATCTTAGAAATAATAATAATAATAATAATAATAATAATATTAGAATCTAATGATTTTAATTGAATGATTAGCCTCCAGGCCTGGACTGATCGACAGTGTGATTTTCAACATATCTTGGTGTATATGTGAAACATATGCACTGTATATCTTTTTGATGAAAATAAAATAACCTGATGAATGATATGCCAATATTATGATTGAACACAAATGAAATAAAAGAAACCTCATCAGAATTGCCAAGATAAGAGTCATCCACTATCTTCATGTATGATCTGGCTGCGCTCCTTGACGTGATCTACATCATTTCGAATAAGTTAAACACATCTCATTACAAAAATTATTTGTAATTGATATTTCTATAATTCTTTGGATTGATCCATATAAGAATATGCAATACAGAATCTAAAGAACAATATACGTGTTAAGCGTATGCCTGACCTTTTCATACTTTTTCATGATCTTGGAAAATGCTGAAAGGTTCATAAAACTGGTTCATCCATTTGCAAAATGAATAAGCACATAAAATAAAATGACATAAAAAGCAAGACCTTATCTTAGGCAGACCCATTTACAGTTTATCACCTGTAGTGCTTTAGAAGACGAAGCTTGTGGTAAAATTCAATAAACACATGTCTCAGTCGTTCTTCAACTTTTCTCAGCTCCGGTTTATTAAAACTCAAGTCCTCTTCTTTGGAATCCTTGAAAACACCTTTTATGGTAGAAATCGGAGATTCGAGAGGATTGTTAATCTTCACATGCTCAAGAATTTCTAGGGGATCTTCATCCCTACTACAACTGGTGGTGTTAACTGAATTGACTACTGGCCCAGCATTAGACTCTTCTTGTTGATGATTATCATTTGTATCTGCTTCAGGTGTTGAAACCAAATGCTCCTTTCCTGCACATTTGGCAAGAAATCCCAAATTTGAAAGATTGGATGATCTTCTTAAGTAAACAGCGTTATTGTGATTAAGAATGGGAACTACATCATCACTTCAAGTATCAGTAGATTCTTCTAGCTGATGACTATTACTCAAATGAATTCCCAGGCCTCATTCCTGCACATTTGGCAGTAAATCATGTAATAGGAATAACATGTCCTCCATGCTTCAATCACAAAGCTACTTATGACCTGACTCAGAACTAGTTCACCAGTTTTGTAGCGTGTAGAGCAAACTACAAAGAAAAACAATCCAAAACTCTTGTGAACTAGTTAAATTCTTATTCTAATTTCAGTGATTCCATGGCAGTTAATTACCAGAAAAAAGGTTATAATGAGGTGCAAAAACTTTCTCAATTTTGGATTGTACTTTAATGTGATAGTTGTACAGAACATGTGTTCAAGAGCATCTTACCACATCAAAACTTGTCGAAATATTCCAAACATGTTCCCACCAATTTATTAAACTACCACACTAAAACTTGATAGTGTTCTCTAAACGGAATGATGAGGTATAATCATCTTCCTTTGTTGGTATAATTCAAAACAGATTTCTTTTATTAGTAAGTTACACACACAGTGAACAAATGAACAAATAATCATCCACCTGGATGCATGTCTTCCTTTTACTATATATATATATATAATATATATATATATATATGCACAGAACATACCAGATGGTCTTAGTCCTGCATTTACCTGGACTCCTGTCTCCGCTGCAGGTGGCTCTTGTTGGGTGCATCTTCAAACTCTTCAGATTAGAGCCATTAAGAAGAGGGTTTTGCACCTTTATCCGCAAAGCAATGAGAGCCTCCATTTGTTTATTCAAAAGGGTAGCTTCATGCAACAGTGCCTCCACCTTGTCCTTGTAAAAAATGTTGACCTTGTTGAGCTCTTCATCAAGTTTTCTGAAAAACATTCCCTCAACCTCTCCTCCTTCCTCAGACTGCCTAAGGAACTTAGTCTTGTAAACCTGTCTGGACCCATCGCGCTGCAACGTGTCAACATCTATGACTTGGTCCTCAATATCCCCCTTACTTGGAAAACTGCTAGATTGTAGGTTTTTCCCACCGTGACCCAAGGCTCTGCCCCATGTCTGCTTCTGCTGTAATGCTTGATTACAGTTACTATGCTTGCAACGCCTGGCGGCCTCTCTTAGTATTCTTTTGAGGCCATTATAGTCCATATAGGCTTCTGTCCACTCAGGCACCATTTGCTTCTTGAATTCTTTCCCGAATTTCATCTCGACGGGGCTCGACTCTGTTCCATAACCATGAACACAAAAGAAGAGCGATTGGCCTCAATGTGAGACAGTCAAGATTTGAAGCCACCTCAAAACGAGGCATCAAGAATGCTACCAAGAAAATTCTTGCATATCCAAACGCACGAATTCAAGAATTGAAATGAAGATATTACAGGAAGTTGTGTGAAGTACCTTGTTTTGCAGGCCAAAAGATGAAAACCTTGAGATGGATTTTTACTCTCTGGAGAATCCTCACCGCTCTTCAAAGAAGCATTTGGAAACTGAAAGGTCACAGCCTCAGCTTGCTGTCGCTCTGCTACTGTGCTATATGCCATTCCAGTTGGTCAAGTTTAAAAGATCAACTGGTTCTGAGACTGCTTTATGCTCGCGGTCTCCACCAATCAGTCCCGGACATGTTTACCGAATTAATACACTTTTCCATCTGATTGGTTACCACGGATTATGCTCGGTGGCCTAGAGAGCAGTGTATTTTGTCTTGAATTTATTGCTTTCGGTGGAGCACATCGGCCTGACGCGTGTGCTTTTTCCGGGCTTGCTTATAGTATGCCGCGAAGGATCTGCGGGAAAGGCCTTTTAGTACAAAAGACGTGACGTGCTGCAACCCGCGAGATCTATCTCTTTCACCACTTTGTTCTGCTGCACTTGAAATAATGAGTTTTGGAATTGGTGAGAGAAAGTGTAGAAGTCCGTCACGTAATCGCTGATGACGGACATGCTCCAAACTATCGATAAGCATGAGAATGTTACATACATTATCGGTATTACAATCTTTAATAAGATTTATAAAATTATTATTGAATTCGTAATGAATTATTATTAATTATAATTTTAAAAGTTACGTTATGAAATGTGAGAATTGAAGTAAAATATGTGTAGCATTTCTCTTAATTAAAGTGACCTTAAAATTATAAAAAATTATGATGCCACCTTCGTTTATAAATGACAAAAATATTTTTAATAAAAGAAATAATTAGAAAAAAAAAAAAAAAAAACACTAGTGGATCTTCACCCCACGACACTGCAATGGGTCCACAGCCACCTTGAGTTACTTTTTTTTTCTTTTTTAAAAATTTATAGGAATGTTTTATCTTTTTGCGGGACAAAAGAAGTACATTGTAATTTCATGATAATTTGAAAAGATATTATTTCAATTAAAAATTTGAAAAAATATTATAAATTGCATGGTAATTTAAGGAAGATGAAAGTTTGTATACTCTTCCTATATATTTTTTTTTTACTCTATTCTTTATGTGGGGGGTGTTGGGATACAATACATAGCACCCAAGCAAATGCACTCTCGACCAAATGACTTTAAAGCACATTTGCATGATGATTCACGAGATTTTGTAAGGGAATGTTAGGCTTATAAAATTTTGTACAAAAAAAAAAAAAATTATAAAGTGATGTAATACAATATGATTGAAAATAAGATGAATTTATATTTTAAGAAATTTAATCATATCGTGACACATCACTCTATAAGAGTTTTTTTTAAACAAAAAAAAAAATTGTAAGCTAATATTTTTCATTTTGCAATTCATAACAAGTATAACTGGAAAATTGAAGAAATCAAATCACACGATATGATTATGAACTGGCCAAGAAAAAAGTACTGCAAAATTATTGGTAATCCACTTTGAAACTATGCCCGGACTTCAAAATATTTGCTAGTGAGAAAATTTTTTTAAGAGTGCTACATATACTCCCAAATGACTTCATAATTTGACAGTAAAAATTATTATTGAATAAAATAACAAACAAAAATATATGTGATATCTAATAGTGATTTTCATTACCTTACCAGGGTATGAACACTTAGAAATATGTGTAATATTTATTAATATTTATTTATTATTATTATTTTTTTATGTAACTTTTCACCAAGTGCAACCTCCACCAATTTTAGTTGATCTTTTGCATTAACTGCCTGACTAAGAATGTTAGTGTATTGGAACACAACCAAAAGAAGCCAAACAATTTTATGATGATTACAAAATTTCAAGCATAGCAAATTAAGCACCTTGAGCCCACTGCCCAGGCAGAAGTGCAAATCCCAATACATAAAATACATTATTCTGCCCATATATCTACTACGATTTGGTCCATTTGCATGGAACCCTTCTAACTATTTAACCAATTAGTTTATCCACAAACCCAGCTTCACTGGAGGATGTTCTCACACTGATAAACATGTAGTAGAAAGTGCATTGACCATGAAAAAACAGGCTCAACATAACCTGCATTCCTACAAGAAAGATTCAATATAAACTCCAACAACTTCAAGAAGATTTGGTCAAAACTGAGAATTTAAAACTCTATGAGGCCACCAAGGTTTGATCTTCATAGCAAAGAACTTGATCATCTGGTTGAATCATCTGGCTCGCCAACATTTCCCCTATTTCCACTGCAACAAAAGAAGTGTGGCAGCTTGACCCGACCACAGCCCCTGCAACAAAGCATTGTACATTGTAAAAACGATAAATCAATGTAACTACAAATTCACTTAGTAGTTGTCAATGCAAGTAAATATTTAATTTTTAAGCAGGTATCATAATTGTTGGTCCAAAACAAGCATAAGGTGGTGGTGGATTTACAAAAGCAAACCTGAAATTTTTAGTTTTTATTATGAACACACAGTTGTATGTGATCAATTGTTTTAGACTTTTAGTAAATAAAGGCTTATCACCATGCTCTCTTTGCCATTAATTCATCTTTTCATCAAAGGCTTTCAAGAAACAACTTGTTTCAGTTCATGTCATTATTTATGAAAATTGACCCCTTTCTTTTTTGCAAAGCCTCGAGGCCCTGCCTGTCTAGTCTAAAAGGCAGCCAAACCATTTCAAGTAAATGCTTTGTTACCTCTATTCGTCTACTCAAACAGAGGCTAACCTTTGAAGACCATTAACGAAACGAGGCTCAATGAACAGAAACCAAGAATGTTCCTTAGTCTCATTAAAACAGGAGAAACTTGAGTAAATGACAAACTACCATGCTATAGTTTTAAATTATGAAAAGCCTTCAAATCATAACCAGAAGCCAAATTCCAAGATTCATTTGTTTGTCCGAAAAGGCAAGCCGAACTAAACTGTATAAAATATAATCAAATATTGTTACCTAATTTCATCACGAAATTTAAAAAAATACATAAATGTTTCTGGAATATATGACTTCCACATGAAACATAAAACATTTGCAGATACCAATATTGGCAAAACACACTTATCCAAAAAAGTATTGGCAAAAAACTTACTTGCACCGCATTATCACAGGAATAGGTTTTAAAGCCTTTGGTCCATTTCTTATGCCTCTCTTATGGGGCGAAGTCTGCATCATATACAAAGCCTTTAAGTATCATTTTCATACACAAAAAGCATTCCATACCCAAAATCTCCACACACAAACTAAGGCAGTGAAAATTCTCCATTGAATGAAACGAAACCTCAAACTAGTCTAGCACCAAAAAGCTACCAACCCTCGTTGGCTGAAACAGATGAAGATAAACAGGGTAAAAAAGGACATGTCCAACAGGCAAGGCAGAATCATAATAGTCGTTAAAAGAAAGATTCCAAGAAAACTCTGGTAATACCTACCCCAACGCACACAAAGCGAGAATCAAAGAGAGAGAAACTGATAAAACCATAACAAATAATCATCACCCACTAATAACAATCCAAAGACTAAAAATTCAGAACACAGAAAGTAATCGTTCAGATATCTTAACCCAAATTAATCTGAAACTACCAATACCCAAAACCCTCAAACTTCGATTCTAACTCCCTAAACCCCAAACACAACCATACGCCACATAATCCACCAAACGCAGACCTCCAATCCAAAAACGCATGCTTACAAATGTTCATTTCAAAAAAAAAAAAAAGAGAGAGAGAGGGAAAAGCAAACTCTGAAGTGCCGAGGAAGAACACGAAGAAACTGAAGTGATAATGACAACTGATGAATCACAAGTTACCTTCTTTTTGGGAACAGCCATAAGCTCCATAGATCCACCATAAGGAAAACTCGGGAACTCCAATCCGAATCCGATGTTGTTGTTGGCGTCACGGCTTTGATCGAACTCAGGCAAAACACACGGTGGAGATGTGACCCCACGGTGAATGACCCCATCTAACGGCGGAGGCAGGGCCATGACGTGGCTCAACCTCCGAAACCCTAACGCGCAGCTCATGCTCCCCCTGGCGCTCCTTAGCATCGCCGCCATTGTCAACGCCACCACTCACAGAGTAGTTGCTCGGCCACTAAGCGCCAGAGTGGGAAATAGAAGCGTTGTAGGTTAATAACCAGAAAAGGGCAAGTAGAGAATGATGCCCAAAACTCTTGAAAATAACATTAGTAAAATGATTTTTTTATTTTTTATTTTTTTGGTGCAACGAAAAATATAAATCAATATAAAACATTTTTAGTTTGATAAAAATAGCTTATTTAATTTTCATAATTTTTTTTTTTGTAAAATCATAAATTTTTTTTTGAGTTTGAACTTTTCATTATCAAATTATCAAAATTTTACCTAAATACGTCGGACCACCGCCAAAACTCGACCAAAAGTTCACCTGACCACTTCAATCCAAACAGGCTCTCTTAAGTGTAGTTTCCCCAAATGTTTCATTGAAAATAATATTTTCCTCTTCACAATTATACAAGTCCTGCTAAAAATAATATTTATTCACCAATTTATTTGTCAAATTTTTATATAGACAATCAATGAGTTTGTACTTAATCCTAATAAAAATTGTAATACTTCAAAAATAAAATTTTTAAGTTATTAAATCAAAATTTAAAAGTGATTTATCCTAAATTTAATAGTAATTTAAAAAGATACATAAATTTTGAAAGATAAAAATGAAATAAAAATATGGTCTTTAAAATTATTCTTTTTTAGAAATACCACTTTTTTCATAAAAAGTCTTTAATTCAATTTGCTGAGCTTTTTTACGAATCGATCGCTTTCTTATTATCGCTTTCTAAACAAATTACTGATATGAAATAGCAAATGATAGAAAGTACTGTAAACATTGCACATCGTTACGCCAATCATGGGTGGCTGGCGTAAGGATCCGTTATGAAGTTTTTTATTTTTTTGAGTTTAAAGAAAAAAATAAAAAATTTGGTTTTTTGCTTTTTTGAAAGATGTCATTATAATTCTTAAGAAATAGTTATTCATCTATTTTTTTTTTAGAGGAATAACTATTATTTTGTTGGGAAATAATTAGTCTTAGAAATGATGTGCAAAGAACCAATAGAACCTGAGTTGGTTCCTGTCCACCAAATGTGACCATAAGTTAGGTTTTATATATATGCTAATGGAATTTTAGACCAAAATTTTGATGGTGAAATTTTCATTTCTTATATCATACAGTACAATTGATACAAATAACTTAACAACATTATGTCAAACCGCTCCATCCATAAAATAAAAAATAACCCAGTAATTTTCTTGTCTTTCATAAAGCACCGTATTTTTTTTTCCTTTTTTTTTATCGAAGTTTTTTAAATTATCCTATCACTTAGACAATACCTCGGGCTGTATTTTGCCGGTAGTAGACAAATATCCATGGCTAATAACTTCTATAATTTTTCCTATTGTTTAACGCTGTAATACCATGATAAATTCTGCATAAAATCCAAAAATATTCTATACCCAAAATGAATTTTTACTGAATTTAGAAAATATGGTTTAAGCAATATACTTTCCCATTTTTAACAATTAATATTATCATTATCTCCATCATTTCAATTATTATAGACGTAGAAAAGATTCAAAAGAAGAACAAAAAATTCCAACTGCAGTCATTATTTGATACTATAAATACGTTTGTATTTGATTGGTCCTCACATTCTAAAGTCCAAGCTCTCTCTGTCTGTGCACGAGTATTCGTTGCTGTCAGATCCACGAAACTCAAAGAAAAAAGTACAGGAAATGGGAGTGAAACCCGTGATATTTCAATGAGAGTTTGAATGGATCTGAAAGCGTTCAGGAGGCGAGCATCTCCATCGAAGCCCGCAGGCCTACCACGAACTCTCCGAGCCGCCCAAGTCGCATTTACAAAATCTGGGTTCACCACGATGAAGCTGTTGAAGATCTTGGCTGCTTCTTTCGTGGCACTCGCGGTTCTCGTCACCCTCACTCTCATACTTCGGAACCCACCGGCCGATCGCATCGCTGTCTTAGCAGAAGCCAGGGCTTTGGAAAGTGTAGCTCACAACGGCACGTCGTTGGGTGTTGGTAAGAAAAAAATTGTTGTTTGATGTTATGCTTTCTGTTTGGCCGCTGAGAAAGTCGTGGAAACGGAACTAAATGGGGAATCTCGTGTTCTGTGCGGTTTTGGCTTTGTAGGAGTGTAACTGCACTCTATTGAGGTTTGGTTTTCATGTTTTTGTTGTCATATAGTTCTGTAAGATTTGGTTGCTTTTCCTCATATTACTATCATTTTTCCTATAAGCACGATTGTCTGAAATGTTGGGTTTTTTTTTAGCACAATTAGAGATTTGCTTCATGAGTATTAGGCGTTTCAGTTTGTGTGAAATTGGTCACCCTTTATGTTGTTTTCACCGATTTCCTCATTCCCGTTTGATGATTTTTCAACAGTCATAAGTCACTAAATTTTAGGTATGTAGACGCTTACTTGGCAAAGAACTGGAAGAATATAAGTGTAAGTGTTTTTATGCTGCTTGATAGAACGTGTTCGGTTTGATTAGTATTCAGATGAAAAGCTATGTGCTTTTGACCAAAATAGCTTGACGGGTATATGTAAGATGTGTTCGGATTTTATTTTTGTTTGTTTAATGTCACTGAATATTAGTATTATTCAGTTTGGTTATTATTATTTCCTGTGTTTGTTTAATGTCACTGAATATTAGTATACTTTATCTGGATAGGTACCGGGTGCTCAAAGCTGCTGTATGGGTTCAATTGTTTAAATGGGAAGAATAAGGTCACTTTTTTAAATAATCTGTTGTATGGGGAAAGACAAAAGCAGCTGCTATTTCAATTTAGTTAATTTTAAAGCTACGCAGGGATATCTCTCTTTTTGTTTTTAGGAAATTCAAAGAACAACTCATAGACCTTGGAAGAGCTGGGCATTTAAAACATAGTATTTCAAAAGTTAATATTTGACAGATTTAGGATGAAAATTCTGCTGTTTTGGACTAGTACAACTTTTGGTTGAGAAGGTCCATAAATCCAATGGTTAAAAACCATGATCATGTGCAGTAATGCGGTGTTTTCTTTTATTTTATAGTTTTATGCTGTTTCCATTAATATTAGGTTTATTTAGATGATCTTAGAATATTGTTGTACTGATTGTGATATGTCGGTAATTTAAAGTACACCCTGTGTAAATAAATCCATAACAAAGGATTTTACTTGGGTCGTGCTATGCAAAAGCATAATGGTTTTAGGTTTATGACTTTCTTCTTCTTTGTCTACACTAATTTTGAAGTTTTATCTTGTTGCTACATGTATAGATTATTATCAAATTAACTCGATGCTGTATTTGTGCATCAAACCTCTCTTATTCAGAAAAATCGAAAGTCGAAACACATTTGAAAAAATTCTTTAGTTCAGATCTTTTTGGTAAAAAAAAAAAAGAAAGCGGGATTCCTGATTATTCAGAACTTAATCGAATCATATGTACGGGTCGTTGTAATCTCATAATATCCTGCGATTGTCTCGAAAAATTCTGATTTATTGGCAAAGAGACGAAGAAATAGATTCATCATTCCATTCCAATCGATTCAAAACGAGAAAAAGAGCTAATGCCTCTTCGGTATTTCGATTGAAATACCCGTAAATGGTATTTTTCGCAAAAATAGTATTCTTGCTTATTTTGATACCAGCCGTACTTAATAATAGAAGGATTTGATATAAATATGTAAAATTGTCCCTCCTAAAAAGATTATTACAACTTAAGCAACTCAATTTAGTTCAGGTTCATAAAATTGTGTGTGTAAAAATTGGAAGTTTTAAGTCGGACCTCCAATTTTAAGTCGTTTACGTTTCATGCGTTCGTATTGTCATATTTACAGTCAAATTTATACACATAATTTAGTTCCACATTCTGACCCTTAGTATTAGCATATTATCTCACCCTGTTTTGGTACTTGAGCTCTTAAAGTTGGTTTCATGAGTTTAGTTATCCAGTGCTATCTCAATACTGTCTTACTTGATATCTTAGGGCTTTAGAATGTCTAGATTAACACTAAAGTTGTCAATCCCATATGTCATTACCTTAGGGTAAACGGGATACATTTGTGAGTTGAGAGTATTGAAGATAACTCAAAGCTTAGGCTGGAAGGTGTGGCCTTAACCTTTCTAATCTGTACAAACAAAGCAAGGCGTGGTGTTACCTTACTGTACAGAACTTCTGTTGTATCGTCTAATCATAATGTCATTCATTTCTTTACAATTTGCAGGTTCAGAAGATGTTTCATCTCAACCTACTGACATGCTTCAAGACAAACTGCTTGGTGGGCTTCTTGCTCCTGGGTTTGATGAAGGATCTTGCTTAAGCAGGTACCAATCCAGTTTATATCGAAAAAATCCACTCCACAAACCCTCTTCTTTTCTCCTTTCGAGACTACGGAGTTACGAAGATCTCCACAAACGCTGTGGACCCTATACCAAATCATACAACAGAACACTAGAACAACTCAAGTCTGGCCATAGTGCTAGTTCTACAGAGTGTAAGTATCTTGTGTGGATATCTTTCAGTGGCTTGGGTAACAGGATTCTAACCCTGGCATCAGCATTCCTTTATGCCCTCCTCACTAATAGGGTCCTGCTTGTTGACCCAGGAAAGGACATGGCTGATCTTTTCTGTGAGCCATTTCCAGAGAAGTCTTGGTTATTGCCAACTGACTTCTCCCTCAAAGATCAATTCAACATCTTTGATCAGAAATCTCCTCATTCTTATGGGAACATGCTGAAGAATAACATCTTAAATTCTTCAACAGAAACACTCCCATCACATTTATATCTTTATTTAGTTCATGACTATGACGACCATGATAAGCTCTTTTTCTGTGATCAAGATCAAGCTCTACTCAGTCGAGTCCCTTGGTTGGTAATGAAAACAGATAACTACTTTGTCCCATCTCTCTTCTTGATCCCCTCATTTGAGCAAGAACTCAGCAAACTATTCCCACAGAAAGGAACTGTTTTCCACCACTTAGGTCGGTATCTTTTCCACCCTTCAAATCATGTGTGGGGACTAATTACGAGGTACTATGAAGCCTACTTAGCCAATGCAGACGAGAGGATTGGGATTCAAATAAGAGTTTTTGAAACGGGAAGTGGTCCCTTCCAACATGTGATGGATCAAATTTTGGCCTGTACTCTAAAGGAGAAAGTGCTGCCAGAAGTAGATAGGAGGAGATCCATTGCCACCCCACTAGGAAAGCAAAACTTGAAAGCTGTACTGATGACATCTTTAAGTTCTGGGTACTTTGAGAATGTAAGAAACATGTACTGGGAACACCCAACAGTGACTGGGGAGGTGGTTGGGGTTTACCAGCCAAGCCATGAAGAGTTTCAACAGACAGAGAAGCATTTTCACAACAGGAAGGCATGGGCAGAAATGTATCTCCTCAGCTTGACTGATGTATTGGTCACAAGTGCGTGGTCAACTTTTGGCTATGTGGCTCAAGGTCTTGGAGGTTTGAAGCCATGGATTCTCTACAAGCCTGAAAATCAGACGGCCCCTGATCCAGCTTGTCGTCGACTCATGTCAATGGAGCCTTGTTTTCATGCTCCCCCATTTTATGATTGCAAGGCTAAGACAGGAATTGATACAGGTGCACTTGTTCCTCATGTGAGACATTGTGAGGATATGAGCTGGGGCTTAAAATTGGTAGATAGTCATGATGAGTTATAGCTACCAAAGACAGTTGTAGAAGTCAAAATAGCTACCGAAAGATTACAATTTTTTACTTTAACTACTGGTTTTTCTATTTACACTCCAACAAATTCTCCATTCTACTTTCTCTTTTATTTAAATATTATTTTTCAATTATTTTTATTCATTTTTTGCAACACTTCCATATATGAAAGAGAGAGGGAGAGAGAAAAGCTTAAAAAAATGGTTCAATATGCTACAGAAAGTTCAATGTAGCACAATCATGATAGCTATAATTAACTATTATGAATCTTTTAGATCATTTGCTGTAGATGCTCAAGCTAATCATTCTCGGTCTTTACTTCGCCAATTTTGCATACATATTTATATATAAGGTAGACTCATTTGTTACCGAAAGACTCAAAACTGCAAGCATCTATGCTTTATGGAAATGTGAGAAATCGAATTTCAACTTTTGATTGCCATAATCGACCGAAGGAGCAAACAAAGGATTTTGGGTTTCACTAAGCCATTGCCATGTATTTAGGGCAAGGCTTGGGAGGATCGTTCCTAAATAAAGCTACAGCCTACAATCGTGTTTGGCAAAGCCCTCTTTCTCTTCTTTTTTTCATTTCCTTCAAAAATATCAAATTATTTTCTTCACATTACCAAACAACTTTTTCTTACAAAAAATTCAAAACTCTTTCACTTGTATATTATATCAATCAATTCTTATTACTATTAAAAAAAAAAAAAAAGCTTTCCCAAACACATGATTGTTTGTTTCAAGAGTTACTCGGGGGTGTCTATTAAAGGCATAAGGTTTTTTTCTTTTTTTAAAAGTAATAAGAAGTAATTGATATGCTATAAAGTATAAATAATGTTGTGAATTTAGTTTTATTTTTTAGTGAATTTTTTATTTAAATAATAATAAAAAGTGAGTTATGTGATATAAAAAAAGTAAAAAAAATTATTCAAAAGTGATTGATAAAAAATTAAAAGTAGAATTGAGTGAGAAGAAAAAAGGGGGTGAGAAGGAAAAATGTTTAATAAACACAGCCTTTATTTGATTGAACACATTCTTTGGAACCACTACTTGATTTGCATGTCATCTATAGGTATATTCAATTTTAATCTACAACTCATTGGAACTTACACCTACAAACTACTAAATATTTTGAGTTAGACAATAAAATTTAACTGTTAGCATTGACCCAAAACATTGCACTTGAGCTTTAGGACTCGTTTGAATGTTCGATTTTATTCAATTCTTTTTTGACTTCACAGATATACGAAAAAGAAAAAAAAAATGAAATTCGGTTTGTATAGTTTAGAAAAAAGTATTTAAGTAGGTAAATATATTTGAAAAAAGTAAAATTAAAAGTAAATAAAAAATTAAATTTTAATTCTAAAAAGAAACATAAGAAAAAAAAAGGGGTGGTTTCAAACCACCCCTAGGTCACCCCCTTCAATTTTTATTTTTATTTTTTATGAATATAAATATTATTTTTTATATTATTTTTTTAATTAGATTGAATAAATTTAAGTTAAATTGAATACTTTGAGTTGTGAAAAAAAGTTAACCCTTGAAAAGAATTGAATTGGATAGAGTTTGGTGAGATTTCCAAACATGCCCTAAGGTGTGTAGACACCTAATTAACAAATTTTTTATTTTTTATTTTTAAAAAAGAAGCTCCAGTATCTACGAGAAGTTACCAAAAAATCAAAAGCAAAGTAGGACTGTAGGAAATTAGGAATTTGCAAGGGAAATCCACACTGTTGGCCCACTGGATTGAGGCCCATTTTGGGTTCTCAAAGATCTATGTCAGGCTTGTCAGCCGAGAGGGATGCATACGACGTCGTACTCTCGCTTCAGTACTTACCTTATTCATGGTGGGAAGAGAATAGAGAGCAGGGATCGCGAAGCAAAAGGAGCAAAGATGTCGTTCATGAAAGGAGATTTGCTTACTCGAACCAGAAAGCTGGTTAAGGGATTGGCCAAGGCCGAGCCCGTCTGGCTCAAAGCCATGGAACAGTTCGTCTCTCTCTCTCTCTCTCTCTCTCTCTGAGTTTGAAAATGGTTCACAGCTCTGTCTAATGGATTCGTACGGTTGAAGTGAATGCTTTTTTTAGGTTTTTCTTTTATGTTCTTTGCTTGATTTTATTTTTATATTATTCAGTTGTTCTACGATACAAATGTGGTGGGGTTGTAGAGAAATAGCCAGGAGCTTCTGAGCTTCAGGGGATTCGTATGATAAAGTTACTTAATTTTTTGAACAATTGGTTTATTATTATTTTAAAATGTGATTGATCGAAGTTTAATTCTCGTTTTTATTTCTGCGATTGCTTAATTTGTTGCTTGTTGAAGGCTGTCAAGTTTTTGTTTTGGGATTTCTGTGTTGACTTAGATGTTGGATTACTTAAGAATTCACTGGTGCTGATATAATAGAAGAGTACTTTTTTCTGAAAGTTGTCAGTTTACAATCATATTTTACAATTTATTTCACTGGAAAAGAAAATAGTTGTAAGTGTGTAAAAGGAAAAAGAAAAAAATAAAATAAAAGTGAAGAAGGAGCAGTCTGCTCTTTTTTATAAATGAGTGCGTTGTTCTCTATTGTCCAAATTGATTTGTGTGTACCTTTCTTAATCATACTATATAGCTCTGAATAACTGCTAACATCTTTAAGCTAGTCATATATCCCATGATATCTGAGTGTAAAGATGATTTGCTGTCTGATTTTAAGGAAGCTGGTGTGGTCCAAGTTCATTTGTTTGATCATTAACTTGTTTAAAATTGTGGCTGCAACATCTCCCCTGCCCTCTCCTCCTGCATTATGGGGGATAAGGTGTTTGATTCTATATTTGTTTGTGGCTGAAATATACTTTTCTTCCCTAAAATTTGGCCTACATTTTATTTTTGTCTCTAAAATTTAAAAAAGCTTCAATTTTTTTCCTAATTTTTTTTTTTTTTTAAAAAAAGATAACAATGTTGTTCTTATGTCCGTCGGTCGTTACCATGCTATATTAGCATTATGTTAGCAATACGTGCAATTTGATTCAGAACCGAGAGATGGAAGGACAATATTGCTACTTTTAAATTCTTTTTGGACAAAATTAGAGCTTTTAAATTTTAGAGATCAAAATTCAACTTGGGCTAAATTTCGAGGACCAAAATTGTGTTTCAGCGTTTTTATATAAAATAGGTTAAACTAAATTTTAGTCGTTGAATTGTGCGTCAAATTTCAATTTTATCTGTAACTATGGACTGTTTCAATTTAATTCTTAATATTTTAAAAGTGCAATATTGTTTTTATCTACCTTATTATCACTATGCCAATGGTAATTGCTGATGTGACTGATGTTTTTTGTGCACATTTCCTTATGATGCTTACGTGACACATTTATATTGAAATAAAAAATAAAAAATATTTTTGGTCTCTAAATCTTGATTTGTGAGACCATCTTTTGGCCCATTCTGTTTTTATCAACGCTATAAAACATGTGTATACATAATGTCTGCCACATCAGTAACGTTTGCCTTGTAACATTAAGGGGGGATAAGGATAACACTGAGGCATTTTGAAAACTTAAAGAGTTACTTTTCCAATTGCTCTTAAAATTTGACTATATTATTTTGTGCTTGATTCAAGTCTATTATTGTTGAATTCCTGGATTCTTAATCTAAAGATTTTATTGTCAGAATTATATTTGGATGCCTATGATGCCCATATTAAGAAACTGTTTATGTATTAGTCATATATTTTTTAAGTTTCTTTTCATAAATCTTACAACTTTGTGAATGTTGCTATCTTATGTGCAGTGCACCACCTGCAACATTTCCTTGTCCTGATGGAAAAGTTAAAAGGATCAATCTTCCTGAGGACCCTTATATAAAAAAGTTCTTTCAGAAACATCCAGACTCAAGACCCGAAGATGCCATCAAGTATTGCTTTGTTTCTATATCTCTAGTTTCTCTTTGCGATATTTGGTATCTATTTTCCTGTTCAGTCATTATAATGTGCTTGTAACATATCTATCTTGTTATGAATTTGGTTTCTAAAGGTGCTAACAGTATGTTCGTGAAGAAAAACTGATGGCCCAAATTTAATCTGTGAACATAAAAAGGAACAAAACATTCTGATTATGCTTTGTATTCTAGTTCTATACGTGGGCAACCTCATATTTGTAACATTTTAATACATAAAGTACACAAGAGGAAGCACCAACTAGAAGGAGCAAAACGAATAAGAAAATCACTATAACTAATCGTTAAAGGAGAAATATAAGTAACGGTCCAAAAATACAAAGTTTTGAAGAATAAGGACTTAATCTCTTTGTTCGTTTTGCTCCCCCTAGATAGGTGTTTCCTTTTGTATACTTAATATGTATTTAGAGGCGCCTTATGTTTTTTATGAGATTGGTTTACTACTTATCAAAAAAAAAAAAAAAAAAAGATAACCTTACCACCCTTGGACAAGTACATCATTTTTCAACTAGCCAAACGATGCTTTATCTCCTCAATAACATTGTCCCAAATATGCTCGGCCTTATAGGAGGCCCTCAAGAGTAGGCCGAGATACTTTACCAACAATGGGTAAACCCTACAATCTAGAATACCAGCCAACCTCTCCACTTGCTCAACATTTCCCATAGGAATCATTTATGACTTGGCCAAATTAATCTTCAAGCTTGAAGCAGCTTCAAAGCAAAAGAATAAGCAACGAAGATGACTTGGATTGGCACCACTGAAAATTAAAGTATCATTAGCAAACAAACCCACCAATATTACCCACAGAGAAACCATACAATAGTCTTCTACTCACAGCACCAAAAATCATTTTACCCAATGTCTGCATTACAAAGACAAACAACGAAAGGGACAAAGGGTCCCCTTGTCTCAGTCCACGGGAGCTACTAAAAAAAAATAAAACCTTGTTAGAGTGCCATTTACCAAAACCGAGAAGTGCACCAAAGAAATGCAATGAGCTATCTAAAAGCACTATTTCCCTCTAAAGCCACACCTCCTCAACATATACAATAGAAAGTCTCAATTAACATGATCATAAGCTTTTTCTAAATTCATTTTGCATATAACGCCCGTCTCATTAGATCTTAATTTGCTATTAAGGAATTCATTGGCAATACGAACATTATCTAATATTTGCCTACCTTTTATGAATGCATTATGCAACTTAGAGATAATATTTTCCAACACCATCTTAAGCTTGTTTGCTAGAATCTTAGCAATAATTTTGTAAATGCCCCCACAAGACAAATCGGGCGGAAGTCCTTGAGATCAACAGCTCTTGAAATCTTTGGAATGAGGGTCAAAAACAAAGCATCAAGGCTCCTTTCAAACTTACCGCTAGCATGGAAGTCATGAAAAACCGTCATGACATCCTCCTTTCAAACATTCCAACAAGCTTAAAAGAACGCCATAGAGAAACCGTTAGAGCCTGGCGCCTTGTCATCATTCATAGCTTTCACTAACTTGCTCAACTCTGCTTCCTCAAAATCTCTCTCCAACTAGCCCCGATGACTTCAATGGAATCAAAGGAAAGGCCATCCACCAATAGCTTCTAACTAAACTGTTTAATGTATAACTTTTGATAAAATTAGACAATGTGCTCACTAATCTATGTTTGGTTGGTACTGCCAATTAATTAGGAGTCAATGGAGCTCTTCATTCTGTTGGAGTTAGCCATTGTGTGAAAGAATTTAGTACACTTATCACCCTCCCTTACCCACAACACCCAAGATTTTTGCCTTCTTCATTTTCTCCTCAACGCCTAAGGTCCTCTCTTCTTCAAGGACATCAAAAACATGTAACTCTTGTAGATGGATCTTATTCTTCCTTTCTACATTGTCAAACATCTCCTTATTCCATCTCTTTAAATCAATTTTCAAAGCCTTGAGCTTGCTAGCTAAAATGAAGCTCGGTGAACCTTGGAAATGATAAGAGTTCCACCATTGTTTTACCTTGTCCACAAAACCTTCAAACTTTAGCCACATGTTTTCAAATTTGAAAGATCTACTCCCCCTTAGAGCATCTTCACAGTCAAGGAGGATTGAGAATTGATCCAAACAAAGTCTAGGAAGCCTCCTCCTCTGGGATACGCCAGGAAATTGGGCTTCCCACGCTGGAGGGATAAGGAATCTATCAGTTCTAGATCAAGTGGGATGGTCTCGGTTATTTGACAAAGTAAAAGTACCGCCAACAAGAGGTAGGTCGAGCAGGCCCTAATAAAAAATGAAGTTAGAGAACTCCATCATAGCAGGGCATAAACGAGCCTCTCACGATCTTTTACTGAGGAAACAGGTAAAATTAAAATCGCCCCCAACACACCAAGCCAAGTTCCACCAACTAAGCAAATCAACCAACTTATCCCAAAGAAACCTTCTATCCCTATCAGAATTAGGGCCGTAGACACCCGCAAAAGCTCAGATGGAATGATCTTCAACGTTTCTAAAGATTACAACCAAGGGGAATTCCTACACACTCTTCTATCTTCTCCACTACCCTCGTTTCCCACATAATCAAAATACTGCTTGAAGCCCCTCTAGAATCCAAGCAACACATGTCCACATGATGACACCCCCACAAGCTTCACACAACACTACGAGACGTGACTTCAAGCCTAGTTTCCTGAAAACAAACAATATCCGCCTTTCATTCCCTAAAAATAAACAACACTATGAGTCATTTAGAAACTGAATGTATTGTAAATACTCAGGTACTTGCCATATTTGGGTCAAAATGTTATATTGGTTTTGCTTATGCTTTTGGTTGATGCTCGAGTTTTCCTTTATTTGCTTCATGGGGCATTGATGGCTATGGGATAAAATTTTTTTGAGCTGCCAGTCACGTTACTTGTGTGTACTTCTTTTTAGTGTTTTTCTGGTGTTTTTCTTTCATATTTGATTTCAATTCACTTCCATCTTCTTTGAATTGTAACATTTGCTAAATTTTCAGAATGAATCTTAATGATTAGTGGGCCTATATCCAATATTAAATTTCTGACTACCAAAGAAATATGCATAAAACCCATGATTTTGGGTCATGGACTTTTCAATTGTACAATTTACTTAAGGTTTAGGGTCTTATCATGACCGTTTTAGCAGCATGAAATTTGTTTTCTGCATTCAAATGCATGATAATTCACTTAAACTTCATGTTTCTACAGGATCTGTGGTTTTGAGCCCCCTTCCGCTCGTGTTTTTGGGTTGCGGGTGCTTGACCTGAAGGAGCAGGGTGTTGGTGAGGAAGAAGCAATGGCTGTAGCTGATGTATGTATTGTGGATTCTTGGATTTAGCTCTTTCCCGGAACATATGCTCTTTGTCTCCCCCTCCCCCCCCAAAAAATAACTGCTGTTATTTGTTGGCTTCTAGATGGAATATCGAGCAGAGAAAAAAACAAAGAAGGCAGCATATAAACGCATGAAGCAGATTGCACGTCTTCAAGGGAAGAAACCTCCTCCTAACCCATATCCTAGTGCTATCAAAGAGATTCAAGCTGAGGAGAGGAAGTATGTTCGTGACCGTTTCTTCAACCCCGACATACTCAAAATTGTGGAGAAGTTGAAAGAAGACAAGGCAGCTGAGGCACGGGACAGATATGGAGGAGGTGGCTTCTAACCTTGAATGGCATGAGAGCTCAAACGTAGTGCCATGTTTGCTTCTGGATCCTGAGTTCTGGTAATAACTATGGCCAATGAACCATTAGAGTGCTCAATACGTTGGCTTTGAGGTTTAGGTCACATATGGGCTGAAATTATTAGACCAAGTACTTTAAAAAGGATTTATTTTTCTTTTTTAAATCTCAAGAATTTTTTTTTATAGGAAAAACTACAAATTCTGTTATTGATTGAAGCTTTGAGCAAATATGTATTAAAATCATGTTTGCATTCTTATATATTAATTAACCGTTTTCCTGAGTAGCATTCTTATATATTAATCTTGCAAGCTAGGTCACATCACGGCTACGTGGTCGGGATATGGAAAGAGAACAATATGACAAAGTGGAATCAGATGCCTACCTTGAGCACAACGTAAGTGTAAATAGAAATGATCTTCTATCAAAGGAAGCTGGCCGTGAGGTGAGGGAGGTCTAAAATTTTATAGAATCTAACAATTGTCTATAAAACATTGGGAAATCATAAATTATATGTTAAAAGAAACAGTGCTAAATCCACCAACTCACACACAATGATGAGGCCTTGAGAATGAAATTAAAGGGAAAAATGGAAGAAAGAAAGAAAGAGAAATTTTGGGAAAGAAAATTCAAACAAAATGGGCATGCGAAATATGTAAATTTTAGGGTTATATCTACATATAATTCTTGTGGTTTTCATGTCTATCAAAACACTCTTTGAATTTTAGAAGGTGATAAAATTGGTCATCGAGTTTTATAAAATGAAAAATGCTACAGCTAGGGTTCTAAATCTTTTACCAAAAGATGGGTATCAAAATGATGTGGAATTTATTCATCGGTACCCGTAGCTTTTTTTTTTTTTAGGGTTAAATATCTTTTCTCCTATGTGGTTTAACAACTTTATTTATTTATTTAGGTTTCATTTTGTATCGTACAGAGTACCTCGCTTATAGCTAAAAATGGATATGATACCTCTCTCTAGCTTTTGTCAATAAATTGATGGAAATTGTGTTAATGCCCTTAAAAAATAGACAAGTGGTTATGCTGCATTAAAAATGAAGAAAGAAGAAAAAAAAAAAAACAGAGAAAAAATTTGAAAACTAAAAATATTGAAAAATAATAATTAAAAAAATAAAATAAAAAAAAGAGCCACCCTTTTGGACAAAATGTAGTAATAGTTTAACTACAACACGTGCACTCACTTCTTGCAGCACTTCCAGTTCTGTAAAACAGTCTATTCTGCTAATTAATAATAAATAAGTAAATTCGATGAATCTAATTGTTGAAAGCGTTAACAACATACAGATTAGCCTCACTGCCAAAAGAGAAAAAGGAAAAAGAGGGACTGAAGAAAATAAAAAGGATTGATCCTTATATACCTTCCCTGTGGTTCAAGCATACAACTACTCTTTTCCTTTTTCATTTTCAATGTTCTTTTAAGCAAAAAAGAAAAAGAAATGATTCAATGAAAAAGATGATTCTTTTATAGAACAGAGGATCATGTTTAAACCATGAGGGCCGCTGGATGGAGGGAGAGAGGTGAAGGATGATTCTTTCTTTAACACTTTTCACTGTACTTGTGTAGAAAAGATGGAGGCCTATCAAACAAAAAGAAGCCCCAATATCTCCGATACTCACTTTGAGTTGGAAAACAACACAATTTAGAGGCTCTCTCTCTCTTCTCTTTTTTTCTCTTTCAGTGTCACTCAAGTTGCAAAGGTGTCAACATTTTATTGGGTCCTTAACCCTGCAACTCCTACATAACCTTATCCTCTCGCATTGAACTCCTCCATCGGCAGCCATGGATGCAGCATCAGTAGCAGCTTCATCGCTGAAAACCGTTAAGGCCCTCGCAATTTCAACCACCCAAAAAATTTGTAACCCAACAACTACCTTAATCGCTCCATGGCTCTCAACCAAACCCAACATGCTCACTCTTTATGCCTCAAACTCCAACCCCAGAAACAGTGTTCTCTGCCTCACCCGCTGCTCCACAAAACCGGACACCAACACAGACAGTGAAACAGACCAAAATTCGACCATTGAACCCAACTCAAATTCAAAAACCCTGAAACCTTCATCACCCATTTCAGATGAATCACTTTCTTCTTCTTTATCATCATCATCATCTTCTTCTTCTTCTAGAGGATTGGTGTTTGGTTTGGGTCCCACAAATTCATGGGACAGTGCAGAAATTGGGTCACCAGTTGTGAAAAGGTTCCTCGGTGATGAGGAAGAGAGGTGGTACATGTGGTACTATGGAAGGTCTAATGGAAACCCGGCTTCAGACTCAATAGGCTTAGCGGTTTCGAGAAATGGAATTCATTGGGAGAGAGGCGGAGGAGCTATTGGATCGAGCGGGGAGGCGGGTTCAGTCATGAATTGTAGTAAGGATTGGTGGGCATTTGATACTGAGAGCGTTAGGCCTTGTGAGGTGGTGGTCATGTCCAGTACTAAGGTTAGAGCTGCCAGTGCTGTTTACTGGCTTTACTACACTGGATACAGTTCTGAGAAGGCAGAGTTTTCTGATAATACTTTGGAATTCAATTTGAAAAACCCAGAAAGGTTTTGTATTGATGGAGTAGAGAAGATTTCAAAGTCTTTGCCGGGCTTGGCAATTAGTCAGGATGGGAGACACTGGGCTAGAATTGAAGGCGAGCATCATAGTGGAGCTCTGTTCGATGTTGGGTCTGAAAGAGAGTGGGATTCTTCGTTTATTGCAGCCCCGCAGGTTGTGTTTCATGGAAGTGGTGATCTTAGAATGTATTACCATTCGTTTGATCTGGAAAATGGGGAATTTGGTATTGGAATTGCGAGGTCGAGAGATGGGATTAGGTGGGTGAAGTTGGGGAAGATAATGGGAGGAGGAGGAGGAAATGGTTCTTTTGATGAGCTTGGAGTGATGAAAGCGCGTGTAGTGAGAAACAGGAAAGATGGAAAGTATGTGATGGCATATGAAGGTGTTGCTGCTGATGGTGGGAGGAGTATCGGGTTGGCTGTGTCTTCAACTGGTTTGAAGGATTGGAGGAGGTTTCAAGACAAGGCGGCTCTAATGCCATCGGTGGAAGATGGATGGGATAATGAAGGAGTAGGATCCCCATGCCTTGTCCAAATGGATGGGGATGGAGATGAGTGGAGGTTGTATTACAGAGGAGTTGGAAATGGGGGAAGAACTGGGATTGGACTGGCAGTTTCTGAAGGAAGCGATATTACAAGTTTTAGAAGATGGACAGGATTTCATTTATAAGATAGGTATATTATTTCATCTTTATGTCATTATCAATCTAAATTCAGAACGTACTCATAGTTTGCTCAATTTGACGAATCAAACTATGATCTATTTCTGGCCAAAAATAAATTGAAAAAAAAAAAAAGGAAGCCCTTTTTTCTACTGTCTAATTGCAATATGCATACACAAGTTTGATGGAAGAGAATTCTTGAATTATTAGTTTTGTGAACATGAGCTCTGAAGTTGTTACCACCGAGATTCTGATTTACCTCTTACAGTGATTCTAGATATCAATCCTCCAACAGCTATACATTATTGTAGCAAAATGAATTAAAAAGAATAATAATAATAAAAAAAAAAAAAAGACTACAATGTGATACAATAAACTTTCAATGAAAATACTGTATTTTAAAATATTTGTTGGAGGAGTAAAATGGTTCACGATAGCTAAATAAAATTATTATGAACCATATAAAGGTACCTGGTCAGAAATTGATAAATATTTAGAAATAACCTTTTTTGTTTGTCTTTATTCTCCAACGTATGAACTGCGGCACCGACCTTTTTACAACGTAACAGGTGAGAGTTCAGCCCATGTTTATGCCTTCAGTCCCCGGCTCTGGCCCCTGGGCCCTAAAATAATTTAATCTACAAAAATAACCACGGTTCCGTGAGCCCACTTCCACAACAATTCTCACGTCTCATTGTGATTGGGCTACGATTGAAAGAAGTTAGGCATAAGAGTAATAATGTATCAAATGTGATTTCAGTTCTTCAGAGAGTGTGGACAAAAATTTCTTACAAATTGGGTGATAGAAACTCTTACAACTTAAAATGATGTGTCTTTCATCATGTGATTTTTTTTTTTCCTTAATAACACATGCTTCTCACATGCCTTTTTAATATAATTGAAAAAAAAAAATGTGTTTCTCATATGCTTAAAGGACATATGTCCATTTTTAGAGGTTGCATTGTAGAAACTCCTATAATCTAGTTTGTACGAAATTTTTGTTAGTTAACTATTTAACAATGCATATAATTTTTCTACAAATTAGGTTATAAGAATTCCTCCAATTCAATTTCTAAAAGTGTTATGTAAGAGTGTACAAGTAAGACGGTTATTAACCGTTTATAACCAGATGACCAAAGAATTGAAAAATCAGAAATAACTACAATCGAATAACCAATTAGGCCTGTTGTGATTACCGGTTATAAGTTTTGAAAAACCGGTTTATATATATATAATTTCATGCGTTATTTTTAGGTCATTTCTATTTTATGGGAGTAAGAATAGTTTTAAAAATCACTAAAAAATGAGTTCAAAATAGTTCAAAAAAAGGTTCAAAAAATTAAAAAATGGTCTAAAAGACCAATTATTTCAAAACCGGTTAATGGCAACCGCAACAGATAGGCCATTACCAATTGCGGTTGTTAAAAATGGAATAACCAGAAAACTCGATTGTGGTTGCAATTTGTAAAGAATAACCGTAATCAATTGTACACCCATAGATTGTCATGTATCTCTTGAACATATGAGAAACACATGACACTTTTAGAGATTTGGTTGGAGAAATTTTCCTACAACTTAGTTGTAGAAAATTTATGTCCATCCATATAGGCTTAAAAATTAGGTTGACCTCAATCAAAATTAAATTTGATCCCACATTCAAACTTTAACAATTTCATAGATAAGAAATTTTGGTTTTGTCCCCATTTACAACTTGCTAACTAGTGTGATTTTACTTGTCAAATCTGGCTTTCAATGATGAGAGTTTATGAAATTTAAAAAGATTTAACTCTAATTATCTAATTCTGTAATTAACATATAATAACAGACATAAATTTTTTATGAATTGATTTGTCTGCTTAAAAAGAAGGAAAGTCTATTGTTCAATCCGCCTTATTAAATACATGATTTGTGAAATAAAAGGGTTTTTTTTTTTTTTTCTTTCGATTGTCTGGCAGAAAAAGGAGAGTGTAATCAATTTGCCAAATGGACTTCTAAAGTGTACCAAAATAATAATAAAAAAATAAAAAAAAAAAAACATGTATAGCAAATAATGTTCTGCAATTGACTATCTTTTTCAAAGACAAAACAACCCTATTGTCTCTTTCGTGGAGGAAGCATGTGTTCATTATTCTATAGCACCAGCAGCCATCCCAGGCTGTCACTTCATATTTTAGATTTTAAAAGAAGAAAGCATATATAGTAGTATAGTAACTATACTATAGTACTATATAAGTAATAATATATATTATATTATATATATATATATATACTATATAATACTATATATATATTTGTAACCTTATAATTAAGAGTAAGGAGCTAAGAAAACGTGGTATGATATATTAATTGGAATATTCTATACGTTGTATTATATATATTAGTTCCAACATGCAGCCATTTATGTATCAAAATAATGCCCCACTATTTTACTTTGTTTCCTAAAAGTTGGCACGTCGAATAGTCTCCTTCTGGATGCGTGCAATTTGAATTTCAGATCGTAGCTTCGGAGGTACTCTACTTAACAGTCAACATCTAGCAAAGTGGCCAGTAAAGTATAGGGAGTAAGAAAAATGTAAAATCAGTCATTCTCGTGATAATTAAGCAAAATAATATAAATAAATTGTTGCACTTAACTTCTTTCTAAAATTTTGATGAAATTAATTATAGTGTTACATTAACAACAATTATATTATGACATATGTCACCTATATATATATATATATAAACAAAAAATAAAAATAAATAAAGAATGATCGAGTCACCTCTAAATCATCTCAATGGCCATAGGAATAGTTTGGTCACCTTTTATGGCCGCTTTTTTTATTTATAATTTTTATTGTAAGTGATACATGTTGTAATATGATTGATGCTAGTGTGCCACTATGACGATTTTCGTCAAAATTTTGGACAAAAATTGGGTGCATAGAGTTATTTGTGCTTTTTGCTTACCATAGGGAGTTTTCAACCAATTTTTATATTCCAAAGAGCTAATTACAAATGGATGAAACCAGAAAGATTAGTTTTATATTTTTCCCTAAAATATAATACACACATGTTAAATCTATCATATGTTAATGAAGACGAATATATTGAGCATATATTTTCTTTATATGTTGTATTTTATTTGTGGAAAATCAATGAAGACATATTTAATTTAAGCGGGTAATCATGAAGCATAAATTATTCCAGATTTCATCTTGAAATGTACTAAAAAAAACAAAGAAAAGGTAGAAAGCATTACAGCTACACTATAACTTTTACTACAAATTCCTTACAATTTGACATGTTATTCAATGTGACACATGTCACATTAGTCATTAAAGTATGGACTGTCAAATGATAGTTTACATAACATTTATCACGTTTACAAACTAACGTGACAGTTTACACAGTACTTACTGGCCACTAAAATGTGACTTGCTATATAGTAGTCCACGTTACACTCTTTTTCATAAAATGTAGCTACCATAATGACTCGAAAAAAGCTAGTGCTAACACATTTGTGTTATCATTTCAAAATAACTATTCAAGTTGCAATTGAAATTTCCTAAAATCGCTTATAAAATTCAGTCTGACTTACTAATAAACCAATGTTAGACTTAACACTCATGAACACTATGAAAAGTGATAGTCATATCTGCACTATCACTCATAAAAGACTAATCAAGTTGCAATTAGAACTCCATATAATTAATTATAAAGTTTAATCTCACCTAATAATGAATCAATGCGGAACTTAGCACTCATTTGCTCCTTTATAATATTATCTTCTTATTTTATGTGGACTATTCATATTTCCATTGTGTGACTGGTTGTTACAATCTCTCCTCTTATATCTTTGAGGTCCTTATCAGGGCCACGCCATGCAATACTTCAATATTATATGACATTAATAAGTGGCTCTGATATAATTGTTAACAACTCAAAAAAAACACCAACTACTGCACTATCACTCCAAAATAATTAATTAAGTTACAATTAAAACTCCTTATAATTATTTATAAAGTCTAATTTTACCTAGTAAAAAATCAATATGAAACTTAACACTTATAAACTAATTTATAATTCACCATTGTACGTGGCTTATCTGTCTAAATGTAAGACTCAAGTGTTACGATATGAGTTCATAAAAAAAATTTTAAAAAATAAAATAAAATAAATAAATAAATTTGTACTGTAGCATAAACATTAATTTTTTAAAAAGGTATGAAACATGATTACGAAGTATGCCACATGATCGGTACTGTTTTAGATTCCATTTTTAATTGATTTCGGTTTAATATATGCAACCAAAAAAGTTAATAGTGCCAAAGATGAAACATGATTGTCCAATAAAATAAAAATAGTTTATAAATTGGTGTTTAACTCGTGTGCACTTCTTTTATTTTTAATCTTTTTGTTGGGAAGCTAGGAAAAAAATTAAATTACACAAATAAAATATTAAATTCCTCATAAGTTGATAGAATATGCAAAATCACGAGCTTAATAAATCATTTCTTTTAGAGAGTAATTTTTGCATGGACATGCACACCAAGGAGATAAGAACTTAACGCGATATTACTTGGATTCATCTGTGCTTTAAGACTTGACTTCAATTTATTCATGAAGTTAAGTTAATCTTTGATGTTATTACGTAAAAAAGAAAAAGAAAAAGACAATCACTAAGAGTATGTCTTCCGTAAATCTATATATCCTCTTTATTGTCTGTTCATCAAAATAAATATGTCTAAGATGGTGTCGTGGATCCAAAAAATCTATTAAAAAAAAAAAACTTTCTATGATAAATCTATTCATAGTATATATTAATGGGAAAACTTCATAAAAATCCTCTAAATAAAATAAAATAAAATAAAATAAAAATCTAAAAACAAAATTTAAGATCGAGATAATCTGACTCAAATATGTGGCCGGCTGGCCGACTCGGTTTGGTTACCGTAGAAGGACTGATGTTGACTGAAAGATAGAGATTTAGGTGCTCACTGCTCACGTGGTCCTCCTCATGGGAATGGGACTGTCCGATATTGTCCTTTAATTAAAACCATTCTTTAGACTTTACATAGACAGAAGAAACAAATTATTGGAGAATAAAAAATCAATCATCAATAAGTTACCGTAATAGATGGTAAACGATTGTTTATTACTGTAATTCTAATTAATCATACATGTAGTGCAGATCTACTCTGAAAAACTGGAAATTTGCTTCAAAACATAGCAGTTAGAAAATTTTTTTTGACCTGCCTTATAATTTGTCTTTATTAGCAGATAACGTAGAATCACTATGCCATATTGATTGCAGTTATGATAGTAGACGACATAATTTATTACAATCTCATTAACCAATTGGAATAATGAGATAAGGTGTACGAAAAGTTTGATGGACCATTTGTCAAAAATAAATAAATAAATAAAACAAAACAAAAAATATGCAAGCTAGCAACAATTAAGAAGGCTTTATAAAAGTAAAATAAATAAGAACAACCAATTAAAGAAATTGGCTTTAGTAAAGAAAGTAGTCTTATTTAATTGAAGATATCTTGTACGGAAATTTATCTCTACAAAAAAAAAAAAATAATTCTCTTTTAAGTGTTTTCTGTAACTCGTATCAGAGCCTCTAAGCGTGGTGATGGTAAGGTACTTTATTTGATAAAGCTAAGGTACCTAGATGGAATAAAAAATATCCTAAAATTCGGTATATTCATATTAGCCTAAATACAAAAAAGAATTACGTCACTTTTTCGACAAAGATTAGATATATCATATTCTCCATCGCATCAAAATACCTTTTTCTAATCAAAACCAAAAAAACACTTTTCAAAACTATTATCATAATCCAATAAAAATTGGAATAAACATGCCTACTACAATTTCACCTTTTTTTTTTTTTAAATTGAATGAGAAAAAATGATTACAAGGAAGGAACAATTTCACGTTTTGAGTTTAACTTAGTAAAGCAATTTTCGTTTAGATTTCAATCAAGAACAGAACAGATTTAAATTAAACTCTTATGTTTATTTTATTTTTTTTGTGATTTAAACTCTTATGTTTAGCTTATCATAAAAAGTGGAACAAGGGAGGCCGGGGGATGGCTCCCTAGTCCCCTCCACCCAAAAACAATTTGTGAAAAAAAATTTTAGCCTCTAAATTTGTTAACAAATATATTTAGTTTTTTTTTTTTTTTTTTTTTTGGGGGATTAATGATGGTCCCCTTATAAAAATTTTAATTTAGTTGTCCATCCAAAATTAAATTCCTAATTTCGTCCGTGTTATCGTTGTCAATGAGATACTGACTCTTGATCGTTGTCATTAGGATTAATATTTTCTATTGTCTGGTTAAAAAAGAAAAGAAAATAAAAGGGTAAAAAGGCATAACTACCATAATTCTACGTGTCATTAATGATGGTCCCCTTATAAAAATTTTAATTTAGTTTGTCCATCCAAAATTAAATTCCTAATTTCGTCCGTGTTATCGTTGTCAATGAGATACTGCTCTTGACTACGTGTCATTAGGATTTAATATTTTTCTATTGTCTGGTTAAAAAAGAAAAGAAAATAAAAGGGTAAAAAGGCATAAACTACCATAATTCTAGGAAAGCATTCACACCCGGCTACCTAAACAATATTTTTTATACAAAAAAAAACAAGCTAAAGATTATTTTGGTTAGACAGGATGCAAATTTGGGTGAAAAATCACTCACATCTGATTAATTACTTTAACAAATAATTTAGTGAGTTGCTACAGTGCTCACCAAATGTTAAAAAATAAAATAAAATTCTATTATTCTCTCTCCTCTTTATAAAGAAAGAATAAATAAATTTTTGAGAAAGAATAATAAGAGTGGATAGTGTTGATATTATTTCATGAAATTTAAGTTTCCCTCCAATTTAATATATTTCAATTATCTTTTCGTTTGTGTTTATCTATTTCTTTGTCCCACATTGAAAAGATATGAGATTTATATGTGCTTTATAAGAGATTGTATTTCTCTTATATTAGAATGAATTTTGAGTAGACACATGTTATTGATGTCACTCTCTAGACGCGCGCGCTCGCACGCACGCTTCGCATTACGCTTTAGACGCACTTAGTACTTCGCACGTTCGCATTGTCTCACATTTAGATGTGTATTTTTCTGATATGTTCAAATGCAGTTTAATAATAGTTTTTATTTTATTATTTAAAATTCAGATTCTAACTGTTTATTAAACTGCTATTTCAACAGTCTTATTTAAACCGTCTTTAACTGCTTATCCAACAGTTATAATTAAAACTGCTGTAAACTGTTTTGAAAACTGTTTTAAACTGCTCTGTTGATTAAAAAAAAAATGTTCTTCATATTTTTTTTTAATTATCTTCTGATATTCTCTTCTTCTCTTCTTATGTTCTGCTGTTACATAATTTCTTGTTTTTGAGTAGTGTTCAGAATTTGCAATCTGCACACTACATTCGGACAGTATTGTATCCTGAGAACAGAATTGCTGTATTCCCTTTTGCAAAACTTATTATACAAGTGGGAGACAATATTTGTTTAAGAGACAGATTCATATTCGCCTTACTGTCCATGAATTCAGTCATTCTCATACAGTTTTTCTGCTTTCTTTAAATTCTGTAGTGCCCACAGTATCATTTCTAGCAATTCTTAAACAAATATTTTTCACTTTTTTTCTATGGCACTTCCAAATATGAATTCTGCAATTACTTCTCTGAATGTGATGCCCCAAGACCTTTCCAAACTTGATCGTTTTGATGGCAACAATTACAAACGTTGGAAGGAGAAAGTGGAGTTTCTGCTTACAACATTGAAGGTTCGTTATGTACTTGACACACCATGTCCTGTCGTGCCTGAAGAAGGAGCCACTGATGAACACACTGATATGATTATCAAATGGGAGGAAGACAACTACACATGCCGTGGGAATATTCTCAACACCCTCACTGATCCCCTGTTCGATATGTATGCACCAAAGAAGTTTGCAAAGGAGATCTGGGAGGCGTTGGAGAACAAGTACAAAACTGAAGATTCTGGAAACAAAAGTTATCTGGTAAGTAATTATTTTGATTTTAAAATGGTGGACAATAAGCCTATTTTGAATCAGGTTCATGAGATTCAAATTATTGTCCAACAATTGAATTCTGAGGGCATTCCAATTGATGAGAAACTTCAAGTGGGTGCTATTATTGCCAAACTCCCACCGACCTGGAAGGACTACCGCAAGTCATTGAAGAGGAAGGCTGATGATCTGACTCTTGAAGGTCTTCAAAGACAACTTCGAATTGAAGAAGAGTCAAGGATTCGAGATAAACTCGAAGAGAAAGCTGAAATGAACAAATCTGCCCATGTTGTTGAAATAGACAACAAAAAAGAGAAGAAGCCCAAATTTGATGTTGCTGGTCCAAGCAAAACTGGTCCTAAAAAGAAGAGCAACTTTAAGAAAAAGGGGATTTGTCATTACTGTAAGAAGCCTGGCCACTTCATCAAGGACTGCAGGATTCTTAAAAAGAAAGAACAAGCCAACAATGTTGAAGACAACCTTGTTGCTGTGATTTCTGAAGTGAACATGGTAGCCAATACTTCTGGATGATGGGTAGACACTGGTGCAACTCGTCATATCTGTGGTGATAAGTCTCTTTTCAAAAAATATGAGAAAGTTGGTGATGAGATTGAACTCTATATGGGTAATTCAATTACCACCAAAGTAGTTGGAAAAGGCACCGTGGAGTTGAAGTTTACTTCTGGCAAAATAGTTACTTTACTTGATGTATTTCATGCACCAGAAATTTGAAAGAATCTGGTTTCTGGCGATCTTTTGTCCAAACATGGCTATAAGCTTGTATTTGAGTCTGACAAATTTGTCTTGACCAAAAATGGCATGTTTGTGGGCAAAGGATACACTGAAAATGGGATGTTTATTCTGAATTTAATAAAGGAGAATGCTTCTGTTTATATTGTTGACTCTTTTTCATTGTGGCATGCTAGATTAGGTCATGTGAATTATGATTCTGTTAATCGTATGGTTAAATTAGGCTTGCCGCCTTCTAATTTGCATGATGATAGAAACAAATGTGAAACTTGTGTTAAAACAAAATTGACTAGAAAACCATTTCCTGGTGTTAATAGATCTTCTTCGAATTTACTTGAATTGATTCATTTTGATGTATGTGATTTAAGTGGTAAAATTACTAGAGGTGGTAAAAGATATTTTATCACTTTTATAGATGATTTGTTTAAATATGCTTATATCTTTTTACTTAGAACAAAAGATGAAGCTTTGGATAAGTTTAAAATTTATAAGGCAGAAGTTGAAAATTTTCTGGATTGCAAGATTAAATCACTAAGGAGTGATAGAGGTGGAGAATTTTTTAATAATGACTTTGACTGTTTTTGTGAGAATAATGGTATTATTCATGAACGAACAGCACCTTATACACCTCAACAGAACGGTGTAGCAAAAAGAAAAAATAGAACACTCATGGATATGGTTAATGCTATGCTTGACCATTCTGGTTTGTCTGAAAATCTTTGGAGTGAAGCTATTTTTTCTGCAATTCACATATTAAATAGAGTGCCTTCTAAAAAGAATCATATGTCTCCCTATGAGTTATGGTTTAAACGTAAACCTAACTTAAATTATTTTAAATTGTGGGGGTGCCTAGCTTATGTTAGGCTGCATGATTTTAAAAGATCTAAATTGGGACCAAGAACTTCTAAATGTGTTTTTGTTAGTTATGCTTCACATAGCAAAGCTTATCGTTTTCTTAAATTGGATTCTAATGTAATTATTGAATCAAGAGATGCAGAATTTTTTGAATCCAATACTACTAAAAACTCCAAGTTTTCTGAAGCAAGTACTTCTAATAATGAAAATATTTTTGAAAATATTGTTTCAGAAAATGAAGAGAATTTTGAAATAAGAAAACCCAAAAGAATTAGAAAAGAAAAGAATTTTGGTCCTGATTTTTTGACATACTTTATAGAAGGCAACTCTCAAAACATTGTGAATGAAGTTGGTGTGTGTTTTAATCTGGATAATGAACCTTCTAACATGGAAGAAGCTATGAAATCTAGGGATGCCACATTCTGGAAGGAAGCAATTAATGATGAAATGGAATCCATTATGTTTAATAACACATGGATTCTTGTAGATTTACCTTCTGGTTCTAAACTCATCGGATGTAAATGGATCTTTAAAGAAAAACCATTGATAAGCTAAAGGCAGATTTGAGTAGCGCAAGAGAAGTGGTTTTTTAGGCAATCTATAGGGTGGTATTTGATTATTTTTGTGGCTAGGATTTCATCTATTAGAACTTTGATATCTTTGGCTTCCATATATAACCTTGAAATCCACCAAATGGATGTGAAAATAGCATTCTTAAATGGTTATTTGGATGAAGAAGTATATATGGAACAACCAGAAGGGTTCATTATTCCAAAATATGAAAACAAAGTTTTTAAGTTAGTAAGGTCATTATATGGTTTAAAACAAGCTCCAAAACAGTGGCATGAACGTTTTGATAGTGTTGTTATTTCTTATGGTTTTCGTTTGAGTGAAGCTGATAAATGTATTTATTTTAAAATGTTTGATAATGATATTGTCATTATATGTTTGTATGTTGATGACATGCTAATTTTTAGTAATAGTATTACTTGTATTAAAAATACAAAAGATTTCTTGTCATCTCATTTTGATATGAAAGATATGGGTGTAGCTAATACCATATTTGGTATTAAGTTACACAGAATTGAAAATTCATATGCCATATCTCAAACTCATTATATTGATAAGATTTTGAATAAGTTTAATCATTTACATGACAAAATTTCTCGTGTTCCTTATAACCCTAGTTTAAAGCTTGGAATAAATAAAAATCGATGTGTATCACAACTAGAATATTCTAGTGTTATTGGAAGTCTGATGTATGCAATGCATTGCACACGTCCAGACATTGCATTTGCCGTGGGCAAATTGAGTAGATACACAAGTTGTCCAGGCATTGAACATTGGAAAGCAATTTCCAATGTTTTGGGTTACTTAAAAGGAACTAGATCTTATGCTCTACACTATGTAGGATATCCTTCTGTGATTGACGGGTATAGTGATGCAAATTGGAATTCTGTGGATGATGGATCTAAATCCACAAGTGGATGGGTTTTTACCCTAGGTGGCGCAGCTATCTCTTGGGGATCCAAGAAACAAACTTATATAACTCACTCTACTATGAAGTCAGAATTAGTTGCTATAGGAGCTGCTGGAAAAGAGGCTGAATGGTTGAGAAACCTTTTGATTGACTTGCCTATATGGCCAAGTCCCATGCCTCCAATTTCCTTACATTGTGATAGCCAAGCCACATTGTCAAGAGTATACAGTAAGTCCTATAATGGAAAATCAAGACATATAAGTCTTAGACATAACACTGTGAGACAATTGTTGGAAGAAGACATTATCACAGTGGACTATGTAAAGTCGTGCACAAACTTAGCAGATCCTTTTACAAAAGGCCTATGTAAGGATCTGATTCGGAAAACCTCACTTGAGATGGGTCTAAAACCAATTGAATAGATCACTACAAGATGGCAACCCAACCTAAATTTTGGATAACAAACTCTAGGTTCAATGGGAAGAACAAATTTTTGATAAGTGATTGTAGTAGCACTAATTTAGACCATCGAGAGATATTATTGCAGTTTAGTGCTAGTCCTGTAGTGAAAAGGAAAGGTTGACTAAAACTCTTAATGAGTTTGCATAAAAGGTATTTAATTTACAGGAACACCTAGAAGAACTCTACCTATGTGAGTGTAAAGTCAGGCCGCTTTTGTCAGGGCTTGGTAAGCCACCTAGAGCACTCATGAAGTCGGGATAACGCGTATGGCCTTTAATGCGCGGCTGAGAATAAAAATAGAAATTTTAATATGATAATATGTGTTAATTCTCCGATTTTATCACTAAGTATGATAGTTCAAGGACATTAAGTCTACTATCACACTGGTAAAGCTTTGAGGGTTATACACTAAGTGAAAGTTCAAACCCTAAAGGTACTTTCACTAAAGTATTGACATATCGGTGTAACAACAAATTTTTAATTTTAAATTGTTTTTTACATGTTAACTTTATTTTCTTGAAATAAGTGGGGAATTGTTGATATTATTTCATGAAATTTAAGTTTCCCTCCAATTTCAATTATCTTTTCATTTGTGTTTATCTATTTCTTTGTCCCACATTGAAAAGATATGAGATTTATATGTGCTTTATAAGAGATTGTATTTCTCTTATATTAGAATGAATTTTGAGTAGACACATGTTATTGATGTCACTCTCTAGACGCACGCGCTCGCACGCTTCGCATTACGCATTGACGCTTTAGACGCACTTAGTACTTCGCACGTTCGCATCGTCACACATTTAGATGTGTATTTTTTTTATATGTTCAAATGCAGTTTAATAATAGTTTTTATTTTATTATTTAAAATTCAGATTCTAACTGTTTATTAGACTGCTATTTCAACAGTCTTATTTAAACCGTCTTTAACTGCTTAATTCAGATTCTAACTGTTTATTAAACTACTATTTCAACAGTCTTATTTAAACCGTCTTTAACTGCTTATCCAACAGTTATAATTAAAACTGCTGTAAACTGTTTTAAACTGCTCTGTTGATTAAAAAAAAAAAAATAATGTTCTTCATATTTTTTTTTAATTATCTTCTGATATTCTCTTCTTCTCTTCTTCTGTTCTGCTGTTATATAATTTCTTGTTTTTGAGTAGTGTTCAGAATTTGCAATCTGCACACTACATTCGGACAGTATTGTATCTTGAGAACAGAATTGCTGTATTCCCTTTTGCAAAACTTATTATACAAGTGGGAGACAATATTTGTTTAAGAGACAGATTCATATTCGCCTTACTGTCCATGAATTCAATCATTTCCATACAGTTTTTCTGCTTTCTTTAAATTCTGCAGTGCCCACAGTATCATTTCTAACAGATAGCGGGATAAGAATGCTGTAAGAGCATCTCTATTCTAACTAAAACACTTCAATTGTCTAAATTTAGCTAATATGAGCTAAAATTTAACTCCAACAGATTGTGTCGAGATGAAAGCCAACATTTTGCTACAGTAGTTGCCAACCTTCGGAGTTTGGATTTGTCGCAAAATGTTGTGAATAATTTATTTTTTCTCACTCGTCCCTTTGCCTCTTTCACTACTGAAGTCTCAAGCGTCTCCTCTATCGATGGTTTTCACAGAATACTCTTCATCCGCAACAAAGAAATGGGCATCGATGCTTTGTGATAATTTTTGCTGCACACAATATGTTTGTAGAAATTTCTCAACCACCATGTTTTATTTTCGCTGGTGCAATTTGGAAAATTTGCTACAAGATACGAATGATCTCTGAGTCTCTATCACGATTTTTATGAATGATCTCATGACCATTTACTGAAAGCATTCTTAAGTTTATTTCTGGATAAGTTCGTTTCAAACTTGGAGAATCCACTTGAATGACAGATAAATTTGCTACAACATACGAATCTCCGTCAGTGTTGGTGGTTGATCTTTTCAACACAATGGAGTTTTCATTAACATTGTAGTTTCTCTTAATTTCTGATATTTTATCTGCGACCAAATACAGCATCGGTGATTTTGATCAAGTTGTCTTCTGATTGCTCAACAAAATAGAGCATCGATGCTTTGCAGCAAAATGGACTTCAATTCTTAAATTATTTGTTTTTTTTTTTCGTATTATTCCCAACAACTTTCTCAATTCTCATTGCTTTTGAATTTCAATATAAATTACTTTCTGAGTTCCTAGTTGCAAACCTTTTGAAGATTTGCTGGTGGTTAGTTTGTATCAGGCTTGAATATGCTCTGATTTTCACTTGTTTGTAGTCCTCCGTGTCTTTTTGAGTGTAAACAAATTTGAAGCAAATTCCATTTTATTTTTATCGGTTTATTTCTTGGAAAAGCTCATTGAGGTTTGGGTAACCTCTTTTTTTCTTTTTTTAATTTATTTTGTTTCTCTTTGTTGAAAAAAAAAACAAAAAAAAAACATAAACATAAACATAAGAACAAAGAGTTCTATGACATGTACCTTTCATCAATAACTCACAAACAATGATCTTTTGTAAGTCTTTTACACTATATAGTGATGCTGATCTCACGTCCAAATTTGAAATAACTTAATGATCATGTTTTATTACAAGAACAAAACACATGCCAACAACCTAAATGCTATTTGAGTAAAAAAGACAAGAAAGAATTGAGAGAGATTTCGAATTTCGAATTTTGAAATGATTGATTGAATAATCATATGTTTAACTTTCATCCCATTTATTTATAAGCAACCAAGAGACACAACTCTAGTGATTATAAAAGTTACAAATCCAAGAGTTGTAAAAAATATATGAACCAGCTTCACCGTGGGCATACTAAAGTCCATTTTTTAACACTCTTCTTCACCCAGACATTGTTTTTACTTTTTTTTTTGTTGTTTCTCTTCTTCACCTCTGTAGACATTTTCTTTACGTTTTCTCTTCACCGTTCTCTTTTGGGGTAAATATCTTTTCGGAATGGTTTTTATGATATATGTGTTTGTCAGTTTGTGTTTGGGCAGTACTATTATAAAATTATAGCTTATCAATGGAAAATATGACTATTAGAAAAGATAAATGTTTGAAAATATGAGTGTTAGGCAAAAATATTATAAAATAAAATGAGGAATAATATTTAAAAACAAGTAAAAAAGAGGGTGTATATAAAAAAGATAGAATTTTTCTCAAAACTAAGTTAAAGGTGAACAAGTTTTGAGAAAAAAAAGGTTTTGGTCAACTTAATCCAAAACACGGCAAGAACCTTTATTTATAGTGATGTACACTGAGTAATTACATAAGGAATTACAGAGGATAAAAATGGAAGAAATCAGTACCTAGACTATTCTGATACAAATTAGTTACATGTAAGGAAAAAAAATAAACTAATAACTTATAAACAATAAAGTGAGAATCACTAAAATAATTCTTGGATAGCACGCACATGTATTAAGGGAAAGTTCCTTTACAAGGAGCAGTAACCCTTATCTCAATGCATTAAGTTGGATGAGTGATGTGCACGAGATTTGATTGAGCCTTAATGAGGAGATTTGATTGAGGTTGAACATGGTATAGAATCTGTAGCTTTGATAGCACATTAGTCTTATGCTAACTCCGCAGCTTTACTTGCTGAGTCATTTGCAGCTTTGATGGTACATCGATGAGGTGCTAATTCAGTAACTGCACTTGCCGAATCAAGTACCATAATAGAATGAACTTTCTTTAATTCAGTTTATAAAAATGACATATGTCTATTTGTATGTAAGATGTACATGTATTTTTAAATAATATGTGAGAATCACATGTTATTTTAACAAATTTTCTTTCAACTGTGTCATATGCAAATGAACACATGTCATTTTTATAGACTGAATTGAAAGAAGTTCTTTCAACCTAGTTTTTTTTTTAAAAAAAATTATCCATATAAAAAACAATAACTAGAATAGAGAGTTACCCAAAAATATAGCTAAAACAAGCCATATTTCTTCTCCAACAAATTAACAAAACACAATTTATGCTTCATATTCTTACTATTTACTGTAGCAAAATCAGCCCAATTTTTTAATCTCTCTCTCTCATCTTCTCCGTCCCTCGTCTCTCTCTCCCTCAACTCTCAACGCTCAACCCTCACGCTGCTCACGCACCCTCAACGCACAATCCTGCTGTTCCGTGACATCCCATGAAAAGATTTAAACACGAAAGTTATCAAAGCACGAAATCTGTAAGAACCCATTTGATTGGCACACTGGGTATAGGTCAAACCTTTTCATCGACGACCCTCCCCCCTCTTTCACGTCATGTTCTCTCTCTTTCTCTCTCTCTCTCTCTCTCTCCTTTCATGAGCGTGAGAGTACGTAAGAGTGAGATTCGAGTCATCCTTCAAAAAAAAAAAAAAACAGTAAAAAATAAAATATATTTTTTAAAATATAGAATAGAATAGAAAATTTGTTAAAATTTGTATTGTAAAATAAATAGGTAAAATAAAAAAGTACTTTTTAATTAGGTTACTTGCCGTTGGAGATGACCTAAGACATCAAAACTCTAAGTTGGCCCAAAGACATTCCAATGCTAAGTTAAATTAAAGCATTCTTAGTGGTCTCATTAGATTTTACTAATTAATTTAACCAATAAATTACTTTTTTCTATTTTAACCATAAATTTTTATAAAGCACACTTAGCAGCTTCAGCAAATTAACTACTCATTATAACTATTCTATTTAAATATTATTTTTTAAAGTTTTCTTTTCTTTGTTTTTTTTTTTTTTTTTTCCAGAAACTCGTCTTCTCTCCCGAGTTTCTTCTCTCTCTCTCTCGTTTCCATCATAGACCATCATTCATCAAACCCAAATTCATCAAACCCAAATTCCTAACTTATATATCATAAACTCATTAAACCCAACACAAAATCTCTTATTCAACCTTGCCCATTTTGAAACCAAAACCTTCAAAATCCTCCAAAATTCCCTTTCTGCATAACACAACAAGCAAAACAGAAGAGACACTTGGAAGCAAAATCCCCCAAATTCATCTTCCGCTCTCTTCCAAAGCCACTGTCTCACTCTCAATCCAAGCTCCTTCGCTACCGTTGGACCTGCGTGGACAACGCCACCACCAAATGGGTCCGAGACCGAGGCCTCAACCACACTGTGGAGAAGGAGAAGAACCTCAGACCCTTGCTCAACCTTAAGAATTTTATCAAATCTCAGCCCTCCAAGTCCGTCCCTATCTCCGTCATCACCGAGAGGAAGGTGACAGGAGAGGAAGGAAGAAGAAATGGGAGAGGAAAAAAGAAGAAAAAGAAAAAGGGGGAGAGAGAACCGTGCGTGGGAAGGAGGGGAAGGAAAAAAGGAAAAGAAAAAAAGGCTGGAGAGAGAAAATATAACACTTTAAAGGTTTGATAAGTGTATAATACTCATCAATATACACTCATAAGATATTTTGGGCCAAATTGCTGAGTCCACTATAGGGCTTTTTTTGCACTTTTGATTAAATTGCCTCAATAAAGTAGCCTTTTTGGCTACTTTGTTGATGTCATTATGAATGCTCTTACGAAATAAGACAAGTAAACTAATTAAAAAAAGTTACGAAATAAGGCCACAAGTTGACTTTTGACACCGCCCATTACCACCACTCATTCTATCTCCGTTGTTATAGGCACAAATTCTAAAGGGTCCATTATTTCTGCTATTACTACATTGGGTTTCTTGAGCGATCCAACTCTTAAAGCATTCTCAGCAGCTTCTTTATTATTTTCCTTAAATTTAGGGAATCAAGCTACTTTTTAATTCCTTATCCAAATACACTCCACAATAGATTCCCTAAACATTTTCTTATATCATTAAAATAATATTTTTTACTTTACCTTTATTTTATTTTTTCAGAAACTCTCGTCTGGTTGTCTCTCTCTCTCTCTCTCTCTCTCAACAAGAATGCTGTTTGCAGCAAAATCTGACTTGGGCATGGGTCTTGTTTGCTTGCTATGGAACGAAGAAGAAGAAGAAGAAGAAAAAGGGGAGTAGGGGAAGAAGAAGGGTGAGCTGTTTCTCCGATTTCTGGAGAACAAGACGGACCGCCGAAGATGTTTTGGGGTTTCTCCGATCTCCGTCGTCGACTCCTCCAGTGAGCTCTCTGCCTCCCACCTCACCTTCTCCAGTGCAATCTCTCTCTACAAGAACCAAAGGGGAAGGGGGCAATTGCTTGAATAAAGAATGAAAGCCTCCATTGGAAGGGAATGAGAGGTTTTGAAGTGACCGCTTCTTTGCTCTGGCTTCAGGCTACAATTATGCCTTCATCGTTGTTCTTACACTTCTGTTCCAAATTCCAATCAACACATTTATTGCTCCCAAAAAAATCAAAAAACAAAAACAAATTATATTTGTAATTAATAGTAATATTTTTTATCAAGTAGATAAATATGGATGATGAAAATTTTCCTAAGAAGAAGAAGAAAAAGGGGGGTAGGGGAAGAAGAAGGGTGGGCTGCGTGTAGTATGTAGAAGAAGGGGAAGAGAGGTGAGAGGAGAGAGAATCGATTTTTTTAAAATTATAATATGTTGGGTTTGCTACAGTTGAACCCAATGCATTGGGTTCAACTGTAGCAAACCCAGCCTTTAGGGAACATATAAGGTATCTGCTGTGTGGATGACTTTTTGTGACTTTTTTTTAACATTTTTCTTAAATTTAGAGAAGAGAACAAGATATAGGACTTCTACAGTGAATGCTCTTAGAGTACTAGCATCAGCTTCTCTTAAACGTTTCCTTAATGAAGGGACCAAATTACTTTTTGCTTTCCTATTTAAATAAGTTCTACAGCAGCTTCTCTTATCATTTCTCTATATTATTTAAATATTATTAAAATTAAATGTTAGTGAGAGAGAGAGGAAAGAGAAAACCAATTAAAAATTGTTTACAATAAATGCTAGAAGAAAGAAAGAGGAAAAAGAAAGCCATTTATATTAAAATAATGTTAAGGGAACCACTTTTGGTTCCCTAGATGAAGGGAACCCTTCGTATTTTTATAGTTTAAGAAACACTTAGAGAAGCTGCTGCATGAATTTTTTTGTGGTTTTTTAACAGTTTTTTTCTATACTACGAAAGATAATGTGTTTAAGGGAAGCTGCTGCTAGTGCTCTCCTTAAGAGTTCTCTAAACTATAAAAACACCAAGGGAATCACTTTTAGTTCTTTTCATCTAAGGAACCAAAAGTGGTTCCATTAGTATTATTTTAATATAAAAGGCTTTCTCTTTCCTTTAGTATTTATTTTAAATAATTTTTAATTGGCTTTCTCTTTCCTTTCTCTTTCTCTAACATTTAATTTTAATAATATTTAAATAATATAGAAAAATGATAAAGAAAGTTGCTGTGGAGCTTATTTAAATAGGGAAGCAAAAAGTAATTTGGTTCCCTTCATTGAGAAAAAGTCTAAGAAAAGCTTCTGCTAGTGCTCTTAGAGAAGCTCTTGTAGCCCTCCATGCAATAAAGTCTGCCCAAGCACTACACTGTCAACACCTACTCCTTGATGGAGACTCTTTAGCTGTTATACTTAGGTCCCGTTTGGTTTACAGAATAGGTTAAAATATCTATTATTTTATTTGATAAAGACATAAACTTATGAATAACTATTTTCATGGGAATAACTATTTCCTTACGAAGAGGAATACTGATTGCTCTAAAAAATGAGAGGAATAGAAAACGTTTTCTAATTTTTTTTTCTTTAAAAAAAGAATTTATGAAACGTTGAAGTTGTGGGTGGCCGGCCACCCATAGATTCAACCTTTTAAAAAAAAAAATTGAGCTTTAGACAAAGAAGAAATTAGGTGATTTTTTTTTTTTTTTTTTAGTAATTTTTGTTCAATTCGAATTATAACACATGTGTTGTCACCAAACTAAAGAATATGAATAACTATTCTATTTTACCCTCTCCTATTTCTAGTATTAATTGTTTATTTTCCTAATAGAATATACATTCCACGTATCAAATGAGACCTTAATCTCTAAAAACCACACCACCACTAATTGGAGAATTGCCTTCATTATTTTTTATACTCTTGGTCTTCTCAGCTCCTTTGTCAGCTGGACTGCTAGTTTGCCACAAAAATTAATAGGAGTGCAAATCATCGTACTCACAACATAGCTCATTGGGCCTCTACCACCAACTCATCTAACAACTTTCCCTTATATATGTTCCTATTGTTAAATCCTCGACTTGACAATTGAAAAGATCTCCTTTGGAATACTTTTGTGGCCTTATTTTGATAGGCCATGTATCTCTTCTTTTTGTTATATTTTCTCTTTCAGTTATATTTACTTTTATTTCTATTTGTTCTAGTTTCCACTCAACTAGAAAAAAAAAAAAAAAAAGAGTCACGAAATAAGGTAGCCTCAGGAGCGACCATTCCACCTGTGAGAAACTGAAAGCAACAAGAATTGTTTTGTTTTTTAATTTTTTTATTTTTATTTATAATTTGTGTACTTTAAGTTCCAAGGCAGAATGACGGATTGGACCCATAGGTAGGTAAAGAAATATCTTTCGTCCAATGTAAGCTTGAGAAAGCGAACCAATGAACCATTGCGAACGAATTTTGAGTGTTTGACTTTGACCTTCGGGCTTTTTAAATAGCCGACCGGGACTCCTATTATCACTCCTCATCAAAAAGGGCTGCCCAAATGGCTGCCAAGCACGATGGATACGACAAAAGGATAATTTTAAAATACTAGTGACTCAGTTACATTTCCTCTTTTCTTTATTTTTTATTTTTTATTTTTTTAAAGAGAAATGATATTAAAAATTTTCTTGACATTTTTGTCTATGTAACACAATCATATTTATTTTTAAAAAAAAGAAGAGAAAAACAAAAAAAACATTTAAAAAAAAAACAAAGAAAATACTAAAAAAATATTACTTTAAAATGCTAAGTAACATTTCTCATTTGTTAATATTTTTAAGAGAGAGGTTTTTACTTTTTATTTGAAAAAGTATCCTGATATTACATAAATATAAAAATAATTTTGAATATTTTATAAGTATTTATTTTTCAGGTTGTTTATTAATTTTTTTTTTTAACAAAAAATAATAAGAAGAAAAAAGTATTATCAAAACGAGTTGATTGGATTAACAATAGCTATTATTGCTCGGAACTGGATCCTCCCTCCCCTTAAATAGCAATTTCAAACAAAATAAATAGTATTTATTTTATAGTCAGAATTTTTTAAAATTTGTGTATCTAATTATATACATAATTTTACATAATTTTTTGTTTTTTTTTTTTTTTTTAAAGATGTGCCAATATTAAGTTAAATGCATAAATTTTAAATTCAAACAAAAAGATCATTGTCCGTATGCTCCCTTAGCCTTATTGTCATCCTAGTCTCTGGGGCGCTTACGCTCATAGGGCAAGTAAAGGCCAATTTCTTACTTTTTTTTAGGCCGTCTAACTTTTAAGCTGAATCTAGATTTTAAATAAACTTCTAGAATTTCAAGTCTGATAGACCCTAACGACCCCAAAAAGAAGTACAACACTAAATAATTGCATTTTTTAAAAAAAATTTGAAACTAAAAGTAATACCTTTTGTCCTTTGAGGTCCAGCTCATTATCGGTGTATGCTTTTTAGGAGTAGAGATTAATTCGATCGGTTGGTCAAAAAAAAATTAGAAAGAAAACGTTATACTGAATGAAAAATATTTCACATTATCACGGTTGTCTATATATAGCTTTTTGTTAATTTAACGATCCGTTTGTTTTGAGGTAAAATAGTTTTTAATTTCTAATTTATTTTGCTACATAAATCTAAAACTTCTAATGATTTTGCGTAAAAGTTGTAATTTCCAACAGAAACCTAGGCGGACAGTACTTGGGCAAACATGGTGCCCAACTGCCAACGATTTTCATGCCTCACCTAAAATGACCAACAATCATTAAGAGATTATTAATAAAAGATATTTAGAGTTACAAATGCCAAACACAATAAAAGCAAATCAACTGCAATATCAAGAACGATAGTCCTCAAATATTTTGTATTGATCCTAGTTATTTGCATGAATAGTTGTCACCTATAAAATTGAAAAAACAGGAATATATATATATATATATATATTTCCCAGGCATATCATGCATTGATGTACAGACAGCGCAGTAGAATAAAATTTAGGGTACTATCAGGGGCAACTATTCGAGCAGAAATCTTTTGCATATCTACAATCTGATTTTTTTAAGTACAACGATTATCACAGAGAGAGATGAAAGAGAGAGGAGAGAGAGAGGGAATGGGAAGTCTACAATCAGATTTAATTAGTTCTTTGACTTTAACCATCCTTCCATGGCTCACACTACATGAAAGTTAGGTCCAGCACCATTCCTCAACCCTAAGTCAAGGGTTCATCAGAATGATTCAAGGCACAGACAAGCCGGAACTACTTTAACATTTGTTTATGTATTTAAGCTTAATTTAAAAAAGAAGAGTATCCACAAACCATAGCAGAAATGTTTGCTGATATCTACAAATCTGATTTAATTAGTTCCTGACTTGAACCATCTTTCCATGACTCACTACATGAAAGGTAGGTTGAACGTCCTTCCTCAACCCTAAGTCTCATCAGAAGGATTCGAGGCACAGACAAGTTGGAAAAAGATTTTTTTTTATGCATTTAAGCTCTTAAAATAGAAGAGTTCCCACAAACCATTAAATATCAGAACATGTCCATATCATTTATCATCACCAACACAAATTTTTCATTTAACTAACAGTATGTCCATGCAGTATACAATTTAACAAGTAAAATGAAAGTGAATACTAGAGAAAGAATGAAAATAAAATATATCTTGTGCCAACAAGATTTTATAAATACAATTTTTATTGATTTAAATAATGCTTTTAATAACAGGGGAAAAGAAATATCTTATATTCATCATAATATTGGTCACAGAGTTTCAAATGAGATAAAGTAAGTACCATTTCAAAATTTAAATACATTTGACAATGAAATTTCAACTGGAGCAAATTGTCATATTCATTCAAAAATCTCACAATTTCTTAATTAATAAAATTTAAAGAGAAAAATAAAAAACCACAATATAATAGGACAAAATGTAATAGCCACATCGAGACATGTGACATAAGCACGATGTATAAGACCAAACTTTTTGTTATATTACATATTCAAAAACCGAGGCAGCATTATCATTTTACAAGCTTCTTCCTACCAAAACAGGTTAGTTTCGGGCCTTAAGATGTTGCAAGTGTGATGTGATCCATCCAGAATAAATAGTTCCAGAACCCTCTGTCCTCAACAAAAAGCACATGTATTAAGCTATTTCGAATTGTAAAAGGTCTAGTGTTCTAGAAGATTTGACATGAACATAGCCATGCATGATGCAACAAATTTACAGAGAGTGAATTTGGCATTTGATGCTTGTTGCACAATTTGTTCATAATTTCAAGCAAGAGAAAACCAAAATATGCATATTAAAGTTGGCTTCTTAATTAGATGTCCTTCTATATGTATCTTGTCCTTCTGTCAATTTTATTCTCTCTTTCCAGAAATTAACAATAACAGTCTTTTCTCACTACGAGAAAAGAAAAGAGAAGAGAAAACAACCAAGTTGATATTGGTTTCAAACTAGCTTCTAGGGAATCACACTTGCCAGATAATAATTTATTATTATAATTCATACAAGATCTAGAGACATGTGAAACATTTTTCATACCAACTAAGCAAAACATTATGCACATAAGATATGTTTCTTCTTAGTTGAATCAAGAGGCCAAGTTTTTAACTAAAACAGAGTGATGTAACCAAGTCAACCCAAACTAAGGTCTTGCCTTGGCCATTTGACAGGTAGAAGCAACCAATATTATCAATTGGTGAAGGGGGCTACCAAAATCATAGGAAGAATAGCAGATAGGGTTAGCTAAAGGAGTGACCATGAAAAATATGAGGAATTTTCTTATCCCCCTTAACATACAAGCAATGTTTTAACAAATTTCTGAATGAACCCTAGCATTTTGGCATTTTTAAATACATTTACAGAATCTAAAGTTTCAACAATATTTACCCTTTGTAAAACGTTGGAATGACACATTTCACAAGTTCTAAGTCTATGTTTGCTCAGTACATAATAGAATGTTGTTCTTTTACTCTAGACTTTTAGGTTAAAAGAGATTAAAAAGTAATAATCATGCATGCTTCAGAGGCCAATGACGTACTTGAATAGAACTTGCATTATGAAAGGGTTTATCTATAGATAAAGAAAATCATGGGCAAATTTTCAAATAGCCCAAAAAGAAATTCTCTACTACATATAAAAGCCATATGAATGTGGCACCAAGCAGTTTGTATTTGATTCTGCCATTGATATCAATCCAATTTCCTTTCAGCCCCCTGTAGTCCTATAATGGACACAGCAGCAGTCACAAGGATCAGAACAGTTAATTCCCTTCCATCTTATTCGTTAGGAAGAATGATGAATGCAACAAATCTAATCCAATCTCCATGGCGTTCTACACAACCACAAACACTTGCTCTTTATGCCTCTACCACATCTTTGTGCAGTAACTTTCCAAGCCACCAAAGAGGTCCATGTCCTAAGTCTAGAAACAGCACATCCTTTCGCACTCAGTGCTCCACAAAACCAGGCATTGACAGCAACAATGCGACGAATAAGAATCCTTCCATTGAACGGGATTCAAGTTCAAAATCTCAGCATTTGGCAACTCCCACACCAAATCAAGCACTCACATCTACTTGTTCAAGAGGTCTGGTGCTTGACTTGGGTCCTAAAAACTCCTGGGACAGTACAGAAATTGGCTCACCAGTTGTGAAAAGATTCATAGGAGACAATGAGGAAAGGTGGTACATGTGGTACCATGGAAGGTCTGATGGTAGCAACACTTCCGATTCCATTGGATTAGCAGTTTCATGCAACGGAATCCATTGGGCAAGAGGAGCAGAAGATGTTAGATCGTGTGGGGATGCAGGTTTGGTGATGAATTGCAGCAAGAATTGGTGGGCTCTTGACACAGAGGGCATTAGGCCTTCTGAGATGGTTATTATGTCCAGCCCAATGTACAGTGCTGTTTACTGGCTTTATTATACAGGATATAGTTCTGAAGAAGTTAACTTACCACGAGATCCAAACATTTTACAAAACCCAGAAAGAGTTCAGAGTGGAGACAAGAAAGATGAATGTCATAAAATTGGCAAAATTTTAAAGTCTCTGCCAGGCCTGGCATGTAGTCAGGATGGTAGGCATTGGGCCAGAATTGAAGGGGATCATCATAGCGGAGCCCTGTTAGATGTGGGATCTGACAAGGAGTGGGATTCTTTGTTTATTGCTGCACCTCAGGTTGTTGTGCACAACAATGATGATCTCAGGATGTATTATCATTCATTTGATGTCGAAAATGGGCAGTTTGCTCTTGGAATTGCAAGGTCCAGAGATGGTATCAGATGGGTGAAGCTGGGGAAGATCATGGGAGGGGGGTCAGATGATTCTTTTGACGAGCTTGGGGTCAAGAATGCGTGTGTGGTGAGAAGCTGCAGAGAAGGAAACTATTTGATGGCATATGAGGGTGTTTCTGCAGATGGGACGAGGAGTATTGGGCTGGCAGTCTCTCCAGATGGACTGAAGAACTGGAAGAGGCTTCAAGAAGACCCAGTTGTTAAGCCTTCAGAAAAAGATGGATGGGATAATAAAGGAGTGGGGTCCCCATGTCTGGTTCAGATGGAAGGCAACGTAGATCAATGGAGATTGTATTATGTAGGTATTGGGCATGGTGGAATGACTGGGATCGGAATGGCAGTTTCAGAAGGCAGTAACATAAGAAATTTTAGAAGATGGGCAGGATCTCACTTGTAAGATAAATGTATAGTATTTGTGTATGTCAACATATCTCAATAATTGTTCAATCAAACTATTTTTCACTCTAAGATCATAACACAAAAGTTGAATGTGTCAAATGCAGCTACAGAGCAAAGGTTGGTACTCTATCCCTAGACTAAACTCCATCTCCTTGTGCACTGAAAACTTTAGAAACACTACTTCATGAATGGAACATAGCACTGGTATTTTCTAAGGTAAAGCATAAAATAGGATAGAAGTATCTGTGTCAAACAAAAGTTATATGTCAAATACTTTTAACAGACAACTAGAGAAACACCCAAAATTCTTCTGAAGCTCAGTTTTTTACTAGATTTGAATTTCAAGTCCAAGTAACATTAATGATTCTTTTATCAACCAGCATGGCTTTCCAACTAAGAAGGCCCGAAAAAAATGACAAATTCATGTTCATAAAGCATTAAGGTTTCAAAGGTGCCACAGCCAAAGGGTTCGAACCCATAAACTCAAACAAAGCATTCTGTCCCAAGTATTTGAAGTCGACCAATCAAATCCATAATTGGCAACCAACTCCATCTGGGGCATTCGACTGCTACCCACAGGATATCAGATTTATCTCATTTGCTTCAACCTACATTTTTTCCCACCTTCCCTGGCCCATATACCACCCTAAAGGTGAATCAAACGGCTCCTCCTTAATGCAGGAGTCATTACACTTGGCCAACCATTTTAGACTTCATATGTCCTCCTATTTTGCCTCTACATCTCCTGAATGCAGTTATTACTTTCTTGTTCTTCTTTGCCCTACCACTCAACCATCTCAAATGTTAAATTTGAGCTACACATTCTAAGAGCATGTCATTTCTTATTTCTCAGCAATTTATCCTAAAGCAAAGATAACTCCATAATTACTCTGAATTTTTTTGGTGAACAATAAACAATCGCACATCCCGACAGATGAACTTCTTCACCCCATAACAATTATGTCCAAGGAACCAAAAAACCCCACCTTTTCAATTGCGAACTCCAGTTGGAAGACATCGCTATGCTGTACGTTTTGTGAAGAGTATATATAAAGACTACTGAAACTGTGACTTTGATTACCTCTTAGTCATGAATTTTCATTTTTCCTCATTTCACAATCATTGTTTCAGTGAATCTACTCATCTTTGAAACTTTACCTGACAAAGCAAAAAGATTATTGCAAAAAAATCATCAACTGAAACAATTCAGTCCATAGTTACTACACCATGGACGTTGCGTATATCTATCTAATGCAAAAGGATAATGGCTCAATGTTGCACCTGCATTTAAGCTTTTTTGTAACAGGATATCAACTTGTTTGTCCTCCAATATTTGCAATACTTCCGCAATATATCTTTACACCTGTATACTCAGTCCGCACTGCTTCTTTGTAAAACCTCACCATTGAGCGTACCTAGATACTAAAACAAAATTAGGGCAGTATGTGTCTTTCTTTTCTTGACAACTTCCTTACATCATCTATGAAATCAAAATTCCCATGCTCAATCATTTAAAACAAAACCAAGTGGAATATCTTAGGTTGTCACATTTGCCGCAAAGTTCCATGGCATTACTAATTGGTTTAAGAGGTTAAATCACCAATTATCTCAAAAGCTTAAACTAATAAGAAATAGTTAATTTAATTATTTAATTAATATTCTAACGCTTTCTCTCACGGGTGAGCTCAAGCTCTCTCTCAAGAAATGAGGCACAATATATGGAATGTTTAATTGAAATGAGAAATGAATTATGGAGACAGGGTTCGAACTCATGACCTTTACTCTGATACTGTGTTAAATTACAAATTATTTCAAACGCTGATAAGAAATTGTGAATTTAATTATTTAATTAATATTCTAACATAAGACTAAGAGAACTTATACAACTCAGCAATTATGTAGAACTCATTGCTAAAAGCATTTAAGAAACACTCACAAGAAGACAACCATTCAATATATTTGGCCTTACTACTATAGTTTGTTTTCGAAAACTATGATGCTTCAGCATTGTATGTGAGAGGGGCAGCTGTCCCTCATCAGTAAGGGGGGCCACCCCTCACCTAATGAGGGGTCTCCCCTCACCATATGAGGAGTTGCAGTCCCTCACCATATGAAAGGTGGTTGCCCTCACAGTAAAGGGGCAGCCATACCTCTTACAAGGGTGGTTGGCACCCTTTATAAGGGTGGTGCGGGGCAGCCTCCCCCTCACAGTCGCCACCATCTTTTTTTTTTTTTTTTTTTTAATGTTTTATTTTGCTTTTTTAAAAAAATAAAAAGTGGATTATACCATTGGGGCATGATGTGTTAGACGCGACCCATGTATCATCCGCTTAGTGGTCTAATGTGGCATGTCGTTAATTAAATGGATGGTAGGTTAATGAATGGACCTATTTAAAATTGAGGTAAAACTTAAGGACCCAATTATCAAAATTGATAACTTAAGGAGTAAATTGAACTCACACAAAAACATAGGGACTAAATTTGATTTTTCCTAATATAAAAAATCTATCTTATCCCCAAAGTTTTATGGTTGTCAACTGTCATACCCTAGTTCTCATTTAAAACAACTCTTTTTAAATAAAAAATTGGTTTCCTTACATACAATTTTTTAAAAAAAAAAAAAAAATTGGTCTTTTGATAAGTTTCTACAAAAGCACATGCACAAACATATACTACCTTCACTAGCTTCCTTATATTGACAAATTACATTACGCAAATAAGCACTATCCTGGTCGAAGACATGCTATTGAATCTTTAGATTCAAACGCTTGCTTTGGGTGGGCAAAAACGAAAAAAGGATGATCTAGTCCTAAGCCAACCTCACACCTGTTCCTAATAACTGGCTTCAAGCACACAAAGATTAGATGGCTTGAGCTCCTCAAGACACCACTAAGCCATAAGGTTGCTGCTAACTTAGGTCCATTCACGTCACATTAAAAGTCTTGAAGAGAAATATGCAATTTGACCAGAGAAGGGAGTGGACTCAACAGGAGAACAAAGTAGCTCATATATCACAAGGCGTGTAGCCTATTGGTAGTACTCTCCTTTCTTAAGATGGAGGAAGTATTTGTCAAAAAAGAGAATCTAGAGTTACCAACTTTACAAATGAGAATTGTAATCTTGCCAATCATATAGAGGTCTGATGAAATAACTCAAAAGGAAATAAAAGTAAAAAAATGAAGACAGATTATATCAAAAGAAGAAAGTAAAGATCTCTGTATTCATTGAGGCTTTCCTTATAGTTTGATTGAATTTATATGATCGTAGAACAGCTTGACTAGAAAAGCCTTGCTAACATCAAAGATAAAGCGATCAGCAACCATAGCCCTCTTGATAGGAAGAAATTCCACTTGTTAATGGGGAAAAACGCAAATTACATTTATGCTCCCTTTTGCCTTGCTAAAAAGTTCTATATGGGAAGCCTTTGGTATTCTTTCTTAAATCAATTCCTAAACCTTACCTCATTAAGAATTAGAGATTGGTTAAAAAGTTAATGGCGTAACAATTTTGGAGATGGGATTTTCTTTTTGTTGGGTAATACGTGAGTGTTCATGAAAAGCAAAACTTCTTTTAGATAAGTTCTACCGATTCATGAATATTGCACACATAACAAACTACTATATCATGATCTATAAATTTGGGTCATGTATAATTGATGATATTGGAGAACCCCACAAAAGTATTATGGAAGATTGTCGATATAACGAAATATTTTTACTTTTTGTTCTTCTGGATAAGTTCCAGAGAAATTTAAACAAGCACCTAATCCCCGAAAATAGCATTATAGAATTTCGACTTGTGTAACTCGAATTTGACAAAGGCTCTCAACCCAAATGTTTAATTTTCTCAAACACAAAATGGATTTAATATTGGTTTATCCAAATTCCATACTCAGTTAATAAATTAATAAGCAATCCCAATATAATAATAATAATAAAAAGCAATAAATAATGAGAAGTAGGAATACAATTTACCATAGCGATGAGCACTTGTTGCAGAATCAGCAACTCCGAACTCGTTGCAGAATCTTCAGCTCTCTATCAACTCCAAAAGCAAAGCTTCAGAGAAAGAGAGAGAGAGAGAGAGAGAGAGGGATTAAAGCCGTGAGTAATTACCGATCGTGTTAATTGTCTTTTTGCTAATTAATTAAGAAAATGATATTCGACGCCATCCACGTGGCGGAATATAGAAAGCGAAGGTATTGCCATGTCTCCCTAATTGAACATGTTTTACAGTAGTGGAAAAATCCACCCCTTATTTTAGTGGATGCTTGGGGTACGAAACCAAGCATTTTCTTATTCTAGTCGTTTTTTTTTTTTTTGTGGCTTTGTGGAATTTATTAAAAAAAAAAAAGAACATATTTTCAGTAGAAAATGGTGCTAATTTGTACCTTCGTTCCCATTCTTAAAAATTAGAAAAAGACAGTTGCAATAAGTAACAGGCTTCCCAAGGCCCATTATCATGACCCAGCCCCCTGGGAACAAGGCAATTAAAGGGCCTGTACAGGCTCGCAAGTTCGTAACAGTTTGTAGAGAAACCAATCTTTGGGCCAGGTTAAGAATTAGAGAAAATATATGTTTTGGCAAAGGTTCGGATTGAATTTTATTTTCTTCGAAAAAAAAAAATTCATATAAAAATAGTTTAACTTTTTATATTCTACTAATTAGTTTTTAATATTTTTTTTTTTTACTTTTTATATAACATTAAATATTTTTTTATTACTATTCAAATAAAAAAACTTATTAAAAAAACAAAATTTTTTCCACTTTCTATATAAAAACTAGAAATGAGAGAGAGTTCCCGGTGTTATATATCATTATAATTGTTAATATTTTAATTTTATTTACATAGATTTATTATATTATATTATATAGTAGATTTAATATCTAGATTATACTAAAACAAAATGAGAGAGAGAGTTAATTTAGATAGCACACATGTCGTTACTTCAAATCAAAGGGTATTAAAAAATATATATATAGTACAAATTGTTCATGGTGTTTATTTCAACCATCCTATAAGTACATAAGATTGTAAAGTTATGAAATTTAGAGTAAACCAAAGAGTGTGAAAGTGGATCAAAGTCTCATCATATGTGTATAAAATTGGAAAATAGATTATATAAATTTACCTTAAAAGGCAATAAAGTCAATGGAGACGATATGACCGATAACAATTTAAGACTTAGAATTTTATGTGAACCTGGGAAAAAAAATAAAATAAAACATAACATGTAAATAATATATTTATTTATGATAAAGAGAATTAAAAATAAAAAGATTATTATACATAAGAGAATTGCTCAAAATGATCTAAACAAATGTGCTAGACACTAATGAAATAAATAATTTAACAAAATTTAATTTTTGTTTAAAACATACAAATGCAACCTATAATTTATTTTAGACATTTATAGGTTAAAAAAACTGTTAGAATAGAGAAATAAGAAAAAAAGTAAAAAGTAAAACAAAACTTGTAAATAATACATTTATTTATGATAAGGAGAATTATAAATAAAATGATTATTATACACAAGAGAGTTGCTCAAAATTGTCTAAACAAATGTGCTAGACATTATTATTGAAGCAAGGAGTGTGAAAGTGGATAAAAGTCTCAACGTATGTGTAGAAAATTAAAAAAACAGATGATATAAGTTTACCTTAAAATGGAATAAAGGCAATGAAGATGATATGGCCAATAATAATTGGAGACTTAAAATTTCATCCGAACCTTGGAAAAAAAAAAGTAGAATAGAATATATAAGTAATACATTTATCTATGATAAGGATAATTAAAAATATAAAAGATCATTATACAAAAGAGAATTGCTAAAAATGGTCTAAACAATGTGCTATATATTTCATATTTTTCTGTTTTTTGTTTATTGTTAAATGGTCTTTTCATTGTTTTGTATATCTATTGAAATCTTTTTTTTGCTTGTATTACAAAGTCAATTAATGCACATTGATACTGATTAAAGCATTGAGTTCATGTGATTTTCTGATTTTGATATAAGTTTTTTGATTTTTTAATTGAAGAAGTTTTCATGATGTAACACTTCATGTTATAAATTTTGCAGATGTAAAGTCCCTCTACCATATAGAAGTTATCCACATCCAATAATTCTCCTTTAAGAACATAATTTCACAAAGATAAAATTAAACATCCAGAGAAGAAATGATATTGAATTGTATTGAATTTTAATCTCTTTGTATTTATCAGTAGCAAAAAGGTGTTCACATATTGAGTAGAAGATTAAGTTTACTTCCATGTAGAATGTAAAATTATCCTGTAAATTTAAGTGAACTTCATGGCCTGGTCAATTATCATGTACATTTGAATAGGGAATAAAAAAAAAAAATTATCATGTATGTATTGATTGGATAATTTAAATAAATTAAATGTCATAAGACTTGATAGCAAAAAATATATATAATAATCGTTTGGTGTACAATGTAAAGCAAAACAGTACACAAAAAAAAAAAAAAAAAAAAAGCAAAACAATTAAGCAAAGCAGAGGAAAAGACATGGTAAAGAGTTTCTACATTCCAGACCAAAAAAAATAGAGCCTCAAATCTAAAGTACATTTCAGAACCAAATCAAACTTCTTCTAATAAATCCAAACAAAATTTAAAGAAAATCAGACATACTTAGCATAACTGTGTGAAAATCTAGGCTGCTTTGTCAATTTGTCAAAAACTATCCTGTTTCAAAAATATAAATATCATTAAATAGAGTTAATAAAAACAGATATATTCGTTCAAGTTTCAAATTTTCGTAAAATACAAAGATACCAGTTTGAACAATATGAAAATTCTAGGTATAACGTAAATTAATAAAATAATAAAATGAGAAGAAGACGCACATAAAACTTACTCGGTGCAGTTTAAAATTCCAACATGGAAGAAGATGAAAATGTAATTGATTGTTTCTTTTTTGTTTGTAGCTTTTGAGGAAGAAATGGCAGTTGTGAATTCCAAAAGAGAAGAAGATAGAGATGTCAATTTTTTTTTGTTTGTTTGTAGTGGAGATTTAATTAACGTTTGTTTTTCTTTATAGTTTTTGAGGAAGATAACTGAATGTACAGTTATGTAGAGAGATAACTGTTTGAATATAAGGGCAAAACATTAATTTATACTATCAAATAAGGCAAAACGTACTCTACACTATCAAATAAAATGCACAATTTAAGAAGTTTTCACATTTTTTTTATATATTTTAGGTAAGAATTATAATATTTTTTTTACTTTATATTATAATTCAAACTCAAAATTCAAACCTCAATCCAATCATTTACCAAACAATAATTTCATTTAAATCAATTTTTTTAATAAAGGGGAAATACCTTTTACCCCCCGATGTATCCACCATCTCGTACTTTAGCCCCAAATGTTTAAAAAATGGCATTCGACTCCCCTAATCTTGACGATGTTTGCAAGTTAAACCTTCATCCACATTTTCCTTTTATTGGAACGGAACCCTAGCCACGTGCGTTGCACGTGACTTCTTTCATAGCAAAATTACAAGAATGCCTTGGAGGCTAAAGTGCCACAAAAAAAAAAGTAAAAAAAATCAAAAAATCAAAAAATCAAAAATATAAAAATATAATAATACAAAAATAATAAAATAATAAAACTTAAAAAAAAAAAAAAAAATTTGACAGTGGGGTGGCGCGCCAGCACCCCCCACTGTCTAATTTTTTTTTTTTTTTAAAGTTTTATTATTTAAAAAATATACTTAAGTATATAAAATTAAAAATTATTATTTTTTTTTAAAAAAAAGAAGAAGGTGGCATCCACCCCTTTCCTTCTTCTTCTTTTTTTTTTTTTAAAAAATTAATTTTTGAATTTATATTTATATACTTAATATATTTTTAAATAATAAAACTTAAAAAACTTAAAATAAAAAATAAAAAATTAGACAGTGGGGGTGGCTGCCGGCACCCCACCTGTCATTTTTTTTTTTTTTTTTTTTTTTTTTTTTTTTTTAAGTTTAGGATTTTAAAGTTTTATTATTTTATTATTTTTGTATTTTATATTTTTTGATTTTTTGAGTTTTTGATTTTTTTGATTTTTTGAATTTTTTTTTTACTTTTGTTTTTTGTTTGGCACTTTAGCCCCCGAGGGCATTCTTGAACATTTTGGTATAAAAGAGTCACGTGCAACGCACGTGGCTAGGGTTCTGTCCAAAAAAACGAAAAACGTTGACGGAGGGTTTAACTTGCAAACGTCGTCAATATTAGGGGGGTCGAATGTCATTTTTTAAATATTGGAGATTAAAGTGCGAATGAGTAGATGAGTGATGATTCTCAGCAGCCCAGGCTGATGCTACAGTGCATCAGCTTGGACTAAATAAGAGGAGGAGAAAAAAAAAAAAATTATTTATGGGGTCCATGAACAGTAATTTTACTGTTCATGTGCCTGGGCTGATGCACTGTTGCATCAGCCCAGACTGTCGTTGATCTTTACTCATGAGTAGATATATGGGGAATAAAAAGTACTTTCCCCTTAAATAAAAGTGAGCCGAATGTAAATAGTCTAGGTCGGAAGTGGTACAAAGATAAGAACTACGTACTAAGGAATTTATGAAGCAACAAAAGGCAGAATTGATGTGACCGGCCTTTTTTTTTTTTTCTCCACATGGTCGTTTTAAGCTTTTTTACCAGTCCGTACAACGGTGAATAAGCATGGAATTCTAATGCGTGCAACTACTCCATTTATCAGGTACTGATAAAACTACAGCTGTTAAAAATTTGGATGACCCAGATTTAATGGAGGCATTTTTTAACTCAAAAATTCACGCTCCCCTTTTCTTCCGTGAAACAATTGCTTGTACCATTTCTGCTTAAGAATACGGTCGTTTTACTGTTTGGTCAAACGGCGTGAATTTTTTAGCTAAGAAAACCTCCATTAAATCTGGACCATCCAAATTTTTAACCGCAGAAATGCTATAGTTTTCCCTGCAGCATAGAAGTCAGAATCCTTGAACTAAGGCATTTTCATTGGAAAAAAAAAATTAGAAGAATTAGAGCCGCTTTGTTGTTAAGCTTTTTTACCTTTTCTGTTTTGTTTTTTATTCTTAAAACAAAAATATTAACAAACAATCTAAAATACAAAATACTCAAAATTATTTTTACATTTATATTGTAATAAAAAACTTTTTCAAATAAAAACTAAAAAATACAATCCAAAAGGCATTAAACATTTCCGTGACCATGAATGCACATTCAGTGCAGGCCCAGAAAGTGGATACTGGAATTTGTCTGTGTTACTCCATTTTTTTTTTGTTGGTTATGGCTATAAGAACATTAACGGCCATAATATACCGATGTGATCATATAACAGGAAACTTCTGGAATTTGGAGTCAGAGACCGGCTTCTGTTGGACATATTAACTTGGACCAGTGAGATAAATTTTCTTCTACAGTAATGGTACACACTTTAGGTCAAAGTTCGCGACCTATAAGTCTCAAGTTCAAAATTTATTAAGCCTAAATTTTCTCTTAGGCTAGTTATCCGAGTGAAGTTTGCGACTCAAATGTTCAATATTAAGAGTGGTGTATGGCATTGAATGGGGAATTAATAGGTTGATCTCAAGGCTCTGACTTATGCTCGGTAAGCTATAGTCTTCGTATGGGGAGCCCATGGTACTGCCAGGCCTTATAAGAGTAAAGCCGGATACCTCGTATCTAAAAATAAAAAAATGTTAAACACGCTTTCACTTTTTCACAACTATTTACACATATTTTTAGGAGACTTTTAAAACAATCATTAAATCAAAACAAATAAAAATTTATTTCAAATTTAATAATAATTTTAAAAATTACCTAAAAATTTGAAAATTAATATACAAAATTAAAAGTAAAAATGTATATAGCATTATTCTTTTTCCGATGTATATCAGTGTCGCATACCAGCACCTATGAGAAGAATTAAGAGGGCCCAGCGTCGACGTGTACGGTTTATGATTAGGAACGTGGAGTTCCATCTCTTATATAGTAAGATTATTAATAAAACGATAGAAATCTGTTTAAAATGTTTCTTCATTTTAGGTTAAAAGTGACAGGATCTTTTATAGGAATTTTATTTATTTTTTAAATGGTGAAGACAAAATAAGAAATTAAAAAAGTATGAACTTCCATTTTTCTAAGAGAGCTTCATATATTCTGCAATATAAAGATTATTATTCATTTTGAAACAAGGAACCATTTACATTAAGTTGATGCATGCTTTCAGGTTTGTATAGGAGAGTAGCAAGGGCCTCTCCATAGTTGGGATCGCATGGAGGATTAATATGAGATATAGCTTTGATGATACAACCATTCAAGTCTCGACAAACAGCTATTTGAGCTGAGATTTTTTTTTAATTGCAGTATCAAAATTGATTTTAAAGGAGCCAATTAACTACCCATCATTAGCTGGGAGCAGGAATTCCAAGCAGTTCAGTGTTCCAAAGCAGGTTTTTTTTTTTTTTTAAATTTTTTATGGAGTGAGCCAAAACCAAAACATCGCTGATGGAGTTTTTTTTTTTTTAAGTAATCGCTGATGGAGTACTTGGTTCTTCCTTTTCTTTTCTTTTTCTTTTTATACCTTATTAAGTTTTGAGGTCTGCGATGGATTATTCATGTGATGGCTGCTTCGTATCTCTGGCATAAGGTCCCCATTAGATTCGCTCTACAAGTTGCAATTGTTAAATATATTATATTATTATGTTTTTATTATAGGATTCATTTCATTTTCTTAGTTTATTAGGTTTACTTTTCTACCATTCGTAGTCTTTCTAAAAATAGAGGTATCGGCTCTCTCTTCTCTTTTACTATTCTTTAATATATTTAAAAACAATAATATGTACGTACAGCAGGAAGATAAATCTCTCCCAGAGCATTCCATCAGATGCAGGGACATTAACTGAGAGCTACCTAGAGATCGAACACTACCCTGACAAAAAACAAGGTGCACTAAGGCATCCATTTAAAGCATCTTCAATTGCCCACTCTTTCCAAATCAAGTCTGTCATTCTCCTCTGTTTCTGCAAAACTCACAATTACGTTCTGGCCTAGATCTGCATTGAAATAAATAACAAAATACAAACACAACAAGAATAAAGAATAAAAAAAATGTTGAAGTCTGACATGAATCCATCTTAAAGTTGATGGGCTCATTACTTACTTGGTATCAAGATCGACTACAATTTTAAAGAAATTATAAGTTTTTAAATTATGTGAATTTACATCGTTCCTTATATCGAATAGCTTGAAAAATGCTACTTAATAAAAATGTGGCATATTATTGAGACAGTAATTTTTTTTTAAAAAAAAATTATTCTAAAAGGTTTTTTTTTTTTTTTTTTTTTTTCACTATTAAGGAAACATTTATTATTCAGTAAATCAAAATATAGTTTTTTGCTTAAAGATATTTTACGATATAAAGCACAAAAATCTGATGAAATATACTCAATTCTTATCGATAACATGTCACATTTTTAATATATATTATTTTTTACGCCATTTGATGCAAAAAAAAAAAAAGGCATGAATTTACATAATTTGAGAATATACAATTTTTTAAAAATTGTAAAAAAATCCTTATTCTATTACTTCTTGGTGTTGGTTTTAGAGTTTCCTTGCAGATTTATGTAAGGAGTGCGCTAGAAGATTTGACTTGCTTATTTTACTTTTTTTTTTTTTTAATTGTTCTGACATGACCGTGTCATCCAAATAGATCAACTTTTGCTAAAAAGATATAAAAAGTCAAAGGCTAGTAATAGCCACATGGGCCTAACAATAAGATTTTTTCTTGGAGAAGGAGAGGAATTCTTAAGCCAATCCGACTTTTTCCGAAAAAGGATCCTCTCCATTTCAAAAGAAAATTTAATTACAGAAATGTCACTCATTTTTGAGTGACCGGCTCTTGTCCATTTCTTTTGAAATGGAGAGGATCCGGGTCCACTTTTTCCTCTCATAAAATAGAGGGTATCGACCATTTGTGTTAGTGTAAAAAAAAAGCCTGATTTATCTTGTTTCTTGGTTGCATGTGCAACAAAGAAAGAGAAAAGTGAAGTCAAGAGCGCTAAGCAACTAAAGAAAAAAAAAAAAACGAATTAGGTTGTGACAATGAGAGAAAAAAAAGAGAGACAACGGTCACCGTTTGTTTCTGGCAAAAGCAGAAGTTTGTCCTTTCGTTTTTTACTTAAAGGGAAAAATCTCTTTTATGTGAAAGTGAATTTTGGTGTACTACAATTTTAAGTTTTTAGTAGTTTTCTCTTTACTATTTTGTATTCCATTTTTTATAGTGAATTTTTTTGTGCTCAACTCCACTTGTAGATATACCTCACATTGAGGTTACATTGAAGGAACTACATAAATCTTAGTTTTATTGTGTATAATTATTTTATCTTCTTATCGTAATTGTGGTTTTTAATTTGCACAACAAGTGGTATCAAAGTGAGGTTTGGTATTCAGATTGACAATTATAGTAAATACGACGAGCACCAAATATGAAGATGAGAAGTTTAATGGCAAAAAAAAATTCTCTCTTTAGCAAAGAATAATGAAAGATATTTTGATTCAACAAGGAGTCAACAAAACGTTGTTTGGAAAGGTGAAGAAACATCAAAAGACAGAAAATGGTGAGTGGAAAGAGATGGATGCCAAGGCTATCAATGCTATCTGTCTTAATTTGTCAGATGAAGTTATTCATAATGTAGTTGATGAAGAAAATGCAGAGACAATTTGGATGAAATTAGAGTTTTCATTTGGCGAAAGATTTGACAAATATATTGTATGTGAATGATTACTTATATGTATTATAGATGAAGAAAAATACAGATATGCTTGAGCACCTCAACAAGTCTAAGGGTCAGCTTGAATTTGAGATTTCAAAAAGTGAGATTTTAAAATGTACGATTTAAAAACGTGATTTTTAAACACACAGTTAAACATTTGGTAAAATTGCAATTTGACATTTAAAATTGTGTTTTTTTTTTAAAGAGAACCTCAATGCCTGGATTTTAAAACGCAAAAAATCTGTGTTTTCAAATAGTATTTTTTAAAAAAACACAATCTTAAACGATTAATTTTCTGCGATTGGGTTTAAAATCACATTTTTTGTCTATAAAAGCGTAGTGCCGAACGCACCCTAACATGTTGAATACACAATTTTTAAACTTTAGAGTGAAGATTGAGGAAGAAGATAAAGCGATTTTTTGTTGGAATCGTTTTCTCTTCGTATGATCACCTGATTGCAACATTATTGATGGAAAAAAAAAAAAAAACTATGGAGTTGGAAGAGGTGATTGGGGCTCTCTGGTCACTTGAGACAATAAAAAAACCTATGAATGATCATGCTAATGGACTTGTGGTGAGGTATGAACCAAAGTATGGAAGGAATAAGTCAAAAAATGAAGAAAGGCAGAAGTAAGCTATTTCGGTCAAATTCATGATCGGCAAATGCTGAATAATCTAGGTTACAAGCAAAATATGTGGAGTGATATTATTGTCACAAGAAAGGTATTACAAAAGATTTTGTAAGTTGTTGAAACAAGATTTGAAAAATAAAAAAGAATAAAAAAAAGTTTCACAAATTCAGTCAATGTTGCCACTGATGAGTTCGATGACAGTGAGGTTAGCGCATCTTCTCTCAATTTTCTCAAGTATATATTCTCTCATAGATTCTTGGGTTTTGAATTCTCTTTGCTCATATCATATGTGGCCAAAGAGACAATAGTTTGAAACATTTAAATCATGTAATGTTGGTATTGTTCTTGTAGATAATGATTTTAGGTGTAAGGCTATTGAAATAGGCACCATAAAATCAGAATGTTTGATTGGGTTTTGAGGACACTTACGAATGTTAAAAATGTTCTATACCTCAAGAAAAATCTTGTATTCTTAGGCATATTGAATTCTTTGGGCTATAGTTATTCAGCCACAGATTGAGATATGAAAATAGCTAATGGTGCTTTGGTAGTAATTAAATATGAGAAAATTGGGAAGTTGTATAAGTTATTTAGGAATACAATTACAAGTGGAGTTGCAACATCCTCTTTAGTAGAATTAGATAATGACAATAAGAATTTGTGACATATGTGGCTTGGTTGTTTAGGCGATCGTGGTTTGAGCTTCATAAGTGAAATTTATTGAAATGTGTAAAGTCATGCAAATTGAGATTTTATAAGTATTATGTGTATGGGAAGCAACAAAAAGTCAATTCTAAGGTGACATCTCATACACAAAAGTGTTTTTAACTATATTCACTCTTATGTTTGGGGACTAGTGACAATATCTTCAAAGAGAGATTTGATTTATTTTATTAGTTTTATTAATGATTTTTTAAGAAAGGTTTATGTTAATTTTATGTAGCACAAGTAAGAGGTTTTCACTATGTTCAAGCAATGAAAAACTTACATGAAAAATCAAACTAGAAAAAAAGTAAAGTATTTGAGATCCGATATATATAGCTAGATTGGAGTATAAGGACAATGAATTCCTAGGGTTCTGTAAAACAAAATGCATGACTCATCGGCATTTCTCAGGTAAAGGGACTCCAAAACACAATAGAGTTGCTGAAATGATGAGTAAAACATAGTCCGAAAAAGTGAGATACATGAGGTTGCATGTAGGATTGCTAAAGAGTTTATGGGTTAAGACGATTAATTATGCATGCTTCGTCGCCAACCGATCTTCATCTATAACAATTGATTTGAAGGTTCCTACAAAAAGTTTTGGGTTCTTAATATTTTTTCTTCACTATTTTGTATTTCATCTTTTATAGTAAATCTTTCGTCCGCATCTGCCTATGGACATTCCTCACGTGGAAAGAGCCTTGGGATTATTGTCTAATTATTTTGTCTTATTTACCATAATTGTGGTTTTTGGCCAACAAAAAGAAGAGTGGTGTTCAAATTTTGGATAATTCAGAAGAAATAATTTTGAATAAAGGTGGTGATCATTAGATAACTTATATATATTATTTTGAAGTCCTACTCATTATTACACATTGTGATGCAGTGCAACATAAAACCTTACTAGTTACTATACTGCAACCTAATCTCATAAATATTTTGACACATTCAGAACACAGGCGAAGAACCAGATGACGAAGCATTCACCAGATTGAGTATGCTGTTCCAGTAATTCTTGTTAGTCTCCTCATTATCCAAGCTCTCTCCAGCTATCGATGAATTCTGTCCGTCACAATTATTATAAGCCAAGATATTCGCGAAACCTTCCATGAAATATGAGAGAGGCATGTTTTCATTCCCATCCCTAAAAGAGTCCGCAAGCCACACACTTTCCATAGTACACGTCATGTCCTGCAATGCCATCGCGTCATCCAATCTTTCAGCTGTATTTGTGCTTTCATTGAATGCAACGGTTTGGACGGGGAGTGTGTTCGCCGAGAAGTTCAACGTTGACGTTGGAGATTCGAGGTCGTCGCCGGGGATTGGGAACATGCTGGAAGTCGTTGACTTTGACCATGCCCCTAATTGCCATGCTTTGAGTACGTCAAGGCATGGAGGTAGTGCGGGTTGAGCTGGGGTTTCGCTGATGAGCTGAGCCGGAGAAGGGTTAGACACAAGCTTGGATTCTCTAACCAGTCTGGCTTCGGCTTCGAGCCGTGCGCTCTCCCACTGAGCCATGTGGCTTAAATTGGCTGCGTCTTTGGAGTGGCCGCTGCCGGAGGACAGGGCATCGCTTTTGAGCTTGTGGGTCACGGGATCGATGCCCATCTTAGTTAGTCTTTTCTTCAGATGCGTGTTCCAGTAGTTCTTAATCTCGTTATCGGTTCTCTTGGCCAAGTGAGCTGCAATAGCAGACCATCTGAAACAAAAAATCATGTCTAATTGAAAAGAGGTTCTAATGATATTTCTCTTTCGTGGCACATTAAAGAAAGAGAAAGATAGTGAAAATAATGGTTGTGATAAAGACAATGATCACAACCAAAAAAAACTATTGACTTCCTTTTTTTTTTTTTTTAATGAATAAAACTATTGACTTCTGTTTAAAGAATTACCTGTTCCCGAGAAGAGCGTGAAGCTGAATGATTGTTTGCTCTTCTTGCAAGCTAAACTTTCCCCTTTTAATGTCAGGTCTGAGGTAATTAGTCCATCTCAATCTACAGCTCTTCCCACATCTCTGCAGCCCTAAAATCCAAGCCGAAAGAAGAAAAAGAAAACCCATTATTTAGTCCTAGTCGTAAAACTATACTTTTTAAGGGCTTAGAAAAAAAATAGAAAACTATATTATATACTATATAAGGGTCCTCGCAAACCTACCAGCCTTTGCGGGCAAGGCTCTCCAGCTTCCATGGCCATGTTGTTCGATGTAATCCAAAAGCTTTTGGTCTTCCTCAGGGGTCCATGGCCCTTTCTTCAATCCCACCTTCTCACAACATGGAGACCTGCCCATTTTACCGACCAAGTAAAAGAACTTTAGGCCTCCAATGTACCCACAGAGAGAGGGGGAGTGAGAGAGAGAGAGACAGAAAGAGAGCCGGAAAAAATGCGAATGTGAACGAGGAAATTGTTGAGAAGCAGATAGGTCAGTGACAATTAATATAGAGTGCATAGTGAGCTATATAATGATGACGCATGAAATATTTCTTCGTTACCAATATTACCCTTGACTTTGTACGAGAGTGTTAATCCCATTTCAGCTAAATACTTATAGGTCCTGTTTGGTTTATTGAATAAATCCTTTTAAGTTAAATAATTATTGTTATTGTCTAGTTATTATTTTATTTGATAAAAAATTATTTTGTGAGAATAATTATTCTTTTACAAAATAAAATAATTATTCCATTACATTAGAATATGAGAGTGGTCGCACTACTCCGGATACATTTGGGGTAACCGCCACCACTCTCGGAGTGCTCCGGGATGGTCTTGACCACCCTCGATGGCACGGGGGGTGGCCGCACCATCCCGGTGTTCTAAAGTAGGTGGCCGGCCACACACCGTAGGCATTCCATTTATTTTTTTTTAAAAAAAATAATTTGAGTTCCAAAAAAATAAAAAATAAAGTGAAATTTTTTAGTATTTTTTGTTCAATTTCGATTAGAGCATATATGTTGTCACCAAATCAAATAATATGAATAATTATTCATTCCACCCTTATCTATGTAATAACTATTTATTTTTCTAATAAAATATTCATTCTACGTATCAAACAAGAAAAAATTTTAGTGCTCTAGCTAACAAAATGCACAAGTTAAACATTCGATCCCCCATCCCGTCATAGTATTATGTGACTGGATCGGTTTAGCTCCACTTTCAGTTTAATTTTAGTCCTAATTTTTAGCATTGTAATGATTATTTTGGGGTATTTATTGGTCCCTCATCCCCTCATCTTACAACTTTGTTTTGGTAATGTAATAGTAATCTTTATTTATTTATTTTTTAAAATTTAAATATTCAATTCCCCAATTCATCCATTCCCATATGAAATTTAGATAATTTTGCTATATGACTTACATGAAAGTCAAGATTGGACCTTGAGTGTTATAGTCTGCCACCCCAATGAAGTGCTTAGGGTGGGCTAATCACTCCCAAATAAATGACTAACTACTCTCAAGGGAATGATTAATTAGTCTCTCACTCTTATAGAATGATTGGCTACCTCTAAAGAAGTAGTTGGGATGATCGGCACCTGAAAAAAAGGCTTTAAAGGGTGGTCGACTACTCTAAACCAAATATAGGGATCACAAGTGACCGACTACTTCTTAAAAGGTGATCAATGGCTGCTCATATAAACAAAAAGCTTTAGAAGTAGCCAGCCACCCCTACATCCGCTAAAGAGTTGGTTGATCATCATCTCAAAAGATGAGAGTTGGTGCTTCTACCATCCTTTAATTTTCTTTTAATTGTTCGTATTCAATTAGGTGATTAAATAAATAATAAAATGTTGGTTCGTTTGTCTCATTAATTCATTACGGATCCTTATCGGTTTGTAGAGAAGATTGGTTGTCATGCTTGGTCGGGTCATGAATGCCATGAAAGAGCAGATTTCTATTTACTCTCATTCAATGTAATAATATTATTTCTATTACTCCCTTCGGCTTCAGAGGCCGAGACAGCTACTCAGGTTATGATTGCGTCTTAGGGTCTATTTGGGATTGTGATTTTAAAAAGTGCAATTTTAAAAATAGCAATTTTAAAAAGTGCGATTTGAAAACGTGATTTTTGAAAACACAGTTAAGCATTTGGCAAAATCGCAGTTTGATATTTAAAATCGTAGTTTAGTATTTAAAATTTTGCATTTTCAAAAAAGCACTTCCTTAGCTGCGATTTGAAAACGCAGATTTTCAGCGTTTTCAAATCGCAATTTTTTAAAAACACAATTCGATCTCAAACAATCCAATTTTTACGATTTGAGTTAAAATCGCACTTATTGTCTACGAAATTGCAATCCCAAATGCACCCTTACCCCTTTCCCGGTACACCTGCTTTGAATAGGAAATTTTTTTTTTTTTAAAAAAAGGTTATGATTGCGTCATTGTGTGCTACGTATGATTCATTCTTGCAATTGATCAGACAAAAAGGGCCAGAATGGCAAGGGAGGGGATCGGGGGTTATGGGATTTTGATTTTTCTAAAAAAAAATATTATCACTTTTTATATCACATTAATTATTTTTTAATATATATATATATATTTTTTTTATATCACATCAAACATTTTTTTATTATCATTCAAATAAAATACTCACTAAAAAACAAAAATTTTTACTTTCTAATACAAAAAAATTACAGCATTCCTTCTATTTTTATATCACATCAAAAGTCAACAATCTTCTAACCCCCAATCCCATCCTTTGCCAAACACACCCAAAATATTATATACTAATACATCAATTTGACAATTCTATCCTTCTGCTTCTTCTTCCTCTCTTTAATTTTAGCAAAAATAAAGCTGCAAATTACTGAATTAGACCATGCATGGCACTGACACCTAGGACATGTTTGATACGCGGAATGACTATTCCAAGGAATAGTCTTTATTAAGAATAAAATGAATGTAGTGCATTAGCCTTGGAATAGCTATTCCGATAACTATGAGGGAATAGTTATTTATTCAATTGAAGGAATAACCATTCTTTTTAAATTTAAGAGGAATGACTATTCCTTCAATTGAAGAAATAATCATTTTATCATGGCTATAAGAATAGTTATTACAATACTAATTTACTACATTCATTCATTTTTTAATAGAGCTATTTTAAAGAATAGTCATTCCGCATACTAAACATAACTCTAATCTCTGGGGTGAAAAAGAAGAAACGCTAAACTTTATCCTTTTTGCCCAAGCATTAAAAGCATTGTAAATTAACCTAAGTTGGCATCTGGTTCCAATATTTCTACCAAGAGTGAAATGAGCGTCAACTTTTTTTATTCTTTGAACTAATCAAACAACAAAGGGACTCCACGTACGTTTATATGGATGAACTTGTCTAAAGTTAAAGCTACCCCGAGAAAGTGTTAAATTAAGTATCTTAAAAGTTTATGTCGATAAGAAATTATAAATTTAATTATTTAATTAATATTTTAATATATTTTTTATATATAATTTTTTTTTTTAATAAATAAAATTTAAAACATAAAATATTTAACTAAAATATGAATATCTTGTAAAGTCAAGCCGAGTTCGAACTCAATATCTCTATTATAATACTATATTAAATTATGACCAGTAATCTAAAAAGCTTAATTAGTTAATATAAACTAATAAATTTAATTATTTAATTAATATTATAGCAAAAAGTGATTCAAAAGTAAAATTCATACCAAGCTACGTACAAACAGAAGTCCTTCATTTTTATTTTTTATTTTTTGTCTCAATTTATTTCTTCTAGTGCCTTTAATTTCCTCTTCTTCACTGCGCGCGTAGGTATTCAAAATTGCAGGGAAGTTATTCATCCAGAAAAAAAAAAAGGGAAGCTCTACATTTTTTGTCTTTTTTACATTGCTTCTAATTAATTAATGTAGTGCATTTTCTATTTCTTTTTATTATTTTCAAATTATGCAATGAATAAATAGTTCTCGGGGATTGGGGTGGAGCCAAATGGCCCTTTTTGGGGGGCACCTCCCTCCCCCCAAATTTTAAAATTTTTTTAATTTTTAATTTTTAATTTTTTTTTAAATATACCTTTAAAATTTTATTTTTGACCTTCTAAATGTTTTTTTTTTTAATTTTACCCCAATTTTTTTTTTAATTTTTATAAAGTATACCTTTAAAAATTTATTTTTGACCTCTAATTTTTTTTTTTTCAATTTGATTTCTCAAACTTAAAATACTAACTACACCCATGCTCAAGGACAATATATATAATGGCGTAAAAGGTTCAAGTCGTAGACTAGGGTGTCTAATAAAGTTCTTTGTTTATGAAAAAAATAAATTAAAAAAATGACAGATAATTAGGCTCTGATCTCGATCGCATGGTTGTCAAATATATATTTCCAGTGGTTAAGAGCGATAACCATTTAAAAATCACAAAAAATAGTTACTGAGCAATAAGTTGAAAATCAGGTATAAAACCGCTAGTTATGCATATTAACAAGAAAATAATTGCAGTAATAAAGTACTCCAATTTTCCTTGTATGGTCATTACAAAAAATAACTACTTTCAGTACTCTTAAAAGAAAAAACAAATACCATGAGCACAAAAAATACTAAAAAAAAATCAAGAGTTTGGCCAGGATGTTGAATGCATGATTAGTACTAGAGCCATAAGATGAACATAATTATGAGCTACCAGAAAATGAAAAACTAATAAATAGAGTATTCATTTTGATACGAATTTAGGGTTATACTTAACGAGTATTATTTACTCACCTCGTTCTTTAATTTTTTTTTTAATTAAAAAAATTCAAGAAATAAGTAAATGCCGTATTCAGCACCAAACATATCACATGCATGCATGCTGACTGGTGAGGTCGTAAACCACCAAAAACTGAAACACTGCATGCTGACTGATGAGGTCGTAAACCACCAAAAACTGAAACACTTCATTAATAGAGTATTCATTTTGATATCAATTTAGGGTTATATAATTAATGAGTATCATTTACTCATCTCGTTCTTTAATTTTTTAATTCAGAAAAAAATTCAAGAAACATAAATGCTCTATTCAAGAAACAACGTGCGGTGACTGTTGCGGGCAAACGAGTGGACTGGGGAGTAGTAGCTAGCGCTCTAGGTAATTGTACCGATCATCAATGAAATGAACTGCTTTTGCATGCATGGCTTTCCAATCTCTTGGAATAAAAAACTGAACATCTATATTTAGTAATTAGTACTATATATACGCGCGTCATTAATTTGTATCACCCCGGGCCCCGGCCCTTTGCATGCAGCTGCGAAGTTTGTCCCCGAATTAACTCTTCACGTCTTGCAAAAAAAAAAGAATTAACTCTTCACGGATAGTGCTTAGTTTGTTTGTTTTTTTCTTAAATATTAAAGCAAACACTATATACACATTGATCCGATCACTATATGCTGTATTAAGGGTGCATTTGATATTATAATTTTGTAAACAAAAATTGTGATTTTAAACCTAATAACAAAAAACATATTTTTCGAGACTACGTTTTTAAAAAAATTATGATTTGAAAATGAAGAAAAATTGTATTTCAAATCGCAGGTAATAAAGTGTTTTTTTGAAAATATATAATTTTAAAGGCTAAATTACAATTTTAAAACTAAATTATGATTTTTCCAAACACTTAACTATATTTTTAAAAATTACGTTTTAAAATCGTACTTTTTAAAATCACAAACTCCAAAAGACCGGTAATACAATTCAAACTTGACTTATATATAATTATATGAACCCCACAAGAGTTTGGTTCCTAAAATACTTTAAGTGACAGATTTTATTTTTTTTCAATGATTAATACAGTAACAACTATGTACATGAATAATACAGCATAATGCGTGAGTGAACAGTAAGACAATTCCATGATTTGTGGGATTGTCAATTGCACATGATTTTCTTACGTGGTGAAGATTTGAATTGGGTGTTTCCTAGTAGAGCAGAAACTTTGGCTTCTGTCGTGACAAAGTGATAATCTTTCTGTAATTCTTCTTTCCTTTTCTGCATCGATCATCAGCAGCTGTGCAATCTTTTCTTGTTGAGTTTCTATCCTTTGTTGCATAAACGACAACTGTGCAATCTTGCCTTCTTGTAGTTGCATGCTTGTGCTCCACAATCTGTGATAATTAATTGCAGGATTTAAGGTGATTGGCCGGATCATGTGTTCTAACATCCCCCGCAAGCTAATTAATGGGTAGGGAATACACTCTTTGTCAAAGGAAAATAAATTTGGTAGTAGTAAGTCCTTTAGTGAATATGTCTGCAATTTAATCAAGAATGTAGATTTACCGAGTGCTAATATCCTTGTTGACAACCTTCTCCCTAATGAAGTGATAATTCACTTCAATATGCTTGGTCCGTGCATGAAACACATAATTGGAGGCTAATGATATGGCACCTAAGTTGGTAAGAGTAGTAGTGAGAGGAAGGTGAAGTTCTTGAAACAACATTCTGAGTCAAAATAATTCTGTTGCAGCCAATGTTAGGGACCAATATACTTCAATTGAGACAGATGCAGTCCACAAAACAAAGGCTGCACATGTATTCGTAGGAAGAAATGCAATTAGCAACGAGATTTGTGACTATAATATCATCTACATAAATTGAAAGAAAGAAATGAACATTTGATTTATGAAAAATGAAAAGGGAATAATCAACTCTGGACTCAGTGAACCCGACGCTAAGGAGAGTAGTAGCCAATTTGTTGAACCAAGCTTTCGGGCTTGCTTGAGACCATAGAATATTGATTTCTGAAATTTGCACACATGATCTGGGAATCGGCGATCAACAAAGAATACTGATGGTATTTTTTTTATGAGAAATAAATTAATTAATCAAGCAGGTCATAAAATAAAATTGAATTCATTTTAAAAATAAACAAACCAAATTAACTTGAACTTGTAATTTAACAGTTGACTCGAAACAAAACTACATTAATCAAATTTGAATATTTAATAGTTAACTCGAGTTTTATTTTGATACATCACAATCATTTAATTCTTATTAGAATTCACATAATATATAAAATATGGGTCTAACTCAACTCTAAAAGACATTTTGAAGAGTGAAGGATGTCACAACCTTATAAGGAGTACATAAATTAGTTTCTCTAGCAATCTGAGACTTCCAACATGCTTCCTCACGTATGGCGGGAGGACATCCAAGCCAACATGTGGAAATAGGTGACGGTGTGGCCACATAAACTATGAACATTGTTCTGATACTATATTAAAATTTACACAATATATGAAAGATGAGCCTAACTCAACTCCAAAATACGCCTTAAGAAATAAGGGATGCCACAACTTTATAAGGAGCATATAAATTAATTTTTCTAATAATGTGAGACTTCCAACAATTCCCAATAAGTTGTTGCACTCTGAGTGTAGTACTACGGTGCATCTACGTTAAAATCCACGTTGTTACCTTGAGGGAAGTTGCAGGGTTGCTCTTCCCATGGGCCATAGAAGTTTATGTGACTCCTCTTTGCTAGCAATTAAATGGGCCAGTGGCTACCTTCTAAAAACTGAAGTAAAATTCAGACAATTAAATTGTTATGTGTTTATATATATGGTTCTTTGATTTCTCAATAGCCTCAAAGATCAAATCAAGTTTAACATTCTAAAGCTTTCTAAACAAAATTTTTCGAACATTTAAATTAGGGGATATGCGTTTCTTATAAACGACTTTCATAAAATTCATGTAATTAAAAAATGGAAGTTCCAATATATTATTAATCCACGTGTAGGGCCCAAACCCATTACTCGTCCATCTATGCAGGTTTCCACGTTATTCTGTATAAACTTTTTGTACAAGTCCTTAACACGTGTATAGCTTTTCTGATTCATTATGTTAAAATGTTGAGCTAATTAAAGCCAGCTAAGATTTAGATTTGGGAGCTACTATAGGTTTTGCTGGTAATTACCATAAATTAGGTTATCCATGTCCAAAGAACAAGGGCGTTAACGAGAAGAAGTTGGCTTGAGTAGTAAGTCATTTAGTCTGAGTACTTCATGAAGCTAACATAGGTTTAAAGTTTGATGTACAAACAATTTTTTAAAATTACACTCGCGGGAAAAAATTAGTTTGAGCTTTACTCTTACAAGTGTCGAGAAAGCGCTTTGTACAGTATTCCAAAGATTTAGTCGGAATAAAGATCCGGATACCCGGTCATTAAAAGAAAAAATGAACACATGGGGATGGTTGGCAGGATAGAGGCAATGGTTTTTATTAGAAGCAGCTGTGTCTTGGCAAAGGCATCTTAGATGTAGAGGCAGTTATGGCTAGCAGAGAGGACTTTAAAAGAACTGGTTGGCAAGATGAAAGGTTTCAGTAAAATTAAGAGTAATTTCAAGGAGGTTGTTAGGGGGAGGTTTCTCAGCCTCTACCAACTGAAGGCACTTTTACTAGAAGTAGCATTGTCTTGGCAAACGTTATTGCGCATTTGTCGCGTGGCGAGCGTGCCAACCGTTAAAAGCAAATTGTCGGCAAGATGAAGGTCTCAGTTAAATTACTTTGAGCAGAGGTTATCACATGCTCCACCAACTGAAGGTACATTTTATTTATCACATCAATCCCTGACAGGAAAGACGATTAAGATCACATGCACCTTCAGTGTTTTTTTTTTTTTTTTTAATGAGAAACAATCTCTCACCGACGGATTAAGATCTCGAGTACATTTTAATTTTACGTTCCGTACGCGGAGGCTACTTTATATTAGGAAATTAAAGAAATCATTTTTATTGAAAAAGATAAAAAAAAAAAAAAGTGAAATGATGTAGTGTTGGGATAGTTATTTATTTTTCTGAGTAATAAAAATGATTATTTTAAATATTAAATTTTTATTATATACTCTTCACACTAATACTATTATATTTTATATTCTTTTATTTCTAATAAAAATTATTCTTATTTTATCCATGGTCTCTGTGTATCCTCGTGGGTTGATCTGTACTCTGTTCTTTCTCCTAAGTTTGTGTAGATAAGCTTGTTCAGGAGAGGGTATTCCTTGTATATCTCCATATTCTGCTTCTCCCCAGCAGCTTGCTGGATTTGATGTAATTGGTTTTTGATTTGTTGAATGAAAAGTCTTTCTTATTCATCAAAAAAAAAATATATATATATTCTTATTTTTTTTAAAAATAACTATTTCAAGTACAAAACGTAACTATAATTTTTGCACGAAATTCAATAGCTATAATTTGTGCCGTGTCCAAAAACTCTCATGTCATCTAAAAAGCTTTTTGCATTTCATTTTTTAGCGCAATTGTTACACTTATCCACTCATGGCCACTTCTCCCTCTATTCTGTCACCCATTCACCTCTATAAAGCCCTTATCTTGTCACTTTTCTATCATCATCCCATTGTGCAGGGTGACCGAATTATCTACTAATGACCAAAGAAGAAAGTTCAACCACATTCAAAGGTGCCTTAAATCCTAGTTGGCAAAAGGATAATTCCGCTACTTCTGATGGTTGGGTTAATTAAGGGATGCAGAAGCACCCTATAGTGGCTAAAAGAAATTAATGAGTGACAATTAATATAGAGTGGATAGAGAACTAACTATATATATATAATGACGACGCACGAAAAATTTATTCGTTACCAAATTAACGGCTAGCTAGTGAAATTAAAGCTATTGAATCACATGCAATACATATCCTTCATTGACACTAGCTAGTAGCTACCTACAGTACTATGCCTTTAAGCGGTACCTTGTGAAACCTTTATCACATCACATCTTGTTTCCTCATGGTGAGTGTCGGGGCCATATATGTAGACGTGGTCCTTAGAACATTCTTAGTAGGCTAATTAAATGTTACTAGTCACAATAGATAAAAAAAAAATTATTTTTTATTTTAATTTTGCTATATTTTCTTTTTAAAGTATTTTCAGTAGCTTTATTATTTTAATTATGTATTTTAATTATTTTATTTAAATATTTATTTAATATTTATATTTTTCAATGTTTATATTTTCTTAACGGCCATACTTCTCAATATTTATTTTATTTTAGTAGTCATATTTTTTAAAAATTTTCTTTTCCTAACAGTCATATTTTTTAATATTTATCTTATCATAACAGTCATATTTTTTAATATTTATCTTTTTCTAACTGTTATATTTTTTTTATTTTTTTTTTCCTGATGATCATATTTTTCAAAAAATGTCGTATACTTTCAATTTCACTTGGCTTTATGTTGCTCCCAATTCTTATTCAATGCAACATAGAAATGAACATTTGCTTTACATGTGAAAAAGAAATAAAAAATGGAGATAAAATTTGTATTCTTTTGGTACTGTTGAGTCACCAAACAAAATCCCTATTTTGCTAAGGTTATTGGGAATGGTTTTTCTGTTATAGTTTTTAGTGATTTGACTTATCCACAAGAACTCAAAAAGCTGGTTTTGCAGGGCATCAAACTGTAGGGTCGATGCAATTTCTGCAACAAATTAATTAGACGGGTCCATTGGTAAGCTGTATAGTTAGATGTGTTTGTTTAGGTGACATGCTATTCCTTCGAGTAATATCTGGGGAGCATCGCAATCACAAACCCTTTGATGGCTCCATGAGTTTTATGGTCTTGGGGTCCAGCTTGGCACATTTACAGGAACTCATTTAATGGTAGGAAAATGTTAGTTTTCTTACTTCATGCATCTAATTCCATTCAATTTATGTGTAAATTTTTTTTTAATTTTTTTATTTTAAAAAAACACAAAAAAAAATAAAAATAAAAATTGGATAGGGTATAAATTGGTCTAGCTGGAACCCATTTAATGGTTATTACACTGACTGAATGCTACAGTACCGCAAACAAATTAGATAGGCCAGGGGACGTGACTTTCAATCCCTTTCACAAGTGTACTGCCCGATGATCCAGTGGGAAAGGGAAGTAACAATGATCGTTCACTGGGACCATTATTAAATATACAACAAGCAGTTAATACCAATTGAATGGAGCCCAACTCCCATGGATCAAACACCGGGCTGACCTAATTGCCTTAAGACCGCTTCTTATTCAGCTTAAAATTTAATTAAATATTTGCTGATTCAAATGTGAGTACTCTAAATAGCTAAGGCAAACAAATGGGCTCCAAGTCTTGCCCGATTCCAAACATATAAAACAGCCCTGGTTTGTAGTTGTGAGTGGCGAACTTTCTTAACTGTTCTTTTTTTTTTTCTTGTTTTAATTTGGGGATGGAATTGTAACTTTGCAATAGACTGAATCATAAGCTATGCCATTTGTCAATCGACTATAGGTTGTAATGTGAATCCATGCGTGCACCTAATGATTTCTGTCAAATGGTTAACGATAGAGATCATTTTGGAAAAATAGTTTTACCCAGGGTAAGGGTTCTTTAAGATATTTTTGATGAATTTTGCACAACTGCAAATCATGGGGGTACTTGTGTAACTTGTCAATAATAATAATTTTTTTAAAAAAAATTGTTAACTTGATAAGTAAATGGGTTCTGAGATGGTCATGCAACAAATCTTATAATTTCTCTTTTGAATATTTAACTATTTCGGTGAAAATTTCTTGCTTCTTAAGTGAAATCTTGTAATGAAGTAAGACATTTTTTTCGACCTATCCAGCCCCAAGTCCTAAGAAAGACATGACCCCAACAAAAAAGGATATTAAATCTAGAGTAATGATCCACGGTTACTTTTATGTTACTTTGGTCCCTATTTAAAATTAATGTAATTTTTAAAATTATTATTAAAATAAAATTAATAAAAATCTATTATAAATTGAATTGTAATTTTAATAATATCTTACTTATGACCTTGTTGTCAACACTTTTTGTACGTCTCTTTAGACAGCCTGCTAATGAAGCTCTCTGAAGGTCTACAAATCACTTCACGTCAGGACGTTTTGTTGACGAGACTCTCTGAAGTACTTATGTAAAGGTTACATCAAGACACCCATCTGACGGTTTTATTGATGAGGCTTTGAATAGCCTTCTAATGTGACCACGTGAGGATGACTCTACTGAAGAGTTTGAAGAGTTTGTTGACATGTGTTCAGTTCTTCAAAAAATGACTCGAGTTTGAAAACCACCAAAAATTTTTAGAATAAAAGGACTTACACCAATTGTTTTAATTACCGAATAAGAAAACACTAAAAACCTAACAACATCGACAAAGAAATCAACACAACCACATATCGAAAACAATCAGAGTTAAACATAGATTAACACAACCCAACTCAACTACACAACCCAAAAATCGACAAACGCACATAAATTAGCCAACATGCTCAGTAAACATAGATCTGGACAACCGCATGAAACATATCTTAGATCAGGTGATGGAGCTGTTTTCGCAGCCCACTCGCAAGAGAGATGGAACCATTGACGATTTTCTCCGATCCACTTCAACTTGATTCTTCGACAATGGGCTACTGACTGTATAGAGAAAATTGGTCAGTTATTGAAAATGGCAAGGAGTAGATGTGAAAATTAAACACATCGATGGCAATGAGTAGATGAGCAGCTACCGATGTGCTGAGGCTTCGGAAATGCTGAGATGGAAGGTGGAAGGTGGAAATGAATGTTGGAGATGGGGAAAGGAATGAGGGAAGGACATACTCATTATGTAGCTCTCACCGATAGAACCAATGCCCAGGCCATAGTACGTGCAGTTACTGTGTAGTTAAACTGGAAACATCTCTGAGGTTTTTTGCCCACTTGTCATTGTGGCTGGAACCAGTTTTCCGAAATAGGTTAAAGTTTTTTCTTTTTTTAGTTTTTCGCCTGTTTCCGTTTTCACTTATTTCCATGCTCAAAACAACTTGACCAGTGGCGGAGCCAGGAATGTGTTTAAGGTGGGGCGAAAGTGGAACTAAGGGTATATTTAAAATTGCGATTTCGTAGACAATAAGTGCGATTTTTAAACTAAATCGCAAAAAATATATCGTTTGGAAAATGCATTTTTTAAAAATTGCAATTTGAAATGCAGAAAATTTGCGTTTTTAAATCGCAAATAAGGGGTTACTTTTTTGAAAACGCAGAATTTTAAATGCTAAACTGCAATTTTAAAGCCCAAACTGCAATTTTGCCAAACGCTTAATTGCATTTTCAAAAACCACGTTTTAAAATCGCATTTTTTGAAATCGCAATCCCAAATGGACCCTAAATAATATAATGACAACTTTTTTTGTTCTCTTTATATACTATTTTTTTTTATTATAATATATAAAAATATAGTAATTACAATTCAAAATATAAATTATAACATAATATATGTATAAAGAAAAACATAACTATCAAACTTCATAAATATATGTCAAATTAATATATCAGTTCACATGTAGACACTAATACAAAAAAAAAATTCAGAAAAATACAAAATACAAAGTGTCTAAAACGGCATCCTACATGATTTTAGAGACACAAAATCAACAAGTATCAAATCTGAACTGAAGCTCTCAGAAATTTCTTTCTCAATGTAAATAACTAAATTATTTGCAAGAAACGCATCCTCCATTTTATTACAAAATCTTGTTTTAACAACTTTCATAGCTAAAAATGCTTGCTTAGTGGTTGCCGTAGACATTTTAGAATTTGAATCAGCATCTATTTTTTAAAAAAATACATCAATTGTTTTTTACTTGCTCATGATGTAATCTAAGATTTGTCGGAAATTTGAAAATTTATTTATTTATTTATTAGTTTTAAGAATTTTGATACTAAAGTCTAAACAAACAACTTAACAACTCATGGCTAAATGCTAATGGCACATACTCTAAATGCTAATATAACTCATAAATAATTTCCTATTAAATCAAAGCCTCAAAATATAATCAAACATACACATAAACCGTAGTAAGAGAGGGCACGCATTTGCAGTCTTAATAATTTAAAAATAAAAAAAAAATAAAAATAAAAAACCAAGGGGGATGTTTGCAGATCTTAAAAACAAAAAAAAAAAAAAAAAAAAAAGAGGCCGGGTGCAGTGGTGTAGTGCCTTAAAGATGAGAATTTTTTATTTTATTTTTAAACAAGGGGGGGGTGGGGGGTGTGCAGCACGGCCTCTGTGCCTAAAAGAAAATCTTTTTTTTTTTTTAAGGGGGGGCGCGCGCCCCTACGCAGCCCCCCCGTTACTCCGCCCCTGAACTTGACAAACGCGTTGGAACAGTGACTAAACACATTTTACTATTTGGCAAACAGAAAAATTGTTTCCAAAACAGCTACCAAACATGCTTATAGTTTTTCCTCATTTACAACAACACAACTGCAACTTCTTCCCCAACACATCTATATGATATCAAAACGTGCAACTACAACAACAATACACCCACTACTCTGAGCAGCCAAAACTAACGAAAGGAGTATGAGGATTTATACCTTTTGTGGCAAAACACCTTCTTCTAATATTCTCTCCTCCCTTAGAACCACAAAAACCACAAGAATTAAGCTTCTCTTACTCTTAAATGAAGCCTTTCGTCCTTTAGAGAATGAAAAATAATAAAGGTGAAAATTACTTCGACGAGTTGGTCCATTAAATAGGAAATTATTGTCCAATGTTCTTGCTCATTCGGACAAGCTCGGTGGTAGGAAATATATCTTATTTCCCCCACGACTCGTGAGATGCGAATAATAAGAAGAAAGCAAAAAACAATCACATATGACACCAAGATTGAAGTGGTTCAGCTTAACAAGCCTGCATCTACTGTTGGAGATGACCCAAAGAAATTCATTACCAAAAGATGGAGTACAAAAGTAATAGGGAGAAAAATTATTCAAAACCCAAAGCCCCAATACACCCGTACCTCACCTTCACACAAAAGAGAAAAAAATAATAATTGGAACTCTGCAATTTTTTCTTTTCTTTACGCACTACACTATGCGTTCTCCACCTCTCTTTTTTCCCTCTCCCTTTCTTTTCTCTTTCCCTTTCTTTTCTCTCTCCCTCTTTCATTCATTGTCGTGACTTGTGTATATATAAAAAAACTGCAACTATTGCTCTTTATAAAAGAGCAATAGTCGGTTGAAAATACGTCCAAGCATGACTTGGAGTAGGACAAGAGATAACCAAAAAAGGCAAGCCAACTATACACAGTTGAAAGTGGGAAAGCAAATCCAATATTGGCCAGGATTTGGACAGCAAACCAAGAGATGGCAGGAGAAGATATTGAGCCCAAAAAAGATTCAAGTCACGCCCAACAATCTCCCACTTGACTTGAATCCCATCAAGTCGAAATAGAGTGAATCTCCTCCGGATGTCTCCTCTACCTGTCCTCAAGCTTGAAGGCCAACTGAAGCTGCGCACAACTTCAGTTTCTCAACAGTCACACATTTTGTAAACATGTCTGCTGGATTCTCTGTACCTCGAATTTTCTCAAGTATCCACTTTTCGCTCTCCAGTAGTGAACGTACGAAGTGATACTTCAATTGAATGTGCTTCGTCCTTGAATGATACACTGGGTTCTTCGCAAGAAAAATAACACTCTGATTGTCACTGTGTAGAACGCTCTTTCATTCTTCTTACCCAACTCATCCAAGAAACCCTTTAGCCAGACCATCTCCTTTCCGGCTTCTGTGACAGCCACGTATTTAGCTTCTGTAGTAGAAAGGGCCACAATTTTCTGTAACTTTGAGGCCTAGCACAGCGTTGTACCATCCAGAGTATATACAAACCCTGTAGTACTCTTCCTGTTATCAACATCACCAACTAGATCAGCATCCGCGTAGCCCTGCAGCTTTAAATTTGCTTCTGTGAAGCAAAGGGAGATATCTGAAGTTCCTCTCAGATATCGCAAAATCCACTTGACTGCCACCCAATGCTGTTTCTCTGGATTGCCCATATATCTGCTCACAGCACCCACTGCATGTGCAATATCCGGTCTAGTGCAGACCATTGCGTACATCAGACTTCTGATAGCTGAGGCGTAGGACACCTTGCTCATGTATGCCTTCTCCTGATCCGTCTTCGGTGACTGATCCTTGGTTAGTCTGAATTGACTTTCCAAGGGTGTGCTTATCGACTTAGCTCAATCCATGCTAAACCTGCCAAGAATCTTCTTCATATATTCTGTCTGTGAAAGCTTCAGTATACCATTAGCTCTGTTTCTAATGATTCTCATACTCAAGATTTATTTTGCAGTTTCCAAATCCTTCATTGCAAACTGTGATGACAACTGTTTTTTCAAATTTTTGATCTCTTCCATACTGGACCCTGCAACAAGCATATCATTCACATACAACAGTAGGATGATATAAGAGTTCTTAAAACTCTTAACATAACAGCAGTGATTTGCATTGCACCTCGTAAACCCAGCAGAGTCCATGAAGCTATCAAACTTCTTATACCATTACCTTGGAGCTTGTTTTAGGCCATACAAGCTCTTCCTCAGTTTGCAACCTGATTTTTTTTTTCTGTACTGTGAATCCCTATGGCTGCCTCATGTAGATATTTTCTTCCAAATCGCCATGAAGGAATGCTTTCTTCACATCTAACTGCTTAAGATGTAGGTTCTCTGCCGCCACAATTCTCAGTACCAGTCTGATGGTTGTCATCTTCACCATTGGTGAAAATATGTCGGTGTAGTCAATACCTTCCTTTTGCTGAAAGTCCTTGACAACCAATCTCGCCTTGTAGTACTTGCTACCATCATGCTCACCCTTTATTCTATACACCTACTCATTATGTAAAGCCTTCTTACCTGTTGGCAACTCGGTCAGCTCGACAGCTCCCATATCTAGTTAGTCATTAATGAGTCCATTTCATCTTTCATGGCTAACTCCCACTTAGTTGAAAATTTAACCTGCAAGGCTTCATCATACGTCTCTGGCTCACCGCCATCTGTCAACAGAATTTAGAACAAGTAGGGTGAATAATGCTGTAGAAGTCTAATGGTTCTGGTAGACCTTCGGACAGCCATTGTAGGTGTTCCCTACTCAATCTGTTGTTCTTCAATTTCTTCAACTTCAGGATCTTGTTCAGCTTCTGGATCCTCATCAACTTCTGAATTCTTCTTTGAGCTGCACCATTAGAAATCTCATCTAAGCTGATAAAATCAAGCTTTTCAACCTTTGACTCAGCATTGACTGATTCTGCATTCAAATTGTCCTTGTACACAGTCATTTCATTAAAAGTAACATTCCTACTTCTAATAATCTTCTGGTTTTGATCATCCCAAAACCTATACCTGAATGCCTCATCCCCATAGCCAATGAAATAACATTTCTTAGATTTAGCATTTAACTTGCTACGAACATCAGATTCAATTTAAACATATGAGACACAACCAAAAACTTTCAAGTGAGAAAGATTTACCTCATTTCCACTCTAGACTTCTTTAGGTAGTCTGTGGCCCAGAGAGACAGAGAGTCCTCTATTTATCAAATAAGCAGCAGTGCTCACTGCATCCGCCTAGAATGACGTTAGAGGCGACGTCATTCCAACTCTTTTGCAACACATGGAGATTTGCTTCCGATTGGATGAAGATCCCACCACATCCAAACAAGCCTTTGTCAAGTGCCATTAAATTGCCCACCATGTCTATCAACTCTGCACATGACTAAACGGCACCATTGGTTCAGTCCTCATCCGGACGAAGCATCTTCCTTGTTTGAATGTGTCTCAACAGAACGTGTTCCTCAAGCTTACCGATTGACTTGTTTGGACATGAACTTCCACTCGTCACCACAAGGCTTATACTCGTCCCCAAGAGCTTCTCGGGTGTTACACTCAAGGAATCTTTGAAACAATGATACTTAAAGTTCCACCAAGCTATATTGAAAATCCATTTCAAGGTGATTCCACTAGCTCACTGCGTTTATATATGGAGGTGCAATGACAAATTGACAATATAGTTATTTTACGTAGACGTCATATTACTAGTAGAAAATTGTCCAGAAATGATAAATAAGACAAAATCATTCTTGTCATCCAAGTTGAAAATGAAAGATATGGATACAACTATTTATGTCTTAGGAAAAAGAATTTTTAGAGATAGAGATTATAGTTTACTACACTTGGGTAAGGAAAAATATTTGAAAAATGTGCTTAAAAGGTTTGTCACATACGAATAATTCCAAGCCATTAAGTAGGCATATTTGCAAAGGACGTCAAAATTTGATCAAGACGATGTGACTACATGATGAGACAGAAACTGAAGAAATAAAACTAAGTTCTAATGCTATGGGTAGCCTTATGTACGATACGCCATGATAAGTACTAAACCAAATATTTTTCACTCAGTAGGTTTAGTGCGTAGATATCAGTCCAATCCAAGAAGGAAGGCACCAAAAACATAAGGTTATTTTTTTGGATTGAGTGATCTACAAATTATAGGATACATAAATGTAAATTTTGCAGAAAATGCAAATGATAAAAAGTTAACTAGCAGATATGCATCACTTTTTTGGTAAAACGGCTGTTTCTTGATTAAGTAAAAAACAAAATTGTGTTGCGAAATACACATTAAAAGTTGAATACATAGCATGTAGCACATTTTTAGGTAATACGATTTGGACTAAAAGTTTTGTGGCAGTTTAGAAAGTATATATAGTAAATCGGTCAATGTGTTTTCACCCTAACAGGATTAATATCCTTCTATACCAATTTCTTCAAAGTTCCTATTCTTGAAGAAATTCGTGGGCTTAACTCATTCCATAAAACCGGCTTGATAGGAGAGGATTGCCCACTTTTATAAACATGTCCAAGATCTTATCCACAAGCGATATGGGACTATTCGTCAATAATTCTCCCCAGTTTCTCTAAGCTGGCTAGATTTACCTTGGAAAAAATAACAAAATAAAAAACGCAAAAAAAATTAAAAAAGAAGGAGGTGATTAAAAAACTTCTTATTTGGAAGTCCTACTTATTATTACATTAGTTGTGATGCAATGCAACGTAACACCTAATTATCCTGCAATATCTCAGACAATTTTTCGACACTTTCAGAGCACGGGCGAACCAGATGACCAAGCATTCAGCAGACTGAGCATGCCATTCCAGCAATTCTTATTATTGTCCTCAAAGTCACCAGTACTCCAGCTTTTACCCCTATTATCCAAGTTGTCTCCGGCCATCAATGAGTTCTGGTCGTCACAATTATACGCCAATGTATCGGTGAAACCTTCCATTATAGTTGAGAAAGGCATGTTTTCATTCCCGGCCCTGAAAGAGTCCACAAGCCATGCACTTTCCGTAGCATACGTCATGTCCTGCATTGCCATCGTGTCAATATCCGATCTTTCTTTGATAAACCCTCCATTGCACGTAACTGAGCTTTTGGCGAAATCAAGTACTGAAGTCACTATGCTTTCATTGAGCGCAACAGTTTGGACGGGGAGTGCGTTCTCCGGGAAGTTCAACGTTGATGTTGGAGACTCGAGGTCGTCGCCGGGGATTGGGAACATGCTGGTACTCGTTGACTTTGACCATGCCCCTTGCCAAGCTTTGAGTACGTCAAGACATGGAGGTAGTGCGGGTTTGTTGATGATGAGCTGCGCCGGAGCAGGAGTGCTAAAATCGAGCTGTTGTTGGATAGGGTTAGACACAAGCTTGGACTCTCTTACCAGTCTGGCTTCGGCTTCCAGCCGTGCGCTTTCCCACTGAGCCATGTGGCTTAAATTGGCTGTGCCTTTGGAGTACTGGTCACTGCCGGAGCTAAGGGCATCGCTTTTGGGCTTGTGGGTCATGGGATCGATGCCCATCTTAGTTAGTCTTTTCTTCAGATGCGTGTTCCAGTAGTTCTTGATCTCGTTATCGGTTCTTTTGGGCAAGTGAGTTGCTATAGCAGACCATCTGAAGGAAAATTCATGTCATGTCTAATGAAAATAATAATATATATGGTTGAGTAGGGATGGTCGTATATATTTATGTCGGTTCTTGCACAATAGTTCGACTTTCATGCCTTCTACTTCACAAATGAAAGGTACATACGTTAAACTAATATTTAAGCTTAATTTCGAGTGCAAGTAACATTTTCCTCAACCATATATATATATATATATATGTTAATGGAAACAGTGGTACGTATCATTGTATGTTTAAGTGGCTCAATAAAAATTGTGGGTCAAAGGTAAAAAAGTTAAAATAAGTACTTTTTTTTTTTTTGTTTTTTGGGTCCTTTTATGAGCAAAAAGTGATGAAAATTGTTTGTAAATTAATAGAAAGTGTAGGACAATTAAAGAATTACCTGTTGCCGAGTAGAGCGTGGAGCTGAATGATGGTGTGTTCTTCCTGCAAGCTAAACTTCCCTCTTTTAATGTCAGGTCTGAGGTAATTAGTCCATCTCAGTCTACAGCTCTTCCCACATCTCTGCAGCCCTAAAATCGAAGCAGAAAGAAAGAAAAAGAAAAACCATAATTAATTACTCCTTTCGTAGAATTAGGCTATCCACGATATTTTATATTCACCACATAACAATATAAGGGTCCTCGTAAACCTACCAGCCTTTGTAGGCAAGGCTCGCCAGCTTCCATGGCCATGTTCTTCGATGTAAGCCAAAAGCTTCTGGTCTTCCTCAGGGGTCCACGGCCCTTTCTTCAGCCCCACCTTCTCGCAGCATTGAGACCGACGCATTTCCGATACAAACCAAGTAAAAAAACTTTAGGCCTCCAAAAGTACCCACAGAGAGAGAAAGAGAGAGAGAGAGAGAGATCAGAGAAAGTCGGAATCTGAACGAGGAAAATTTTGAGATGGATCCGATACTGGTGAAGCAGAGAGGTGAGCGACAATATATAGAGGATGAAGAACTAAATATAGGACCACGTACGAAATCTTTCTTATTCCAATATAACCCTTGGCTTTATTCATGTAACGAACCGTACGAGCTAATATGTGTGTGTGTGTGTTTTAAACTGTAACACACTTAGAAGTTAGAAATTATGAATATTCAGCATTATTCACCACAACAGAAAAGTTTTAAAAAAACAAAAACAAAAGAATTTCTAATGATTGGGCTCGACAAATAGGTGCATTTTACCTCACGTACTCTGATAGTCTGATATATATATAATTTCTTGGGGCCCAACTCTTTTTTGAGTAATGCTCACTTACCGTGGTAAAATTTCAAATCCATACGATTCATCATACCACTGTATATTGTAAAGTACTATTCTGGGACTCTTTTTTTGCAAAAATTGTTTCACATTACATTCTATTTCTATCGAATTGAAGAAATAGAAAAATAGATGAATTAATGCAAATAGAAACGAAAAACAGAAATATTAGGCTTACACTTTTTTTTTTTTAAAAAAAATATATTATAAAGTGATGTAACACAACTTAATTAAATTTTTTAAAGTTTAGATTTATTTTCTTTCAAATCATGTTGTGCCACGTTACCTAATAAGAATTGTTTTTATAAAAAATTTTATAAGCCTAACATTATAAGTCTAGTATCAGATGCATGGTAAATTATTTTTAAAAAAATTTAAGAAACAAAACAATTTTTTACTTTTTTATAAAAAAAATTTACAACAGATTCTTTTAAGATATCTTATATTAATGTTCTTACAAAGTAATATAACAAATCAAAATTAAATTTTTCAAAATTTGAAACTATCCTTATAAATTATGTTATGTGACGTGATTTTGTGAAAAACAAAAAAAAAAAAAAAATTGTTAGCGTAGCATTAATTACATAGTAAATAAGGTAGTCATGATTCATAAACTACTTCGCCCAACATGATTGAATTTTTTTCCTTTTTTGTTTTTTAATTTTTTATAAACTACTCTGCACCCTATTTAATGATAGCATCTAACAAGTTGAGAGCCGTAGAAAATGACGTCATGATTCATAAAGATAAGGACTGGTACGTCAGATATGGGGGCCCAATTCATTCGATCGCTGCTCCTGCCCCCAATAATGCTAATCCCACGTTGAGGACTGTTACGTACATCAGACATGTGTTATTACCCATTGACTTTTATACATTTTTTTGAGGATTCAGGCTGTTTTACAGTCGGATTTGATCTCACGGTCGAATTTTATGGTGGAAAGTGCTCGGCATTATTGGCATGTTCATTTGGGTGTTGGAAGTCTTCTAAGCTATGGTTTAATTGGTTTTAAAAAATAAAAATAATTTTTATTGTTTAAGTTATTTTGAACGATATTAGCGAATAAGTGCTATTATAGTTATGTTTAAATACGTTTAAACAATTCAAAATATAAGAAGATTTCCTTGGTTTTAATTTAATTTTAAAAATTAATATGTTTTGATTATTATAGTTTGAAAAAATCTTTGAAAGCTGAAATTTTTTAAAACATGAGATATATTCTGATATTAATTATATAGATTGTTTCTCAAAATTAAAATATATGAAACTAAATTCTATAAACAAAATCTAGAAAATTTAATTCTTGTATATATAAATTGCTAATATATAAATTTTTGATATTACGCATAACAGATGCTTATAAAATCTTATTTAAGATCAAATGTGTCATACAATGGATTAATTCTATTACTTATTACAAATAAGCTCTTAAAATAACTGGAGTATAAAAATTTGATTAATAAATTTGTATCGAAAAAAGCGAATTTCAATTAAAATTTATTAAATTTATCTTAAAATTAAAAAAAGCATCAATTATACTTTTCACCTTAGGTTTTATTTCTATTTTACATCCTGATATCTACAATAAAACCAAAAATTGTGAAGGAAATACTATACTAGGATCCTCTTCATTTCGTTTGAAATGGAGAGGAACCAGTTAGTTTAAAATGAGGAGTATAATTGTTATTTTAATTTTTTTTAGACAATTTTACCTATCACTTTACACTTATAGGCTCTAAAGAGGAATACTACCATGCATGCATGTACTAGCTTCTTTGGAATTCATCTTTCTTACTTTCCTTTAATTTGTTTGCTTTGGGGAATATCCCTAGGGAATAAAGTTCTCTTACAATTTTTTTTTAAAAAATAATTGTATATTATAAACTTACATAAATTTAGGTCATTCTTTACATTGAATGGCTTGAAAAATGTACTTATTAAAAATGTGGCATATTACCAAGACAACCAAAACGAATTTTGCTCCAAAAAAACTTTCTTCACTTTTGATAAGACGCTTATTTTTTAAAAAATCGAAAGACAAGTTTTTGCTTAAAACTTTTTTATAACAAAAAACGCAAAAACCTAATGAAAATATACATCGATTTTCATTAATAACATGCCACATGTTTAATATGTATCATTTTTCAAGCCGTTCGATGCAATGAACGACCTAAATTTACATAAGTTTAGAAGAAATTGTAGTGAATCATTATCCTCTATAACTCCACCACATGGTCATAATCATACAATTGCAGGTGACAGGTTTGCCTCTTGGCAAGCATCTAAGGGACTATGTATATGGAGCCTCCCATAAAAAGGGACACGCATCCTCAGGTACACACATTCTTCATTCTTATGCTCTATATATATTCTCTTCTTCTGGTTCACACGCACATTCTATTTTTTCCTCTCCCACTTTTTGCATTTAGTTTTCTTTAGAACCTAATTCCAACTTAACCATAAGAGGCTCTCTGATCAGTCCCTTAGAACAAGCAATTTTTTATTTTTTATTTTTTTAACTCTATTTTTCGTCAGTCTATCCATCCAAAAATTTGCATCAATAAGTAACGTTGTATGTGAAAAACTAATGTTCTCTTCTCTTTGAACACTTGGGCAAGACTGATAAGTCTCCTCCTTCTCCAAATTTCTAATCATTTATGTATATCTACATTCGGCGGTGGTGGATCTACATTCACCCACACCTAATATGCATTTATCTTTTGTTAGATATGTAAGATTGAGTAATGATACATGTCAACTCCATGTCTACGTTGTGTCCACTAAAATTAATATGACTTTTAAAATTATTATTGAATTAAAAATCAATAATGATATATCATAAATTTAATGATAATTTTAAAAGCTAGATCAATTTTAATAGAAACAAGATAAACACAAAGGTTGATATATAATACTCTGCCACATTAATTCAACCTTCCTCTTTGTCCTTTTCCATTCCCACTAAAACAGTCGTTGGGACTTGTTATTGGCAGCCTAACATGCACCTACTTCTCCTTAAATAAGTTTATGGTTTCACATGATGAAGGATAAGAAAAATTGTATGGCATGTTTTCCACTGCAAATATTTATAAGTATAGTAGTAGCGCCTCATGGATAATTGCGTTTATTATCTCCTTTATTTCGATGGAGGCTTTACAAAACTAAAGACCTCACTCAGTCAAGAGCCAATGAGTTTATTAAGACTTTGTCCAGTCATGAGCTGGGCGAGGCATCGAAAACCTCTCTCAATCACAAGTCGACGAGATAATTAAGATCTTGCCCCACTCATGAGTTGGGCAAGGCACCCTGCTCGGTCACAAGTCGACAGGGCACCAAGGACCTTCTCTAGTCATGAGCCGACAACACGATCTAAACATTGTTCCAGTCACGAGTTGAGCAAGGCAACCTACTCAGCCTCAAGCCAACGGAGCATCGAGGACCTCACTTGATAATGAGCTGGCAAAATGAATAAGACCTTGTCCCAGTCACGAGCCGACATGGCATTGAAGAACTCACTCAGTCACCTGCCAACAAGGATTGACTACCTTCCTTCAAGCATGGGAACTCCCTCAACAGTCTCCAAACACTGGTTATATATGTATTATGACGGCCTCCAGGACGGGTAGTGATTTTCCAATAAAATAGATAAAGAACAATAAAAAATAAAGATTAATCTCACGTTAATTCAGAGTCTCACCAAAATAATGAAGAGAAGGGGTTTAAATCAGAGTCTCATCACCAAAAGATAATACTTAAATAAACTGACAAAACTCTAACCCTAATGTGACTGACTTTGGGCCGAGCCCATTGTTAAATTATAAAATAACATCGACTCTTAATTAAATAAAACATAATAACGATTACAAAATAACACCGACTCTGAAAACATAAATTAAATACTACAAATCTAAATAATTAATAAACCCTAAATAAATCTAAAGACCAAATCTTCTTTCTTTATTCTGCATCATTCTCCCCTTCTTTAAAAAAACTCGTCCTCGAGTTTGGAAGCTGAAGATTTTCAAACCAAAGAAAACTTATGAACACAATAGACAAATTGAGTCTCACAATCTTTCTATTGTGATCACAATAGAGTCTCACCATTGCGGGCGAGTTGCCTCAAGTTTGGAATATGAAAATACATGAATCGAAGACTTTCAAACCAAAGAAAACTCACTAACATAATAGGCAAATTGAGTCTCACAATCTTCCTACTATGACCACAACAGAATCTCACCATTGCGGGAGGGTTATTCTGTGATGCTTCTGTCTACTGCTCCTGATGCACTTGGTTGACCTTTTGACGAAAGAAACAAGAAAACAAAGGTTTTTTTTTTTTTTTTTTTGGCATTATTGGCTATTGGTTGATGAGCTTGATGGTTTTGATGTTAATGGGTGAAGCAGAAGTTGTGCTGTATTGGTGGGGTGGATTGAGCTATTGTGTGGGTTGGATAATCGTGGATCGTTGATTGCCAAGGAATGCAGTCGATTCTTGTGCTCTGATATCAATTTGACGTAGTACCAAGAGTGGAGAAAACTAAAACAAACACAACACACGCACACTAGCTATGAAATCTCACCAAAGCTTATAGAGAAGTCTCATCTCTAAACAATGTTCATAAAAACTGAATATTTCTCATTGATTTCTCTGTAGGCATACACCACTACCACTTATTTGAAAGACAAGGTAACTCAGACTCTTACTAGAATTAGGACTCCAACTACGACTCCATCTAGGACTCCTAATAGACTTTGATTAAAAGACTTCAAATACAACTCAAACTAGGACTTAAAAACAACGTGGCAGTTATTCAACGTATTCTAGGCGATGTATGTTGTCGGACTCCGTCACCACATCTCTCAGCTCTAGTAAAATTGTACCTTCTCTTTACTTAGCAATTTGCCTATAAAAGCATTGGTGGCATTGAGCAATGTGTGATCTATTACACACCTTTTTATTCTCCACAATGGTTTATTGATGATTATTTAAATTATTCGTTGATCACTAAAGTAATCTACTGAATTGACGTAGACCAAAATCTAGGTATATCTGAGCTAGTAGCTGCCATTATAGCTTGTCTATTTCGAGCTTCTACAAGAACTTATCTCCGATCCTCCGCCACCAAGCTAGATAAGGGGCCGTGGAAATTTCCATCGCCGTCGCCCCCAATATTGAAAACCAAATGCAACCCTAGTTAATTCGGGGATACCAGGAAGAGTACTGGCAAAATTTATGACGTGATTATACATTTAAATGAACGACCAACCCGAAAGTTAAACAAATATATATATAAAGCACGTACATTATTTCTTCATGTCTTATCAGTATTCACCTGAAATTCTTCACCGGAAGTTTCTTTCTTTAATAGAGAAGATTAAGAATTCGGTTGTAATGCTTAGTTGGCATCATGAATTCCATGAAAGAGCAGATTTCTATTTACTCTTAACATTTATTGTAATGCTTCCTTTCAAATGGCGAGACAGCCACTCAGGTGCATGAATATTGCATGCTACGATGCATTCTTCCAATGCCGTTAGGAATATTATAATCTTTAAACTAAATTGGGAGGAAAATTTACGTAATACTTAACACATCAGCTACTAAACAATTAAATTTATTAGTCAAATTTTGTTGCTTAACTTTTTGTGAAGAATGCTCTAAAGATAGCTTAGATATTACTTTTTTATTAAATCACTCCATAAGGTTTAAATTTTATCAATTTACTTTCTAAGGTTAGCACCGTTATCAAATAGATCATTATGTCTACCTTTGATCCTAGGTTGAACATGCGCAACTAAAGGGCATAACTATGTAGATGCAAGGTTTTCTCAAGCCTATGAAAGGAAAGACGATGGTACCACTTACCGGACCTATTTGACCTACTGTTAGCTTTGCTTAAATTTCTAACGATCTTGTCACATCTTACTCGATCAGAAGGCGATACGTATCTCTTTTAATAAAAAATATACTAAATAATAAAGAAAGACATAAAAATTAAAAAATAAAATAAAATTACTAAGCTATAATATAAAAAATAATAAAAAGGAAAATAATTAAGAAATAATTTTTCTAGAAGTGGTTCAACTACCTCTTTGACTGGCCACCCTCCGTAGCAAATATAGGGGTGGTTTGACCACCCCTTAGGTTTTTTTTTTTAAAAAAAATATATAATTTGTAGTTTTTCTTTTTGTTATTATTTTTATATTTATAATGTTAATTTTCTTTTTGTTTTAATATTTTTTGTTAAAGGGACACAAGTCACCTTCTAATTGTTTATGACAAGGCAGCACTGTTAATTTAAGGGAATGTAGACGGAAGGATCTAAAAATTTGCTTAATAAACCAATTTTACGAGAAAAAAAATTTGGTGTTTAAAAGTAAAATATCTCTAAAAAGATGTATCAAACATGACCAATATATCCGGTAACAACTCTAGAGAAGCTATTTCCTTCTGCTTCTTCAGTCTACGCCTTTGTTTTGCTTTTTTTTTTTTTTTTTTTAAAGTAAATCTACTCACGTCAAAGGGTTTATGTTTAATGGCATGCTGAAGATCGATTTGCTTAGATGTATTTATTTTGAAAATTTTTTTAGTTGAAAAAACTAATTTTTTTTTACTACACCTAAGTTAAGTCCATTATTTTGAGTGAAAGCTATGCGTCCCATACAAATGAATCAGACCAAAAAACCTTGTGCTGAACGCGACAATTTTATATTTATTCCAACTCAATCTCGAGAAAAATAAATCCAATGTATCCATCATAAATTAGATCACAATACGGACACCCACTCTCCAAAATGGTTAATTATGATGATAATTATGGTGATAAAAGCAAAAATAAAGCTGAAAATGATCATAAATTGCACCAGGTTACGGACGACCCATGCACTTTCTGCTGTGGAAACTCGAAAGGCTAAAAAGTGGAATGTTATTCTGCATTTTTTTCGACACGCGATTTTTAGATGCTTAATTTACTTTAGAATTTTTTTTTTTTCAATTAAGATTAATCTAATAGCATTTTCATTCAGTTCTTTATTACTTTTATTCTTAAATTAAAGAGTAAAATTAATTTTTCTTATTTTAGAGAGTTATTTTTTCTAAACATTTACATCCAGCGCCCTAAACTAGGGATTCACTTTTACTTTTTCATTTTAATATTAATATTTTAAGAATTTTTTTTATTCTTTCTCCAATAAATAAAATTAAAAAAATTAAAAAGTTAGAAAGAGAAATTAATATTTTATTATAAAAAAGAATAGTATAGAGTAAATAGCTACCTACTTTTTTCTTCAAAGTAGGAAGCCGGATATGAGCAATAAAATGATCCAAAATCCATTTTGTCTCTTTAAAATAGAAAAATTCCTACAATATGAAGCCTAATGAGAATGCTCTAAGGATGAATTAAGCATGTCACATCAACTAAAAATGCTGAAAGAATGCAAATTAAAATAGCATTTCTTGACTGAAAATGATTACTTGACTTTCTGGTTAAGAAAATCACCATAAACTTAACTTTCATGTACAAGGAGTGAGTAATGTTATAAGGAAGACTTATGTGGGCCATGTCATCTTAATGCTCTGTTTCTTTCGGCGTAAAATAGGGGTGTACAAGTTCACCGCGTACCGCATACCGACCGTGTACCGATCGAGTTTCAACCATCTTCGACCGCCTACCGCCCACTGGCGGTCGGTAGGCGGAAGAAAAAAATTTCTTCCGACAATTGTCGGTCGGTAAGCGAAAATGGTTTTGTACCGACCGCCTACCGATTTTAACCGACTTTAACCGACATTCACATTCTCATAATCAATATAATTGGAAATGAGAAAAATTCACATTTTAAGAAATCTAATCATATTGTGCCACATCACTTTGTAAGAGTTTTTTTGTAAAATTTTTTAAAGTATTTTATGATGTCACTATGAGAATGTAAATGACCGATCTAATAGGTTTGTGAATGTTGATTATGAGAATGTAAATTTGAAACAGGTTTTTATATTATTGGGTCATATTATATTTTAAAAATATTCATAATTTTTGAAAATGGCCATATTAGAAACCCTATTTTTCGATCCAAAAAACGAATAGGCTGCAAGGCCATAACCTAAAAATTGGCCCAAAAAGTGCATGGGCCACCCCAGCCGAACCAGAAACTTGACTCGATTTAACCGACATTTTCGACCGTCATTACCGACAAAAGTCGGTAATGTCGGTAGGCAAAACAAGCCCACTTGCGGTAAAGTCGGTACAATTTTTGACTTTACCGACTGTGTTTTGTCGAAAGGCGAAAATGCTATTTTCGACACCGACTTAACCGACGAACACCCCTAGCGTAAAATGATTTCTGAAAAATATTTTTCGTATTTTTCGGTTTTTGGTGCAACGAAAAATAATGGTCAACGGAAAATATTTTTGAATTGACCAAAAAAGCTTCTTAAATTTCCATTAAATGATTTTCCTTTTTTAAAACCGTAAATTATTTTTCGAGTTTGAGCTTCTCATTTTCAAATCGCTGGACCACCGCCATAACTCAATCAGGATCCCATCGGGACCCTGATGGGACACCACCGGAACTTCGCCAAAACGCAAATTTTTAGGTTATTTTTTTTTAAAAAAAAAAATTGTATTAATATTTTTATGTTGTAAACAAAAATTCATTTTTATAGATTAAGATGATTGAATAAAAAATGATTGTCCCAAAACACAAATTTGAACTAAAATATTTTATGTTGATACAAACGGAGCTTAACTCGGCATTTCATTCAAATCCATGAGGGGTTATAAGAAGAAGAAGAAGAAGAAGAAGAATAATAATAATGAGGAGGAGGAAATAGTCATTTACGTTCACAGGATATCGATCTTCTCAGTTTGTCCATGGCAAATTCCTCCATTTGACATTACAACCCTTCATTTCTATGTCTGGGGCCTGGGGACAATATAAATTATATAATGGCGCAAAAGGTTCAAGGTAATGTAAATAGGATCCAAGAAATTAAGTTTTTTTTTTTTTATAGCAAAAGTTAGATTTTTTTTTTTTTTTTTTTAAAAAAAGGTGGTTTAGAGCGGATAAGTCATAACCGTGAAGTCAGAACAAAATAATAATTGAGCGCGGGATTTGTTGAAAATCGGGGTATGACAGTTGATACTTGAAAGCATGCACACCACTAGTTATAACCATATTTAAATAATTAAATACTCGATCTATTCAGCACCAAACATATCACATTTGGTGAATGGGGGAGGCCAAACGTGTGGAGTAGTGGTGCTCCACTTGTCATGAATGAAATGAATTTTACGTGCATGGCTTTCCAATATTTTGAGATAAATAAATGCTTATAATAATTAAAGATAAAAATTTTCTACAAATTAATTGGTAAAAAAATTTTATAAATTAATATATATGTATTTTTTAAACATGTAAGAAATACATACTTTTTTATTAATGTTATTAAAAAAATATATAAGAACACATACTTTTAAAAAAAATATGTATTTTTGACATGTTAAAAACACGTATCATTTTTAAAATCTAATTTATAAAAATTTTCTACAAACCTATGTCCAATAATTAATATAAGCGATTCATATCACTCAGTTTTGCAGTTGGGAATATGGTCCGAAAATCAAAACTTGATGAATACACGTACAGCAATAAAACTTCTGTTTTATTTTAACGTGCATGAGTTCTCCCCTTAGTTAAAGCAAACGCGGTGACACATCATAATCATTTAATTCCCTATGTGAAATTAACAGTGCAGAGCAGGCGAATTTTGTGGTCCTGTTGCATCCATGCATGCACGTTAATTTTATACCTTGAGCTGAAAATGATCATAGCAATCATACAATGCACCAGGTTACGTACGGACGACCCATATGCACTTTTCGAAGTGAAAAGTCGAAAGTCGAAAGGGTGAAAAGATGAATGTTATTTTACATTTTCTCAACACAAGATTTTTAAATGCTCAATTTACTTTTGAAAATTTTTTTTTTATAATTAAAATTAATCTAAGAGTAGATTAAACATATATATATGTTACTTTAACTGAAAATGCTAAGAGAATGCAAATTAAAATAGCATTTCTTGACTGAAAATGACACATCATTTAATTCCTTATGTGAAAACAACAGTGCAAAGCAGGCGAATCTTCTTGTTTTGTGGTCCTATTGCATCCATGCATGCACGTTAATTTTATGGAAGTTGGGCTATTAATGTTTTTTTTTTTTTTTTGGATTAAGATCCATAAGAAATTTAAAAACAATGGTAGCTCTTTGTAGAATATAGGCAGGTCATTATAGTAAACGGTGTACAAAAAAGACATTTCAGCGATCCTCCACGTCATCGATCAGCGTTTCAACAAAACAAACCCAGCATCAAGCTCCTAAACGTTTCAACAAAACAAATGCAGACAACCCCACTCTCCATTCTCCTAAGTGCAAACCTCACCTCTACAAAGGAAATCAATTTTGAGGCCATCGCTGACAGAAAAAAGTGATTGTTTCCATAGAGGTAATGTTTTAGGATGAAAATATTGGGAAGAGATGCACCACATCATCACCAGTACTTTCACCGGTGATTTCCTCAACCACCTCCTAGGACATCAACATCCAAGTCTCAGATCTAGACTCGATTAGAGCATTGTGGGCATTTCAAAAATTTATTAACGACGGCATATTTGAACATTTCTCCGAAAAAAAAAAAAAAAAAAAAAAAAAAAATTAGGATTTAAACACACAAAAAAAAAAAAAACCCAATTATTTTAAAAATATATCATCCACATTTATGCATGTAATTACATAGAATAATCACACAAAAAGTTTTTGAATCATAAACTCATAAGGAATAATCACAGAAAAAAAAAAATACCATTCAAATACGGACATGTCAATCAGATTATATTTATAGAGAAATGGAAGGTATGCGGTAAAAGAGTCCTGTGGGCCATGGCCTATTGGTCTCACATGCCAGTGGCAATGGCAACCTTTGCCACGCATCCTTTCCGTTTTTCTCAAATCTGGTTAATAGGGCTGAATCGAAGGTCCACGGATTGTGGACGCGGATCAGCCCATGTAGATTGGGCGCGAGTCACGATTGGCCCACGGTTTATCGCGGATTGGGCATGTGTTGTCCCAAGGTGCGGCCCAAGCGCGCCTTCAGTAAGCAAAAATAAATCACTTGCAAGAATCAAGCGCACTACACGCGTCCGACGTGATGTAACCAACAAAAGTTACAAAATATTTTTACAGTCGTTAGTTACAGAACACTGGAGGATCGTGCACGCGCCGCGCCTTCCATATGCGCCAATTTCAGTGGTCACCTTCAACCTTTAAAAACCGTAATTTGGCCTAATTTTCTGTTTTATTTTGTTTTGGGGATGAATAATTTCGCCTAATTTTTCAGTTTCGCCTTTAAACTTCAATATTCACTTAAAAAGCTTTGACTTTACTCGTTGGACACCAATTGATTTTCACATAAGATTGTCAAAAACACTTGATCCAACAAATAGTATCAAATCTCAAGGTTATGGGTTTAAGTCGCGTCACATTGAATGTAGGATTGTTGGGACATAACAGTGTCACTCTGCTCACGTGAATAACTTTGCCTTGTGAAGTACGATTTTAAATGCTATAAAGTTTTCTTGTCACTCTTAGGTAATACTAGACACTCAAAGGCACACATACGCTAATGTTGAAAAAACATTAAACATAAAAACAAAGTTTTATGGTGTGTGCCTTTTCATTGAGAACTCTCAAAAAGAATGATCTTTTGTAAGTATTCTACACTATAAAGTGATGCCTCTAATGTCCATAATTGAAAGAACACAAGGGTGGTGTTTTTATTACAACAACAAAACACATATATCTAAAACCTAAATGCAATTCGAGAAAGAAAGACAAAAAAAAAAAATTTGAGATCTAGATTTAGAATTTCGATTTGTGAATATGATTGATAGATTGAATCAATCTATAACGTCCAATTCATGAGTTATTTATAACCAACCAAGAGACACATATCTTGGTTGCAGAAGTTACAAATCCAAGAGATTTAACTCTTGGAATTATATGGACTAGCTCCATTAATTATTAACAAAAACAAAAATAAAAAAGAAAAAGAAGTTTGGTGATTAAATTAATTTTGATAAGATATGAAGAAATAATCTTGAACAAGGTTAGTGATTAAATAACTCCTTATTTTGAAGTCCTACTTAATTATTGTTACATTGTGATGCAATACAACATAACACCTAATTAATTATCGTGCAACCTCTCAGACAATTTTTCGACACTTTAGAACACGGGCGAACCGGATGACCAAGAATTCAGCAGATTGAGCATGCCGTTCCAGTAATTCTTATTATTGTCCTCAAAGTCACCAGTACTCCAGCTTTTACCCCTATTATCCAAGTTGTCTTCGGCCATCAATGAGTTGTGGTCGTCACAATTATACGCCAATGTATCGGTGAAACCTTCCATGATATTTGAGAGAGGCATGTTTTCATTCCCGGCCCTGAAAGAGTCCACAAGCCATGCACTTTCCGTAGCATACGTCATGTCCTGCATTGCCATTGTCTCAATATCCGATCTTTCTTTGATAAACCCTTCATTGCACGTAACTGAGCTTTCGTTGAAGGCAACAGTTTGGACGGAGAGTGCGTTCTCCGAGAAGGTCAACGTTGGTATTGGAGACTCGAGGTCATCGCCTGGGAATTGGAACATGCTGGAACGCGTTGACTTTGACCATGCCCCTTGCCATGCTTTGAGTACGTCAAGGCATGGAGGTAGTGCGGGTTTGTTGATGATGAGCTGAGCCGGAGCAGGAGTGCTGATATCGAGCTGTTGTTGGATAGGATTAGACACAAGCTTGGACTCTCTTACCAGTCTGGCTTCGGCTTCCAGCCGTGCGCTTTCCCACTGAGCCATGTGGCTTAAATTGGCTATGCCTTTGGAGTGGTCACTGCCGGAGCTCTGAGCATCGCTTTTGGGCTTGTGGGTCATGGGATCGATGCCCATCTTAGTTAGTCTTTTCTTCAGATGCGTGTTCCAGTAGTTCTTGATCTCGTTATCGGTTCTTTTGGGCATGTGAGTTGCTATGGCAGACCATCTGAAAGGAAAATTCATGTCATGTCTAATGAAAATAATATATATATTGTTGAGTAGGGATGCTCGTATATAATTATGTCGGTTCTTGCACAATAGTTCGACTTTCATGCCTTCTACTTTACAAATGAAAGGTACATACGTTAAACTAATATTTAAGCTTAATTTCGAGCCCAAGATAAATTTAGTTCGAGTGCAAGTAACATTTTCCTCAACCATATATATATGTTAATGGGACAGTGGTACGTGTCATTGTATGTTTAAGTGGCTCAATAAAAAATGTGGGTCAAAGGTAAAAAAGTTAAAATAAATACTTTTTTTTTTTCCTTTTATGAGCAAAAAGTGATGAAAATTGTTTGTAATTAATGTGAATAAAAGAGATTGGGTTTTTTTAAAAAAAGAAGAAGAAGAAGATGAAGAAATGAATGAGTTGTTAACCAGAATGCTTAAAAAGTGGACGGAGCCGGAAGATAATATGGGTATAAGTCAAAACCAAAAGAAATTATAAAGTAGGTAAAAAACAATTTGGGCATTGGCGAAAAGGTTGAAAGATAACAAAATTGACTTATAAACTTGAATTTTTTTTTGTTTTTTAGTTGGGGGCGGCCAGGGCCCTACTTGTCCCCCCCTGAGTAGAGCTGGGCGTCCGTTTCCTCTTTTAAAAAAAAATAAAAACTCAAAAAAAATCACTTTTTTTCATAAAAAATAGGTTTAAATTTATCAAATCTCAAATTTATTTTTTCTTATGACTATGAAATGGGGATGAAATAAGCCTGAACCTGTTTTTTGTTAAAAAAAATGTTTTTTGTTATTTTTTAAGTGTAAAAAAATAACAAAAAACATTTTTTTTAACAAAAAACAGGTTCAGGCTTATTTCATCCCCATTTCATAGTCATAAGAAAAAATAAATTTGAGATTTGATAAATTTAAACATGTTTTTTAATAGAAAAAAATATTTTTTTTCATTTTTTCATTTTTTTTTCTTCTACTGAAACGGACGCTAGGCGTCCGCTTGTGCGGACGCCTAGCAGGACTCGTCCCCCCTCCCTCCGTCGGTAGGACAATTAAAGAACTACCTGTTGCCGAGTAGAGCGTGGAGCTGAATGATGGTCTGTTCTTCCTGCAAGTTAAACTTCCCTCTTTTAATGTCAGGTCTGAGGTAATTAGTCCATCTCAGTCTACAGCTCTTCCCACATCTCTGCAGCCCTAAAATTGAAGCAGAAAGAAAGAAAAAGAAAAACCATCATTAATTAGTCCTTTCGTAGAATTAGGTTATCCGATATTTTATATTCACCACATAACAATATAAGGGTCCTCGTAAACCTACCAGCCTTTGCAGGCAAGGCTCGCCAGCTTCCATGGCCCTGTTCTTCGATGTAGGCCAAAAGCTTCTGGTCTTCCTCAGGGGTCCACGGCCCTTTCTTCAACTCCACCTTCTCACAGCATTGAGACCGGCGCATTTCCGATACAAACCAAGTAAAATAACTTTAGGCCTCTAAAAGTACCCACAGAAAGAGAGAGATGAGAGAAAGTCGCAATCTGAGCGAGGAAAATATTGAGAAGGATCCGATACTGGTGAAGCAGATAGGTGAGTGACAATATATAGAGTATGAAGAACTAAATATATGACCACGTACGAAATCTTTCTTATTGCCAATATTACCCTTGGCTTTAGTACCCTTTTTTATTGAAAAAGTGTTGTGATTTAGTATAAAATTAAAATTACTTTTAAGTGTTTTATGAATATTTTGTATTTGAGATAAATTTATTAACGCTTTAAGCAAACACCAAATACATGAACATGGGTAAAGTTATTCACAAAAAAAAAAAAACATGGGTAAAGTTACGTTACGTCAGACACGGAGGGCGAGTACTATGTATCAAAATTTGGTGCTCGGCCATATATGTTAAACTGAACATATATGTCAGTCACTCCTAATTAGTAACCAACCCAACAAAAAAGAAAAATTGGTTTATACCATTATAATAATTTAAAGAATTTGTTAATGTAACACGTCAGTACTAGTAATAATGTGACATGTGTGATTTACAATGAATAAATATTTAAAAAACAAATATAAAATATATTTTAAAAGACAAAAAATTATACAATAGTCTCTTTATTCAAATAAATTTTATAATAACTTTTTTAATCATTTTCGAGTAATGCTAAGGACGCTCTTTTCATCCTCTCAAAGTAATATAACTTTTAAAATTAACATTAAATTAAAATTCAACAGTAATTCAACCTAAATCTAATGATAATTTTAAAAGTTATATAAACTTTTAGAGGATGAAAAAAGAATAAAAAAAAAAGTTGTCCATAGCATTATTCATTATTTTTCTATACTATTTAAATATTATTTCAAATAAATGTTAGGAATGGCGGAGGTAAGTGGATCCGGTGGTTAATGGGGTTGAGCAGTGGCATGATCTAGTGTATTCATATTTAGGTGTTAAAATGTGATTAGAGACTGTAAAACCCTTATTTTACAGACCATCCGAATTGTAGAGTCTCTCAACAATAATATATATATATATATATATAAAGCTCATTATTACAATTAAAGGAAGGAGCAAATGCCTGCCCATTTTGAAATCTATTTTCGTTTATTTCTTCATGTCTTGTCAGTATCCCCTGAAATTTTTTACCGAAAGTTTCTTTCTTTAATGGAGAAGATTAGCAGTTCGGTTGTAATGCTTAGTTGGCATCATGAATTCCATGAAAGAGCAGATTTCTATTTACTCTCGGTATTTATTGTAAATTTTTAATGCTTCCTCTCACATGGCGAGACAGCCACTCAGGTGCATTATTGCATGCTACCATGCATTCTTGCAATGCTGTTAATAATATTCTAATTTTTACTTCAAATTTATTGACGGTATAGTAACAATTATTATTTCAGCTACTAAATAATTAAATTTAATTATTAATTATTGTTATTATTTTTTTTTATTTTTTTTTTTAAAAAGGCTCTAAAGGTACCCAACTTATCACTCTTTATCAAATCGATCCTTAAGATTTAGTTTTATCAATTTACTCCCTAAAGTTATATATGTTATCAAATAGAGAAATGCTATATGTCCAATTTTTTTATCCAATTCCATCCAACTTTGTATATGTGGACAAAGATGGACCCACATACAAAATTTTTTAAAGAGTTTTATTTTACATATATGGGATCCATCTTTATCCACATATACAAAGTTGGATGGAGTTGGATAAAGGAATTGGAAATGTAGCATTTTTCTATCAAATAAATCATTTTGTCCACCTTCGTAAAATTTCTAACATTACAACCACATCATACCCAATGTAAATACGACACATGTCTCATTAATAAAAAATACAAATTAATAACATAAATAAAAAAGAATAATAAAAATATAAACCAAACAAAAAAATTAAGAAAAAAAAAACAGTTTTTCTGGGGTCCAAGCTTTTGGGGGTGGTGAATCAACCCCAAGCCACACCCCTCTAGCAAATCTGTGGGTAGTCGACCACCTCGTAAACAATTTGTTTTTTTTTTAAAAAAAAAACCATTTTTAATTTTATATTTATATTTATAGTATAATTGTTTTGTTTTTTTTTTTTTAATTAAATGGGACATGTGTTACCTTCTGATTGGTTATGTTGTGCTAGCACTATTAGAAATTTAACGGATAGTGGACATAATGATCTATTTGATAACGGTTCTAATGTTAGGGAGTAATTTAATAAAATTTTAAATTTTAAAGAGCAATTTGATTATATTTCAAGAATCTCTGAGCAATTTTTTCCTAATTTTTCACCAATGTTGTGCTACCGAACACTCATGTGGACTACTACGTAAGAAAATTACAATAAAAGTTGTAATACACAAAGTACTTTCCGCAAAAATTTTGGTAAAATTTTAAGAAGTATTTTAAGTTTTTTGGTTTTGATAAAATTTTAATAAATAGCTAGTTTGAGTTTTTGGTTTTAAAAAGGTAAAAGTTGAGAATTGATTTGATGTGGGCCACATTTTAGAAAAATTAGAAATTAATTTGATAAAATTTTGAAAGAGTGTAAAATAAGAAAATGAAAAAACATAAAATATATATTTAAAAGGTGTTGCACCACGGTGGTAGTGCTGCTATAGTGGTAGCGAACAGGCGAGTGGCTTCCAAATCTAATTGATGACCAATATAAATGGCTGAAAACCACCGTGTGACTACCAAAATTAACTAGTTGTTTTCTTTTCTTTTTGGTTTTTTTTTTTTTTTAAGAAGTTTTAGTAAAAGTTTTATGTTTAATTGCATGCCGACGGCGATTTGCTTAGAGGTATTTATTTTGAGTGAAAGCTATGGGTCCCATACAAATCAATTAGACCAAATATCTCTTTTAAAAAAAAAAAAAAAGATAATAAGAAAAATAATAATATAAAAAAAAAACATTAAATTTATTTATTTTTATAAGAAACATTAAATTCATTAAAGATGTTCTACGTTAGAGTAAAAAACCAACTTGAAGTTCGTGTGGTTGTCAGCCGCTGGAGTCACTGCCATAACTGCCTTGAAAATGGAATAACTCCTCTTGGCAAAGGTAGTGGGTTTTATCTAAAAATAAAGCTGAAAATGATTTATCCAGAGTACGGATCCCACTGTTCGAGGTGGAAAAGTGGAAAGGCTGAACAAAATTATTTTATTTTATTTTCTGGTCAACAAAATTATCGTAAACTTGCCTTTTAAGTAGTAGACTCACCTTCAACCTTTGAAAACCCTAATTTCGTCTAATTTTCTTTTCTTTTTTTCCTTTTTTGTTTTGGGGATGAATAATTTCGCCTAATTTTTCAGTTTTGCCTTTAAACTTCAATATTCACTTAAATGGCTTTGACTTTACTCATTGGACATCAATTAATTTTCAGATGAAATAATCAAGCGCAAGATCCAAGAAATAGTATCAAATCCTAAGGTCATGGGTTCGAGTCGCATCACATTAAAGGAGGAATTGTTAAGGCACAACAATGCCGCTTTGCTCATGTGGATGCCTCTTATAACATGTCTTGTGTTATGCAATTTTGATTATTATAAAGTCTTTTATCACTCCTAAGTAATACAAGACACTCAAAGACATACATACAATGAGAAAACATTTAACATAGCTCTGATACTAATTTTGAAAAAAACATTAAACATAAAAATAGAGTTTTATAGTGTTTGCCTTTCGTTAAGAACTCACAAAAAATGATTTTTTGTAAGTGTTCTACACTATATAGTAAAGCCTTTAATGTACATAATTGAAAGAACTCAAATGGGAGTAGAGATAGGCGTCCGTCACTGACGGACGCCTATCGTCCGTCTTTAATGGAAAAAAAAAAAATTATTTTATTAAAAAATAGGCTTAAACTTATTCAATCCCTATTTTATTTTTCTCCAAGGTTATGAAATGGGGATGAAATAAGCATGAACATATTTTTTGTTAAAAAAAAAATATATTTTCTTATTTTTTATCCATATAGGTAAGTGACAATATAAAAAATGTTATAGCATCTACCGATATTTTTCTTCCATTTTTTTATTTTTTAAAATTATTATTAGATTTGTAGTTCTCATGTGTATCTACATATACAAACTACAGATCTAATGATAATTTTAAAAAACACAAAAATAAAAGGATAAAAAAAAATGCTGTAACAGTATATATAGATGATGAAGCGTCACGATTTTCGGACAATGAAAAAAAAAAGGCGAAAAACCCTTTGTTAAGGAACGTGTAGCAAGACTGTTTGGAATTTTACCACGGATCGGTACTGAGCATTACTCACAAAAGAGTTGGGCCCCAATAAATTATTATCAGAGTACGTTAAGAAAAATGCACCTAGTTAGTTGAGCCCAATCATTAGAAATTCTTTAAAAAAATTTAAAAAAACAACAACAAAGAATTTCTTAACGTATTCTGATAATAATTTCTTGGGGCCCAACTCTTTTTTGAGTAATGCGCAGTACCGATCCGTGGTAAAATTTCAAATTCATCCGGATTCGTCATATCGCTTAAAGTTTGTTTTAAATTGCGTTAAAGGACTAAAAAAGATGTTTTTAGTATTTAAAAAATTATGTTATACAAAAAATTGGTTTATTTAGTAAAAATTTTAAAAGTACTTTTTAAATTTTTTACTCTAAAAATGATCAAAATACACTTTTGAAAAAAGTTTTAAAATAAAGCTTTTGTTAAAAAAAAAATATTTTTACTTTAAAAATTTTATTTTTCAACGCAATTTCAAACAAGCTGTTAGTATATTGTAAACTGCTTTATCGCGTACTATTATGGGACTTTTTTTTTGCCAAAATTGCTTCACATTACATTCTATTTCTATCTTATTGAAGAAATAGAAAAATAGATGAATTAAGGACATAAATTAGCTACAAACTAGTTTGTAGCTAATTTCTGTCCATGAATTAATGGAAATAGAAACGAAAAAGAGAAATATTAAGCTTCTAAAAATTTTTACAAAAAAAATTAGTACTAAGTTATGTGCTAAAACACGATTAATTTCTCAAAATTTAGATTCATCTTTTTTCTAATTATGTTGTATCACGTCCCCTTATAAAAGTTTTTTTTATAAAAAAATTTTAAGCCTGGCATTTTAAAGAGAAATGTTAAGCTTAAAAAATATTTTACAAAATAAATTCTTATAAAATGATGTGACACAATATAATTAATTTTTCTAAAATTTAAATTTATCTCTTTACAAATTATATTGTGTCACAATATTTTATTAAAAAAAAAAGAAAAAAAATTGTAAACTTGGCATTAATTATATAGTAAAAATGATGTCATAATTCATAGATGAACTTAACTTAAATGTTATTACAGTATTAAGGCACCGTTTGGCAACGCTCCAAGCCTTATTTCCTTTTATCGTGCAGTGTGCTTGGCACACTGCACACTGTACCTGTGGCTTTTTTTTGAAATTGTGAACAAAAAATTTCCAAAAATAACCCCCAAGCCTCAAATTACACATGACCGAACAAAAGCAAAACAGAACATTTCAAATGAATTTTTAAGGGCATTATTGAAAGAAAAATGTTAAAACTTTAAACTCCTGCCCGAGAAGTACAGTTTCGTGCAGCTGTAAGAGAGAGCGAAAATTTCAAAAATAAGGAGATGAGAAGAACGGCTTTAACAAACACAGCCTAAAACTATACTTTTTTAAGGGTTTAAATTAATTTCGAGCCTACAAACAGGTTGAAATCAATTCAAGTCTTTTAAAAAAGTACAGCTTAAGTACTGTATAACAATTTGAGTTTTTTGAATTTTTCCTTTTTTAAAAAAAACTACGCTGCACCCTGTTTAATGATTGCATCTAACAAGTTGAGCCGATGTAGAAAATGATGTTATGATTCATAAAGATGAGGAGTACTGCTACGTCAGTGGGGCCCAATTCATTTGATGGCTGCTCTGCCCCCAATAATGCCATTCCCACGTTGAGGACTGTTACGTACGTCAGACATATATGTTACCCATTGAGTTTGATACATTCTTTAATTTGAGGATTCAGGGGATCTCAAGGTCGGATTTGACAGTGGAATGTGCTCGGCCTTATTATTTATGTTCATTTGGGAGTTGATACATTTTAGGTTGGTGTTAAGTTATTGTTGGATTGGTTTTAAAAAAATGTATTAAGTTTTTAGAATTTAGCTTATATGCTTTAGTTTATACTACTGCATATCTGTAGTACTTAAAATCAAAGGATTGCAATGTAGCCTTTGATTTTTTAATCTAAAATCAACTGTCATTAGTTTAAACAGTTTTCTTCCATCAAATAAAACATTAACTAAACAGTAAAAAAAATTTCCTTTCAAGCCCTTCAACCTCATCTTCCAAAATCTCTGGAGGTGAGTAGTTGTTTATTCTCAAATATTCATGGCAATTCTTGAATTTAGACTCATAATATTTATCCTCAAAACTGTCCCCTAAGCTCAAAAGCAATATCTGTAAGATTGACTTTGACAATTCTGCCCCAGGCAACTGTCGTATAGCAGAACTGTACAAATAAAAAACAGATTCTTAAGGAAAGGAAAAGAAAAATACAGAATTAGAAAGAACAAGAGGATGGCAAAGAGGATATCTGCAGAACTTTGGGCAGAGGCAAGGAAGTTTGGCCCGAAAACCCTAAAGCCCTAAATTCATGGAGAGGCTATGAAATGAGGCTACATCTCAGCCTTTGATTTTTTTTTTTGTACCGTAGATATGCGATAGTTTAAACTATCACATATAAGTCAGATCTTAGTTTTTATTGTTTAGGATCCTTTAAGCGATGCTAATAAATAAATGCTATTATAGTTACGTTCAGATAGAATTATAACTATGATAATTCATTCTTTTTTTTTGAATTAAAAAAAAAGGAAACATACAAAATTTATTTTGCTTTTTTTTCCTTTTTTTTTTAAATTAAAAAAAATAAAAAATAAAAAGCTAGTTGATTAAATATTAATATAGTTTGTGATTTTGCAAATACCACTTATGTTTTTTTAAAAAGGGGAAATGCTATAAAAGCTATTCATATCCTTTTTCCATCTCTTCAAATATCATCATCACCATTAGATTTGTAGATCTTATACATGATACTCACAAATCTATAGATCTAATGGTAAATGTGATATTTAAAGGGATGAGAAAAAAATTTGGGTAGCTTTTCTGGCATATCCCTTTTAAAAAGATAAATTGAAATTTTTTATTTTACATTTGAAAATTTTTCAATAAAATGGATTTATATTTGCTTTGATTTTATTTAAATAAATTTTAATTGAAATGGAAATAGAACCAATATATCGTAAAAAAAAAAAAAAAAAAGAGGGGAAAATCATATTTAGTCCCTAGGTTTTTAATTTAGTCATTGAGTTTTTAATTTCAAGAGTATGGTACCTACGTTTTTACCCAGATTTTAAATAGGTTTTTCTATCATTTTTTCATCAAAATAAATAGCTTGTCATATATCACTTGTGTCTTAATTCACATGCTAGCGTTCATATCAACACCTAATATCAATGTTATATCATTAAGCGCCAATTCTTCCATTAAAAAAACAAAAACAAAAAATAAAAGTCCTAAAAAAATCATTTTATTTGTCATCTTAATATTTTAGATTTATAACATTAAAGGAAAAATCATTACCTTTGATGTTGATATAAACCTTAGCGTATCAAATTATACATATATGACAAATAGAAAATAGTTAATTTTAACGATAAAGTGATAGAAAAACCAATTTCAAAACTTGAGTAAAACTTAATGATCTTATTCTTAAAATTGAAAACTTAAAGACTAAATTCAAATCATATGAAAACTTAAGGATTAAATATGATTTTTCCTTAAATAAGATTTTAAAAGCAACTGTTATGGGTAATATAAAAAATTTATATAATAGCAATTTATTTATACAAGAATTAAATTTTCTAGATTTTGTTTATATAATTTATTTTCATATATTTTAATTTTGAGAACCAATCTAGATAATTAAAATAGAATATACCTCTTGTTTTAAAAAATTTGAGCTTTCAAAGATTTTTTAAAACTATAATAATCAAAAGATCTTAATTTTTTAAATTAAATAAAAACCGAAGAAATCTTCCTACATTTTAAATGGTTGAAACGTATTATGAAATGAAGAAATAGGCCAACCTACTATATACATAAAATAATTAATTCTAAAATATTTTTCACGTAATTTTATTGTCTAATTTTTTTGTTTTTGTTTTTTTAATGGATGAATTGACGTTTAATAATATGACATTGATATTAGGTATTGATATGAACCCTGGCATGTGAATTGAGATACACATATATGACAAACCACTCATTTTAATGAAAAAGTTATAGAAAGATCTATTTAATCTGGGCAAAACTTAAGGACCATATTCTTAAAATTAGAAACTTAAAAACTAAATTCAAATCATATAGAAACCTAGGAACTAAATATGATTTTTCCTTCTTATTTAAGATCAAATGTGTTGTACAATGGATTAATTCTATTACTTATTATAAATAAGATATTAAAATAACTTGAGTATTCAAATTTGATTAATGAATTTGTATCGAAAGAAGCGAATTTCAATTAAAATTTATTAACTTTACATTAAAATTCAAAAAAACATCAATTAGACTTTTCGCCTTAGGTTTTAATTCTATTTTACATTCCCGATATCTACAATAAAACCAAAAATTGTGAAGAGAATACTGGACCAGGATCCTCTCCATTTCGTTTGAAATGAAAAGGAACTGGTTAATTTAAAATGAGGTGTATTTCAATTTTTTTTTTTTTTACAATTTTACTCATCACTTTACACTGATAGACTCTGGAGAGGATCATTTTCTAGGGATACTAGCATGGCATGTACAGTTGTACCAGCTTATTTGGAATTCGTCTTTCTTACTTTCTTTTGTTTGCTTTTAGGAATATCCTTAAGGAATAAAAATCCCTTACAATTTTTTTTTTTAAAAAAAAAAAAAAAATTGTAGATTATAAACTAATGTGAATTTAGGTATTCTTTGCATTAAATGGCTTGAAAAATGCTATCTATTAAAAATGTGGCATGTTACAGAGATAACCAAAATGACTTTTGTTCGAAAAAAAACTTTATTCACTTTTGACAAGACGCTTATTTTTCAGAAAATCAAAAAACAAGTTTTTGCTCAAAACTTTTTTATAACATAAAGTGCAAGAACCTGATAAAAATATACATCGACTTTCATTAATAACATGCCATATGTGTAATACATAACATTTTTTAAGCCATTCGATACAATGAATGACTTAAATTTATATAAGTTTAGAAGAAATTGTAGTGGATCATTATCCTCTATGACTCCACTACATGGTCATAATCATACAATTGGAGGTGACAGGTGTGCCACGTGGCAAGCATCTAAGGGATTATGTACATACAGCCTCCCATAAAAAGGGACTTGCATCCGAGTAATTCTACAGACAGGGGCTGCGTTTGTCAAAGCCGCATCTCTCTCTAACGTTTTATCGTGCAGTGTGCAGGGCACACTGCACGGTAACATGGTACTTGACCAGACTTAACCCATTTTTAATATATTTAATTATTTTGAAAATACCCCTTAAAGAAGCACAAGAAAAAATAAGTACAAAAAACAAGACGTGAAATAAAGGGTATTATTGGAAGAACATTTCAAAGTTTGACCTGCCGTATACTTCAATGTGAGGAATGACCAGGGCGAAAATTTCGACAATATGTTATGGAGGGTGAAAAGAATTACCAAGCAAAGCCAGGGCTTGTATCCGTTTTCTATCAGTTTTTTAACAGCTGGCATAGTTAACTCAACTCAGCTGTGGTGTGGTTGAGCATTTAAAAAAAAAGCAAAAAACGCACGGATCGTTTTTATTTCATTTCCCCCTCATTTCTTCCCCCCATTTTCTTCTCACCTGATTATCTTTCTCTCTCTCTCTCTCTCCATAGACCCGATTCTCTCTCTCTCCACAGACCCACCGCCGTTGAACACACCGGCGACGGCGACAGCAACGTCCACCCACCACGGTCACGAAGACGCTGCTTCTCCCCCGCTCTGTCTCTCTCTCTCTCCACACCTTCGGGTTCCGGCCACCATTGCCGGCGACGGCGAAAAGAGAGACACAGAGAGAGCACTTGTTTTGGTTTGGTGCTGTAATGAAGCAAAATTCAAGAAAGTGCTTTTCCGGGTAAATTAAACACGTTCTTTTCTACTCTACAAGATAGCATTTAAAATCTGAAAAGAAAGAAAGAAAAAATCTGTTCTTGCAATTCTTAGTCGCTGTAAGTAAAAAAAAAAAAAGAAAAAGTTTTTTGTTTTTTTAGATGTGGGATCTTTTCTATCTACTGTTTGAATCTTACTTTGATGTTTAGCCTTGATGGGTTTCCTAATCTCTGTCTAACTTTTGAAAGATCAGAAACTTTGGGTCTGAATGGTGCATGTGGTTGGTGATGTTTCACTTTAAATGAGGTACATTGTCTTTAATTTTTCACTTTTTGAGTGTATTTCTGATATGGGATTTGTTTCTTGTTCTCAAGTTTTGTGCTTTCTGTAATGTAATTTTGATGTGAATTCTTGGAATATTTTTTTTTTCGTTTGCTTGAGCTTGCAATCTGCTGCATTTTGGCGTTTGTTTCTATTTGTTAAAGTATTCTGGAGAATTTGGCTTTCTGCTTGTAAGTGCGGGATGATGGGGTTAGATTGTACGTTTTTCAGATGAGCATTTGAGTGTTTTTCTTCCATGGAGTTCCTTTTGGCACTGAATTTTTTTTTGCTTTTGGGGGGCTGCTAGATTTTGCATGAAACCCTTGCTTCTCACTTCTTATGACAAGAATTTCCTAGAAACTTCAAGGAAACTTCCCACATGACCCAATTAGGAAATTTAGCCTACTCCTAATTGAATTAGGAGTCTTCCATAATAAGTTTCATAATCCAAACACTTTCCTAAATGGAACACATTTATGAATTTGGTCCTGCTGCTAATCAAACCAACATTTTAAACCCTTTTTGTTCTACACACTAAAGAAGTCGATAATCATGCATGAACTAGCATCTTAAGTTTTAGGGGTGTTCCAGTCAGGCTTTAATAGGATATTTGCCTGCTGAACTTCTGAATATTTCTTTTTCTGTAGTTCAATCACATAAACAATCTGGATCTGGTTTGTCGAGCACACCAACTTGTACAAGAAGGCCTTAAGTACATGTTTCAAGATAAAGGCTTAGTAACTTTGAGACTCTTTACTTTTTATATTAGTTTTGCTGCTTAGTTATTTTATAGTTAGATCACTTATCAAAAAATTTATTTTATAGTTGAGTGAGTAGATTGTTTCTGGATTTCCACAGGTGTGGTCTACACCAAATTACTGTTATCGTTGTGGGAACGTAGCTTCTATATTGAGCTTCAATGAGAATATGGTGAGATATTATGAACTTGCTTTTTTCATGTTATTATTTCTCTATTACTTGTTGCTAATTTTGCAGATTTTTTGACTTTTTGTCGTTCTTTTTCATTAAATTAGGGATTCTCTTGTATATTCTATGTGTACTAGGGTTGCACCCCTTTATACGATACGATACTATTCTTTATAAAATAAAAAAAAAATATTATTATTTCTCTATCACAGAGAAATGTTCAGGTTCGGACTTTTATATGACACATTTGTATTTATAATACCTGTCATCATTTTATGTGAACTGTAAGCCTACTAATCCGTGTAATTCATGCACTTGTTTATTTTAATTTTATGTGTTACATTGGGATAGCTTCATAACTTATATCTTGATTATTTTGGCCATGTACCTAAATTTTTTCCTCATTGTGGCTCTACTTGCAATTGAATTTCATAGTCTTGCTTTTATTTGTTAACGTCATGCTTCTTGTTATCATAACAAAATGGGATGGATCTGGTTTTGGCAGTTATTATGTTTGTCACATATCAACTTAATTTGTATCTTTGCTTCATACTTCACCTTAGTTTGTGTCTTCATTTCAGCTATTCCTCTTACTTTTCCCTTGGGGTTATTACTTATTAAAAAAACTGTTACTTATTAGATCCATGTCGTCAAGCAACTCGAGAATGAGGCCAAGAAGCAATTGGAGGAGGCTGGTGCTAAGATCGCCATTGTTTGATTTTTGTGCTTCGTTCTAGTGCTTCAAGGATAGTTATGTTAGTGGTTGGGTGGTACAGTGAAATATGATTGATTGTTGTTCTTAGTTGAATGAAAATTCACGGTGTAATGAAACTGAGTGTTCGTACTTACCTTGTGTTTGTTGAATTGCAAAAGAGAATGAATTTGTCTTTAAAGAGTTTATGATTAAATATTTAATTTCATTGTAAGATTGAATGGCAGAGGAGGTTACAAGTCTACTATGTTCTTGATGTTTTGTTGCCATCGAGTCAAATAAGTACACCATTTTTCAATGTGTTTTTGGTAGTTAACTCAAGGTTCTTGATGTGTTGTTGCAATTGAATCAAATAAGTACACTCTTTTTCAATGTGATTTTTGTAATTAACTCAAGGTTTCAAGTTTATTTTTGATAATACACTTTTTTAGTATAAAACCATGTTATTGTTTCAAACTTAGTTGAATTTCTTAAGATCTTTCAACTATGTTAATGTTCACTGATCAAAACCTCTTTCAGCATCACAACCATGTTATTGTCTCAAATGCCCTAAGTTTTGTGTAGAAGCTCCTCCAAAACTTAGCCAAATCATGCGTTTAGCCATGGTGGTATACAAATTAAACAGACAATCTTCTATAAATGTTGTTTCCACTGCTGAAATTTATTTATTGAAATAGAGACAATTGTATACATTGATGAATCAAACAAATTTAAACACAAAGCAAAAGCAAAAGCAAAAGCAACCAACACAAAACTCGGATTTAGGTGGCTTACATATCACAAAGAAGCAAATTAAAAGATACATAAAAAAAAAAAAGCCAAGCAAAAACAATATTTTGCTCGTGAACTTTTTATATACATGAAATATAACAAAAACTCAAATTTTTGTTTAGTATATTGCAAAAACTTAAAAAACCAGCCTCCTCGAGCTGCTTCTCGACCTCCTTGAGCTTATCCTTTAGCATCTAAATTAACTGTTTTACACCATAAAACATATTTCTCCTTCATTGCAAGCCCATAGACCACAGGCATTCCGACTTGCATAACATATATCAATTATTATTAAAAAGCAAGGGCAAAGAATTTAAAAATCACAGAAATTTCAATTGACATTATATTTTGGAGAAAAAGGAGCACAATCTCAACTTAATTAGTCCTACCACATCTTGAAATTAGCACTAGTACTTAATCATCCAATATCATACATATCATTAAAACAATGCTCCCATACTGTTCTTTATATTTCCCAAGAAAAAGAAAAAATAACAAGTGGCAAGGTCTGTTACATATGTTAGTCCATATGAAGCAATTTATATAAGAGCATATCAAATAAAAAGAATCACGTGTCTATTTCTTTTCTATTCTTCCCAATCATTACTTGTGGCCTTATCTTCCCATCTTCATTTAGGATATGCATTGATGCTTACAATCTGATGAGCTATTAAATCTCATTCTTAGGAGTAGATATTAGGGGAAAATAAAGCAACTTCAATCAAGCCTTTGAGGTGATTGATAATTCCATTTATAAATTCTAATTTCTTCACCGCTCAGCTTCTGGCTTTTTTGATCCAACACCACATGCTTCATTGCAATACGATGACATATTGTGCTCCATAGCTTAAGTTCTAACTCATGGAACTACCAACAAGTTGGAACTTCTATGACTCTTTAAAGATTATAAATAACATTCCAACAATTTTTTGAAAATTGAAATGTTCTAAAAAGTGAAAAAATCCAATATTGAAGTCTTGAAAATAGGTTGTATTTGTGATTCAGACATGCGCACTGGACACCAAATTGAAGGGGCGGTCACATGCTAAATAGACAAGAGGAAGACCAAAATGAGCACCTGTGAGGCAGCTAGAAAAGATATGATAGCCAAGGATATTGCCCTGGAGAACTAAATTATCAAACAATATTTAGCAGGTGTTTGGCAACCATAAAAGCAGGCTAGCTCTAAACGGAATAATTAGTTATAGATTTTTATGTTACAGAAATTTTACAAAATTTCTTAATTTGTAATTACTGCATGGAATCGGTTCTTAATTAGTCATTTTTTAATCCAAAATTAGTGCATAAATGTTTCCATAAAAAATTTACATGTGATTACTACATGGTTTAGACGAGATGCATATAAATCAAAACTAGCTCAAAGTTGAACTTATGTCAGTATTGATTCAAAAACAAACTGAACCAGATTCATTGTCATCCAAACACTCCCTAATGGCACTAATGGCTTCATTCAGTTTCCTCTATTCAAACAACTAGGCACAACTGCAGAAAAATATTACCCTTTCAAGCAGTTTAGACTGTCTTCTGACAACGGGCATCAAATGAGAGAAAGTCCCTTGTGAAGCAACAAAATAAGAATTCAAAGCAAGATTGAAGTGGTTCAGAAGATTACCGTTGCTTCCTCACAAAGGAGTCCCACATATGCATCATTAGCTTCTCATCCTTGGTCAAATCAACAAAATATCAAGCATCTGCAACATGATAGAGTTTACCAATGATATCTCATCTTCTGAACCACTAACAAGGACATAGAAAAAACATCTCCTAGTAAAAGATGGAAAAAGGTGCTTATAAAATTGAAGGAGCTTACCCATATTACCCACACAAGGCCCAACTATGTTCAGAAAACTGACCATTGACTTGAGAAAGACGGGACCAAGCATTTGTTTTATCATTTTAATCTCATTATTGACCGCATAGAAAAAAGAAGCAACAAGGATGCAGGAAAACCCAATATTGAGAAGGAAAGGGAAATATCATAGCTATTTAGTAGTCAAACCGGAAAAAAACAAAACAAAAACCAAAAAAAAAACAAAACAAAACAAAACAAAACAAAACAAACGAAATACAAAACAAAACCCTAAAATTGCTTCTGAAACAATGTTACCTTAGCTTCAATCTAAGCCAGTCTCAGAAAAGCAGTTCAGTGGTGTCGTTCAGTGAGCGTCGCTGTGGTGGGTGGGTGGAAGCAGTTCGGTGGTGTCGTTCGTTGCCGTGGATGGTGGGCAGAAGCGGCCGATCTAGGCAAAAGCCGTTCGGTGGTGTCGTTCGCCGCCGTGGAGGGCGTCACCGTAGCCAGTGCATTTACGGCAGTGATGGGCGAAGGTCGAAGGTGTGGGGAGAGAGAGAGAGAGGCAGTGTGTGGGTCTGTGGAGAGAGAGAGAAGCGGATGGGAGGCGGCGTCGTTGCCGGCGCGTTCAACGGCGGTGGTGGGCGAAATCTGTGGAGAGAGAGAGAGAGAGAGAGAGAGAGAGAGAGAAAGGAACAACGGGGACGTCGAAATGTGGGGGGGCACAATAAAAGCGATCCTCGTTTTTGAATTTTTTGATTTTTTTTTTTTTTTTATCTAAGACTAAGCAACCGAGTGATTATCATAGCGTAAAAACCGATAGAAAACGGATACAAGCCTGCTGTAGCACATACTCCTTCATACTCAGGTAACATTCTTCATTCTATGCTCGTATAATAGTTCCCTCCCTCATCACCTACTTCGTCTCCACTGCCCATTACATTTCTCCTCCACTAATAACTAACCATAAGGCCAAAACAACAAGCAATCTTATTTTTCAACCTATTTTGCAGAGCCCTATTGTAGGCTGCTATCACCCAAAAATGGCATCAATAGGTTGAGCATTGTAGTAAAACGTAGGCTCGTTTGACTATGATTTTGTTTTTGTTCTAAAAATTGTTTTCGAGAACAAAAAACCATAAAACAATTTTCATTGTTTAAATAACGATAAAAAGTGTTACAAATTGTTACCAAAAAAAAAAAAAAAAAAAAAAAAATAATACAGTAAAAATCAAAAAAATGGAAAAACAACATAAAAACTAGTATAGTTGGTTTGGACAATTGTTCTAAGATAAGAATCCCACACACATGATTATTAAAAAATCGCAACAACCCAATTTTCACGAAACCAAAAAAATAAAAAATAGAAACTAGGACCCAAAACCAATCAAAAGGTAAAATGTATGTATATATATATTACTATAGATAGATAAATATAAGTTTTCGAGACAAAAACATAAAACAATTTTCTATTGTTTTTTCGATAAAAAGGTGTTTGACAAATTGTTTCCGAAAACAACATAAAACTAGTATAATTTGTTTGGACAATTGTTCTAAAATAATTATATATCCACACACTGATTTATTAAAAATCTGCAACAACCCAATTTCACGAATACCAAAAAATAAACTAGAATCTAGGACCCAAAACCAATCAAAATGGTAATATGTATGTATATATATATATATATATTATACCTATAGAATCATAATCTAGTAAAATATATATAAGAGAGAGAAATTACCATGAAAGTGAAGCAGATATTTGTAAATGAACAAAATTTACTTGAGAACATACTCCATCTCAGCTCAATTAGGTTCGGATCGAACTCAACTCATTATTAATTAACGAGTTGTTTATGAACACAAAATAGGCTCAATTATTAAATGATGTATACTCGTGTATATATATATATATATATATATAAAAGAGTATATTTAAAAATGTATTGGTATGTGTTATATGTTATACTTATATGCTATAATGCTATGGGTTATAATTTATAAGTACATTAAATAATTTATGATATATGTTATATAATATTATCATTTATGTCATGAGTATACTAATATTAATTAATATAAGTATAAAAATAATTGAATTAAAAAAAGTATGTAAATAGTTAAATATAAAATATATTATATATGTAAATATGTATAAGTATATAATATATAATTATATGTATAACAATATATATAATATATCTATTGTGGAAGAAAAATAAAGAAGATTAAATGAAAACATTGAAAATTGTTTTCAGAAACATGTAAAAGTTGTTTCCAGATTTTTGTTTTTTGGTGTTTTTGTTTTCAAAACGATTTGCCAAACACACATTAACAGTACAGAAATGGGTTTCGCTGTTTTAGAAACAAAAAATCTATTTCCAAAACAGACAATCAAACAGACCCTTATGTTCGCTTCTCTTCGAACACTTGGGCAAGACTGATGAGTCTCCTCCTTCTCCAAATTTCTAAACATCCATGGTAGATCTATATTTGGCGGTGGTGGATCTACATTCAATCACACTTAACATGTATTTATCTTCATTAGTCACATAACTCACTTTTTATTATTATTCAAATAAAAAACTCACTATATATATATATATAATTTTTTCATATAAAAAATTTACAACATTTTTCATATTTTATATCACATCACTCATTTCTTATTACTATTTAAAAACAAAAACCATCTCTAATCATTTAACAAACACACCCATAATCAGAAGGGGAATGCTTGGGTCTACCGGAGTTTCTTCTAAGGGTTATTCTAGAATTTTTTTTAAAATTTTTTAAATTAAATTGGGCTCACCTCTTCAAAAACTCTGATAGACGTTCACGTGGTGCATTAATCCATGAACTCCGTCAAGACCATGGAATTCCTCCTCAACAACCTGTGAAACATGCAAGGTGGTCTTACTACGGTGCACCACGTGGACCGATGCGAACGGTGTCGTCTCAATCGCCGACGGCACCTCATGACCATTTAGCAGCAAAACCAATGACTTCTCAAGGTTGAACGCATCAAACTAGGAGGGGTTCGAGAGCGAGTTCATCGAAAGGGGTTTGATACTTTAGAACTGCGCCTCGTTGATTAGATCTTGGAGGTCGAAAGCTTTGGCCTTTGATGAAAGATTACTGATTCAAAGAAGCGAAATGAGGATTGCTAATAGCTCTCGGTCTCAATAGATGAACAGTGGTGGTTGAATGGTTGTTTAAAAAAATAATAAAAATACAATACTGAGAAATATTACCTAAAGAAAAATAGAGGATGAAGTAAAATATCTGTTATAATTTGTATTGAAAAATTAATAGCTAAAATATATAATTTTATTTTATGGGTAACTAAAATTCATAATTTTACTAGAGATGCTCTTAACCATGATACACCGGCTCATTTGTTATTTGCATAATGTGTTTTGCAATTGTTTCTACGATACAAAATCAGCTTCACACAGCAATCTTTTAGAAGGTCAGAAACCATGCGTGCAACCCAATGCGTTTGATGTTGGGACGTCAATGTCCTAGGGTGAAAATGGACAAAAATTAACTACAAACTAGTTTATAACTGATTCCTACAAATCAATTTAATAAAATAACATGTGTCTCTTAACATGTGATAATTACATTATTTTTTTTTAGTAGTATATACTTCTCGTATGTTTTTTTAATATCATTAATAACAAAGCATGTAATTTGCACATGCTAAGAGATATATGTTATTTTATTATACTGATTTGTAAGAGTTACCTACAAATCTACCTATTTAAATGAACAAAAATGATGGCCTCTTATCTTCAAGCCTGAGAAGAGAATTTTTAAGGAGTTGTGAGCTGGTTATTGAGAAGTCTAAAAGAGGGAAAGTGTTAGGAAAGGTTGGAATTGAAAGTTGGCTAGTTCTAATGAAAATCTTGGAAGGTATAAAACTCTTTCACTCTCCCTTCTCTCATTTTTTTTTTCTTTAAGTTTTTGAGTTGTTGGATGTTTACTTATAGTGTTATAATGCTTGGATGGAAAATAGGTTTGGTTGTAATGCTATTGAATGAGTGGTTTGAGGAAGATAAAGAAAAATAACAAAAACTAGGTTATTCCTCAAATGAGTGATTTTATTTACGTAAGAAATTGATGTTTGATTATGCATGCTGGATTTTTTGGAGTTGTGAGGAGTGAAAGAGGGTTTTGTAGGTGTTCGAGAAGGAATTGATGGGCTAAGACCAAAAGAGCTCGGGCAGTAGAGCCATTCAGACCACATTTGAATGAGGTGATGATATGGTCAGAGACTAGAAGTTGGTCGATCCGAATGAGACCATAGCTAGTAAGGCTCGATTGATAGACTTTTAGGACCTCGTCCCAATGAGACCATAACTAGTGAACCCCGATCAGTAGACTATTTGGATCACGTTTGAACTAGACTAATCAGATATGAAAAGGAACGAGTCTTTCTCAGAAAGAAAGGATTGTTAGAGGTTCAATAGGATCCTAGGGTTCTTGAACATGGTAGGTACTAATGTGTAAACCTGATCAAATGCAGGCAAATGTCACGAACAGATCTTAGGAGGTGGTTTTGGCCACCCCTTTTTGCAATTTGGGGGTCGCCAAACCACCTCCAAGGGCCTTGGGGATGGTTCGGCAACCTCCAAATCGGCCGGTCTAGAGTGGTCGAAACCACCCCCGGTTGTTCTTGGGGTCGTTTCAGCCATTCCCATTTGCAAGCTAGGAGTGGCCGAACCACCCCTATGGGCCATGGGGTGATTCGGCCACCCCCTAGCTAGCCATAGGAGCCACCCCTTTGGCCAAAATAGGGGTGGCCAACCACCCCCATTGTTTGAAAAAATAAAATTGATTTTGTTTTTGTTTTTCTTTGTTTTTTGTTTTTTATTTTTTATTTTTTTGAGTTTTATTATTTTTATGGCTGACATGACGTTTAAACCTGGCTCACTGGACACATGTCGCATTTTAATTGGTGGTAACGTGACGCTCCGTTAACTTTTTGGACGGAATACTAATGGGAGTATCAACTTGATAGTATCGTTAACTACAGATACTACCTGTAATACTTTTTAAAACCGAGGTAACCATTTGACTTTCGTGTAAACCACAGATATTAGAAAAGTATTTAACCCAAAAAATAAAGGCATGACAAAATAAAATATGGAATAGTTTTGTAATCTATTTTCGTTTTTTTTTTTTAATTCGAAATCTATTTTCGTTTATTTCTTCATGTCTTGTCAGTATTCGCCTGAAATTCTTTACAGGAAGTTTCTGTCTTTAATAAAGAAGATTAACAGTTGAAGAAAAAAAATTAAAAATAAATAAAAAGAGAAGATTAACAGTTCAGTTGTAATGCTTAGTTAGCATCATGAATTCCATGTAAGAGCAGATTTCTATTTACTCTCAGTATTTATTGTAAATTTCTAATGCTTCCTCTCACATGGCGAGACAGCCACTCAGGTGCATGATTGCATGCTACTATGCATTCTTAATTCCAATGCTGTTAGGAATATTATAATCTTTACACTAATTTGGGAGGGCTATTTATGTAACACTTAACACGTTAGCTACTAAACAATTAAATTTATCTATCGAATTTTGTTACTTAACTTTTTGTGAAGAATGCTCTAAAGATAGCTTAGATATTATTATTTTTTTATCAAATCACTCCATAAGGTTTAAATTTTATCAATTTACTCTTTAAGATTAGAACCGTTATCAAATAGATCATTCTGTCTACCTTTGGTCCAAGGTTGAACATGCGCAACTAAAGGGCATAGCTATGTAGACGCAAGGTTTTCTCGTGCCTATGAATGGAAAGATGGTACCAGACCTATTTGACCTAGTGTTAGCTTTGCTTAAAATTTCTAGCAGTCTTGCCACATCTTACTCGATCATAAGGTGACATGTATCTATTTTAATAATAAAAAAAAAAAAAACTAAATAATAAAGAAAGACATAAAAATATAAAATAAAATTACTGATGTAAATATAAAAAATAATAAAAAGGAAAATAATTAAGAAAATAATTTTTTTAGAAGTGGTTCAACTACCCCCTTTGTATAGTCACCCTCCCTAGCAAATCTAGAGGTGATTTGACCATCCCTTAAGTTTTTTCTTTTTTTTAAAAAAAAATCTTTGTAGTTTTTTCTTTTTTTGTTATTTATTTTTATATTTATAATGTTAAATTTTCATTTTGTTTTAATATTGTTTGTTAAAGGGGACACAAGTCACCTTCTAATTGTTTATGACATGGCAGTAATGTTAAAAATTTAAAAATGTAGACGGAAGGATCTAAAAATTTGCTTAATAAACCAATTTTACGTACGAGAAAAAAAAAAATTGAGTGTTTAAAAAGTAAAAATATCTCTAAAAAGATATACCGAACATGCCATATCGGAACAACTTTAGAGAAGCTATTTCCTTCTGCTTCTTCAGCTCGCTTTTTTTAAAAAAAAAAAAAAAAAAAAAAAAAAAAAAAAAAAAATCTTTTTTAATAGTAAATCTCTCAGACTTCAAGATTTTCTTTCTCTATTGTCCTTTTATGAAAGGGTTTATGTTTAATGGCATGCTGAAGATCGATTTGCTTAGATGTATTTATTGTGAAAAGTTTTATAGTTGAAAAAACTAATTTTTTTTTACTACACTTAAGTTAAGTCCATTATTTTTAGTGAAGGCTATGGGTCCAACTCAAATGAATCAGACCAAACATGATAAACGTTGTACGTGCAGAACGCGACAATTTTATATTTACTCCAAGTTTCCAACTCAATGTCGAGAAAACTAAATCCAAATAATGCATCCATCATAAATTAGACCACAATACGGACACCCACTCTCCAAAATGGTTACGATGATAATTATGGTGATAAAAGCAAAATAGAGCCGAAGTTGACCATACATTGCACCAGGTTACGTACGGACGACCCATATGCACTTTTCGAGGTGAAAAGTCGAAAGTCGAAAGTCGAAAGGGTGAAAAGATGAATGTTATTTTACATTTTTTCGACACAAGATTTTTAGATGTTCAATTCACTTTTAAATTTATTTTTCTTTTTAATTAAGATTGATTTAAGAGTGAATTGAACATGTTACGTTAATTAAAAATGTTGGGAGAATGCAAATTAAAATAGCATTTCTTGACTGAAAATGATTACTTGACTTTTTGGTTAAGAAAATCACCGTAAACTTACTTTTCATGTCTAAGGAATGAGTAATGTTATACTGAAAACCTATGTGGGTCATTTTTTTTTTTTTGTGTCCTCTTAAAATTTGATGTAATTTTTAAAATTATTATTAAATTTGTAATAGACTATTATTATATTTTGATATAATAATAATTTTAAAAGTCACATCTGTTTTAGAAAGAAATAATAGAAACATGTGTCTTCCTTCTAGCTCTCAAGGAATACAAACATTGTAAACCTAATGCTCTGTTTGTTTCGGTGTAAAATGGTTTCTAAAAAGTATTTTTCGTATTTTTTGGTGTTTTGTGCAACGAAAAATAATGGTCAATAAAAAACATTTTTGGTTTGACTAAAAAAAACTTTTAAAATTTCTGTAAAATGATTTCCCTTTTTTAAAATCGTGAATTATTTTTTGAGTTTAAGCTTCTCATTCTCAAATCGCCGGACCACCGTTAGAACCCAGCCAAAATCCTGCCAGGATCTTGCTGAGACTTCGATGGGACACTACTAGGACTTTGCCAAAACTCAAACTTTTAGGTTTTATATATATATCCTTACCTAAAGTTATATAAAAAATGAGAATGTCTCGTAAATAGTGCATTTTATTTGATAATGTAATTTTACACTTTTGTCCTTTGTTTGTTTTCTTCATTGTTAAGTCAAGTAGGATTATTTTTGTCTTTTACAATTTCTTTATTTAAATTGCAAAATTATTATTTACAACTAGATAATAACAAACAGTTATAATTAGATAAAGAGAGGCAGTTACAATTAGATAAACATGAGTTCAGTTATATTTACTATCAAACAGTTTCTTTATCAACTTTTGTTTAACAGGATTAGATTAAGATCAGATGAAACCTGGTGAAATTTCGACAGTGTAACGTAAGTTTAATTTTCATCTCCACCGAGAGTTTAATTTTCTTCTCCACCGACTACAAATACTATATAGAGTAAATAACAATTTTTTTAGTTTGTTTTGAATTACAACCTCAAGTTTGATTCGTCTTCTTTAACTATTTTTTTTGTTCACCATTTTCTCAAATCTGTATCACTTTGTGGTATGGTTTCATATTCAGCCAGGTGATATTCTCATAATTAATATTTTTTTTATTAATTTTTATGCTTAGAAATGTATATGTAATTGCAAGAATTTTCTTGTTTGTAATGGACTGATTTTCTAGGCGACAATTCCTTCGCTCGCCTCTACACCTTTGTCGAGTATAAGATTGAAGGTGTTGTTCATATTTAATCATTCTCTCTTAGTCTCCTTTTCAATTTTGAGTTTTAGGCTCTGTTTGGTTCTTAAGAAAATTGAGAATCTTAATTTTAATTTATTTTTTATTCAATTGAATACATATCTCTAATTTTGTATGACTTCTATAAGAAAAGCAATGCATCTATATGTGAAGAAAGAAAATTTACATTGTTTTTTTTTTATTGGTCTTTGTCATTTTTGAAAGATGGGTCTGACTTATTCTCACAAATGCAAACATTATAAATGTCATTCTTCAATGATAGTGATTTATTTAAATGTTTTGTTGTATTTAAGACTCAGGAGTTTTAGAGGATGGTAAAAAAGAGAAGAAGAAGAAGAATGCAATGAACCCAATAAGAAATTCCGGCCATGGGTTGTAATAATGTAAAATCTCTACATTTTTTTTTAATAATTTTGTTATACCCACTAATTATAGATTACAAAAATAATGTTAGATTGTTAGGATTTGAAATGGTTATTGATTTTGGTGAGTGTGTTGTTTAGACCCATTTTGACTAATTTCAATTTTTTTTTTTAAATGTTCTTTTATGTCATTGTGTCACTCAAATTTATTTCAAAAATTGAGGTTAACAATTGCAAAGTTACAAGGCAACACATTGGTACACATCACAATTAGAAATAAAGAAATACCTCACTTCTATTTTCACGCTTTTAAGTGCACATTTTTTTGCTCAAACTAAAAAGTAGTATTTAATTCAAAATTCAATAGTAATCTATCTATAATATAATAAACATTTTTTTAGTATACATTTTATTCAATTTTAAGTTTATTTTATTCGTTTAGAAAATTCAATATTATACTTGTTCAATAATGTAGAATATATTATATATATTATATAATTTATATATAATATATATATATATAATGTTAAAATTATAATATAACAATTATAATAAAATATAACAAAGGGAACCAAGCACGTGCATTGCACGTGCTATCCAACTAGTATATATATATATATATATATAATATATAATTTTGATTTAGCATTTGATTTCTTTTTCTTTTTTGTTTTTGGGGGATGAATAATTTTGCCTAATTTTTTAGTTTCGCCTTTAAACTTCAATATTCACTTAAAAAGCTTTGACTTTATTAGTTGGACACCAATTGATTTTTAGATAAGATTGTCAAACGCCTGATCCAATAAATAGTATCAGATCTCAAGGTTATGGGTTCAAGTTGCGTCACATTGAATGTGAAATTGTTGAGACACAACAATGCTGCTCTGCTCACGTGAATGACTATGCCTTGTGTAGTATGATTTTAAATGCTATAATTTTTTATCACTCTTAGGTAATACTAGACACTCAAAGGCATACATATTTTCATGTTGAAAAAACATTAGACATAAAAACAAAGTTTTATAGTGTATGCTTTTTCGTTAAGAACTCATAAAGAAAGATCTCTTGTAAGTATTTTACAGTATAAAGTGATGCCTAGCTTTAATGTCCATAATTGAAAGAACACAAGCGGTGGTGTTTTTTTACAAGAACAAAACACATATATCTAAAACCTAAATGCAATTCGAGAACGAAAGACCAAAATAAAATTGAGATCTAGATTTAGAATTTCGATTTGTCAATATGATTGATGGATTGAATCAATCTTTAACACCCACCTCATGAGTTATTTATAATCAGCCAAGAGACACGTCTCTTGGTTGTGGAAGTTACAAATCTAAGAGATAACTATTGGAAACATATGGACTAGCTCCATTAATTACTAACAAAAAGAAAAAGAAGTGCGGTGATTAAATTTATTTTGATAAGATATGAAGAAATAATCTTGAACAAGGTTAGTGATTAAATAACTTCTTATTTTGGAGTGCTACTTAATTATTATTATATTGTGATGCAATACAACATAACACCTAATTAATTATCGTGCAACCTCTCAGACAATTTTTCGACACTTTTAGAACACGGGCGAACCAGATGACCAAGAATTCAGCAGATTGAGCATGCCGTTCCAGTAATTCTTATTATTGTCCTCAAAGTTACCAGTACTCCAGCTTTTACCCCTATTATCCAAGTTGTCTCCGGCCATCAATGAGTTGTGGTCGTCACAATTATACGCCGATGTATCGGTGAAACCTTCCATGATATTTGAGAGAGGCATGTTTTCATTCCCGGCCCTGAAAGAGTCCACAAGCCATGCACTTTCCGTAGCATACGTCATGTCCTGCATTGCCATTGTCTCAATATCCGATCTTTCTTTGATAAACCCTCCATTGCACGTAACTGAGCTTTCGTTGAACGCAACAGTTTGGACGGGGAGTGCGTTCTCCGAGAAGGTCAACGTTGATATTGTAGACTCGAGGTCGTCGCCTGGGAATTGGAACATGCTGGAACGCGTTGACTTTGACCATGCCCCTTGCCATGCTTTGAGTACGTCAAGGCATGGAGGTAGTGCGGGTTTGTTGATGATGAGCTGAGCCGGAGCAGGAGTGCTGATATCGAGCTGTTGTTGGATAGGTTTATACACAAGCTTGGACTCTCTTACCAGTCTGGCTTCGGCTTCCAGCCGTGCGCTTTCCCACTGAGCCATGTGGCTTAAATTGGCTGTGCCTTTGGAGTGGTCACTGCCGGAGCTCAGGGCATCGCTTTTGGGCTTGTGGGTCATGGGATCGATGCCCATCTTGGTTAGTCTTTTCTTCAGATGCGTGTTCCAGTAGTTCTTGATCTCGTTATCGGTTCTTTTGGACAAGTGAGTTGCTATGGCAGACCATCTGAAAGGAAAATTCATGTCATGTCTAATGAAAATAATATATATATGGTTGACTAGGGATGGTCGTATATATTTATGTCGGTTCTTGCACAATAGTTCGACTTTCATGCCTTCTACTTTACAAATGAAAGGTACATACGTTAAACTAATATTTAAGCTTAATTTCGAGCCCAAGATAAATTTAGTTCGAGCGCAAGTAACATTTTCCTCAACCATATATGTTAATGGGACAGTGGTACACTGGTACGTATCATTGTATGTTTAAGTGGCTCAATAAAAATTGTGGGTCAAAGGTAAAAAAGTTAAAATAAATACTTTTTTTTTTTTTCCATTTATGAGCAAAAAGTGATGAAAATTGTTTGTTAATTAATGTGAATAAAAGAGATTGGTTTTTTTATTTTAAAAAAAAAATGAATGAGTTGCTAAATCAGAATGGTTAGAAAGTGTACGACAATTAAAGAATTACCTGTTGCCGAGTAGAGCGTGGAGCTGAATGATGGTCTGTTCTTCCTGCAAGCTAAACTTCCCTCTTTTAATGTCAGGTCTGAGGTAATTAGTCCATCTCAGTCTACAGCTCTTCCCACATCTCTGCAGCCCTAAAATTGAAGCAGAAAGAAAGAAGAAGAAAAACCATCATTAATTAGTCCTTTCGTAGAATTAGGTTATCCACGATATTTTATATTCAACACATAACAATATAAGGGTCCTCGTAAACCTACCAGCCTTTGCAGGCAAGGCTCGCCAGCTTCCATGGCCCTGTTCTTCGATGTAGGTCAAAAGCTTCTGGTCTTCCTCAGGGGTCCACGGCCCTTTCTTCAACCCCACCTTCTCACAGCATTGAGACCGGCGCATTTCCGATACAAACCAAGTAAAATAACTTTAGGCCTCTAAAAGTACCCACAGAGAGAGAGAGAGAGATCAGAATATTGAGATGGATCCGGCACTGGTGAAGCAGATAGTTGAGTGTATATGGAGGATGAAGAACTAAATATATGACCACGTACGAAATCTTTCTCATTGCCAATATTACCCTTGGTTTTATTCCTCTAAACAACAAAAGGATACGCTCTCCTCTAATGACTGGGCTCGACTAACTAGGTGTATTTTACTACTCTGATGATATGGGTTTGTTTCCTAATTTTCTCTCTTTTTTTTTTCTTTTTTTTTTCAACTAAAAGATTTTGAAATATTAACAAACAACTTTATAAGCATAGTTTGATAAAAAAAAAAAAAAATTAGAGGATTTTTTTAACTTTTTGATTGAAAAAGTGTTGTGATTTAGTATATAATTAAAATTAATTTTAAGTGTTTTAATTTATGAATATTTTGTATTTGATATAATTTTATTAACGCTTTAAGCAAACACCAAATCCAAAATGTGTTATGAAGCGATGCCATAAATATTGGGAAGCTGTAGAAAATGATATATCATGATTCATGAAGATGAGTACTGTACTGTTACGTTAGGCACGGAGGCCCAACATTTTTGATGGCTGCTCCAATAATGCCACTCACACTGACACTGCGGGCGAGTACTATATATCCAAATTTGGTGCTCGGCCATGTTAAAATGTGTTAAAATGAACATATGTCAATCACTCCCAAGTAAAGCAGCAACAAAAAAACAAAAAAAAATTAGGTCCATACCGCTAGAATAGTTTAAAGAATCCGTTAACCTAACACGACAACACGGATAATAATGTGATACGGGTTATTTATAATAAAAAAAAATTTAAAAATAAATATAAAATATATTTTAAAAAACAAAAAATCTAAGGATAAGGATAAGGATGGTTGGGCCACCCTTTTTAGTCACCCTGCTAATAAGATAGTTTGGTCACCTCTCAATTTTATTTTATTTTATTTTATTTTGTTCCATTTGTGATTGACTGAACCAACTCAATGGCCATAAAGGTATTATACTCTTATTCTTTTAAGGATAAAATCTAAAAATGTTAAAAGATACTTAATATTTATTAGAGTTGAGTCAAAGGAAATTTCAAAAATTTCTGTCATTTTTCCAAAATTTTCTATTGACTTTGATTTTATTAGGATTGTCCAATGAGGTCGTTTCATTTTTATTTATTTATTTATTTATTTTGGCTAAATGGAGTCGTTTTAATTGACAAGTGGGTATGCTCTACAACATTAGCTAGTTTGAATTCCTGACTAACTTAGCTATTGCTTGGGTGTGAGACAACTAGGTGCTTAGGATTTATTTATTTATTTTGGCTAAATGGAGTCGTTTTAATTGACAAGTGGGTATGCTCTACAACATTAGCTAGTTTGAATTCCTGACTAACTTAGCTATTGCTTGGGTGTGAGACAACTAGGTGCTTAGGATTTATCGATATATATCAACGCATTAATACAATATAAAAGACTTTTTTGGAGAACCCTTTATAAATTAGGGGCTTTAGGCGGTGGCTATTAGCAACAATTTTTTTAAAATTTTTATTAGGTTACTTTTTGCTTATTTATTTAAATAAATTTTACAATAATTTTCCTTATCATTTTTGAGTAATGCTAAGAACTCTCTTTTTATCATTTCAAAGTTAATATAGCTTTTAAAATTACTATTAAATTAAAATTCAATAGTAATTCAGTCCAAATCTAAAAGCCACATTAATTTTAAGAAGATAAAAAGAGAATAAAAAAAATGTGGTCCCTAGCATTATTCATCATTTTTTTTATACTATTTAAATATTCTTTCAAATAAATGTTAGAGAAAAGAGAGATAAAATATAAAACTTTTATTTTGAATAAAGACATATGAGCAAGAAAGCTGTCATTAATAGATAAGGATACTGAAAGCTAAAGTGTTACTCAAGAGATCCTGCCCCAAGTGAATTTTTTAGAATTTTTTAAATTTAAAAATATAATAAAATTTAAAAAGTCTGCAATAAATTTAAGCTTGCACAAAGTCGGCCCTTAATGAAAAAAAAAAAAAAAAAAAAAATAGAGCCAACCCTGTCTTGTGAGTTAGCTATATAAGCAAATTAACGCGTGTAGGACCCAACAAATCACTTTCGCTTCGAAAGTAGGAGCTCTTAAACCCTAGGTTTTGAGCCACCACCTTGTTAATGAAGTTATGCTACCGCCTTGTGCGGTTTTCTTGGGGGAGGTTCTCCCTTCTCCCTCTTTCCCTTTCACTTGTTTCTCTTGGTTTCTCCCAATAGTTTTTGTGTTTTTTCCTTGTTTTTCATCTCCCCCTGCTGCTGCTGTATCTCCACCTCTCATGTCATTGTCAGTCGTTTTTTGCTCCGCCATCCGCCTTGCTCATCAGGAAGGGTGTGTTTCTCAGATCAATCATTTTTAAAGTCCGATCTACTTTCCTCGGTCACTTCTGGCTTGCCACGTGTCTGCTCATCATCTTCCCCGACTCTTCAGCTCCTTGTCGTTGGCCACCGCTCCACCGTTTCTGTTGTTTTCTTTGATTTTTTGGTTTTGGTTTTGATTTTTTTTTTTTTGGGCCTTTGTTTCCTTGCATTTCGTTGATTTACTTGTTGGTGGAGACCTTACCTTCCAGTGTTCTTATGCCGATTTTGTTTGTTATGGGTTGGTTGCTTGTCTGCTTCTCTATTCCAACTTTTTTAGGTGCTAGTGTGGTGGTAATTCTACCTGCAAGGGTTTTGGAAAGTCTCAATCTGGAGCTTCTTATGTTGTCTCTTATTGCAGCCCTTCATGGTCGCTTCGATTCTTTATTGGGTCAAGTCCTTTTTTTACCCATTCTTGATGGTTCCTTTGTCCTTTGGTAGTCACACTGTTTCTGGTTGTGTCATGACTATTGTTTAGGTTGTCCACCTATATTTTGTTTAATTTTGTTATAATTTCTTTTTCTTTTTCTTGTTCCCACATAAAAAAACAAATATATATATATATGCTAAAAAAGAAAAAGAAAAAAGAAACCGCGTGTAGGGATCCATTTCTGGCAAACGGGGATACCAGTACAGGCAAAATTTATGGCGTGATTATACATTTAAAGGAACCACCAACCCGAAAGATAAACAACAATATATATGTAAGGTGTAAAGCTCATTATTACAATTAAAGGAAGGAGCAAATGCCTGCCCATTTTGAAATCTATTTTCGTTTATTTCTTCATGTCTTGTCAGTATTCACCCGAAATTCTTTATTGGAAGTTTCTTTCTTTAATAGAGAAGATTAACATGCAGTTCGGTTGTAATGCTTTGTTGGCATCATGAATTCCATGAAAGGGGATGCTTGGTGTTCAATTCAAGCATCCAATCTAATCTAATTTCTCTTATGTTTTTTTAAAAAAATAAAAAATAAATTTACATATGAGTTGGATGGGAGTTGGATGAATCGATATAAAAAGTAGCATTTTCCTTCCATGAAAGAGCAAATTTCTATTTACTCTCAGTATTTATTGTAAATTTCTAGTGCTTCCTCTCACATGGCGAGATAGCCACTCTAGGACATGATTGCATGCTACTATGTATTCTTAATTCCAATGCTGTTAGGAATATTATAATCTTTACTACAAATTTATTGACAGTTTAGTAACAATTATTACTTCGGCCACTAAATAATTAAATTTGTCTATTAAATTATTGTTATTATTGTTATTATTATTTAAAAAAAGGCTCTAAAGGTACCCAAGTTATCACTTTTTATCAAATTAATTCTTAAGATTTAAATTTTATCAATTTACTCCCTAAAGTTATATATGTTATCAAATAGATTTTTTTGTCCACCATCGTAAAATTTCTAACATTAGAGCCACATCATACCCAATGTGAATACAACACATGTCTCTTAATAAAAAAAATATAAATTAATAAAAATAAAAACCAGAAAAAAAAAAATTAAGAAAAAAATTCTAGGGTCCAAGCTTTTGGGGGTGGTGAATCACCTCCAAGCCACATCCCTCTAACAAATCTAGGGGTGGTCGACCACCTCGTGAGCAATTGTTTTTTAATTTTTTTCATTTGTTTTTAATTTATTTTTATATTGTATTTATAGTATTTTTTTATTAAAGGGGACATGTGTCGCCTTTTGATTGGTTATATTCTGCCAGCACCGTTAGAAATTTAATGAAAAGCGGACGTAATGATTTATACGTATTTGATAATGGTTCTAATATTAGGGAGTAATTTGAGAAAATTTAAACTTTAAGGAGCAATTTAATAATATTTTAAGGACCTCTAAACATGTTTTTTTCCTAATTTTTGACTCATGTTGTGCAGCCTAACACTCATGTGGACTACTACATAAAGAAATTATAGTAAAAATTGTAATACATATCCACAAAAATTTAGGTAAAATTTTAAGAAGTATTTTGAGTTTTTGGTTTTGATAAAATTTTAAGAAACATTTTAAGTTTTTGGTTTTAAAAAGGCAAAAGTTAAAAATTGATTTGATGTGGGCCGCATTTTCGAAAAGTTAAAAAATTTGTTTGGTAAAATTTTAAAAGAGTGTAAAATAAAAAAAAAATGAAAAAACATAAAATATATATTTAAAAAGTGTTCCACCACGGTAGTAGTGCCGCTATTGTACGTGGTAGCTAACAGGCAGCCTATATATATATATTTGGATGGCTTGCAAATCTAATTGATGACCAATATAATGGCTGAAGACCACCGTGTCACCACCAAAATTGACTAGTTGTTTTCTTTTTCTTTATTTTTTTGAAAGAAGTTTTACGAAAAGTTTTATGTTTAATTGCATGCCGACCATCGATTTGCTTAGAGGTATTTATTTTGAGTGAAAGCTATGGGTCCCATACAAATCAATTAGACCAAACATATCTTAAAAAAAAAAAAGATAATAAGAAAAATAATAATATATATAAAAAAAAAATACCAAACATTAAATAATTAAACATGTGCTACGTCAGAGTAAAAAACCAACTTGAAGTTTGTGTACGGTTTCAGCCGCTGGATGAAAGCAAAGTAAAGCTGCCATAACTGCCTCCAAAATGGTTCTGATTATAATTATGGTGATGAAAGCAAAGTAAAGCTGAAAATAATCATAGGCCACCCCTTTCCCCCCCTCTTGAATAAAAAAAAAAAAAATCATAAATTAGGCCGCAGAACGGGCACCCAGTCTGCAAAATGGTTTTGATGATATCATAAATTAGACCAGGGTACGGATCCCACTTTCTAAGGTGAAAAAGGCACAATGCTGAAAATGCTAACTTCTGTTCGTTAAAGATGAACGTTAAGACTTTATTTTTTAAACCATCTTTTTTATAAATTTATTGTTAAATTGGTAGGATTCATATATAGGTATCTCAAATTTAATAGTGAATTTACTTATTTATTATACAGAAATGGATGAATTATGGTTTAAAAAATAATTTTTATTATTTCTCTTTTAAATGAGAATATGTTGAGTATTTTAAAAAAATAAGAAAAAAAAAATTCATAATGTAATAAATATAGCTTGAATTATTATATCATATGTTTTTATCTAACTACGAGTATCTTCATTTGTATGTTTATCTATATACGAGGGTCTTTCACATCTAACTCCACTTGGTCAACCTTAATTACCTGGTGTAGCAAGGATTGTACTGTGAGTCTCTTGGAGTTGGGTCTTCACATCCTTTTCCAGAAGAGCCACCTTCTAATCAATATACTTCCTTTGATCCACAAACAACTGGTCAAGGTGTCGAAACAGCTCCCACATCCGTGATGCATCAGGTGTGGTAGGAGTGGAGGAAGGGCTAGCCTGAGAGGTGGAAGGCTGAAAGGAGGCAGACTTGGCCCCATGTTGAGCCTCAGATTTAGCGACAATTAATGGATTTAGCAATAGGACCAAGAAGAGTATGGGAGGGCTCAAAAGTATAAAGCATTAACTTGGGATGGTCCTCTTGCAGTTTACCAAATTCAACTTCTCAGCATTTCAAGTGAGTGTAAGAGTGCACGTTTTGGTAATGAAAATATACATTCTATAAAGCTTTGATAAAAGTTTTCACATCAATTTCACTAACTTCGGTCGCAAAAGTCCTTTCGGGTAATCGTCCTCAAATCCTAAAAAACAATGTCTTTTGTGAAATGCTATACTTTTTAGTCACACATCTTAGACCTATACTCCCTAAAACCCTAAAATTAGACTCTTAGACATTCTGCTAGTTGACCATTTGATCATTGTTGTCACCATTCAATTGTTGTTGACAGTGATCGATCATTCTAACCATTAGATTGGTCCTCGAGACAATCGATCGTTGATTCGTTTATTGAACAAAAACACCAAGACTGGAAAAAGTTCTTACCTTTAACCTTCCTAACTCATTCCAAGGCCCCATCATACTTCTAAACAATGATCTAAACACGTACAAGACACCAAAGTTCAAAAATTTCAATAAAAAATCCAACTTTTCTTTCAAAGCACAAAGTTTATTTAAAAACAAACTCCAAAACACATCTACAAGTTATCACTTTAAACAATAAGATATACTAAGCAAGATACAAAATAGTCCAAATCTCCTCAAATATTTCAAAGTTCAAAATATTTTTATTCTGAAAAATAATTTTTATAAATAAAAATAAAAATTAATTTGCCAAACGAGCCCAACTCTTCCTTTTTCGGTCAAAAGCAAAATCAAAAGCAATTCTTCCAACTTTAGGGCCGGCTAAAACTGGCTTTGATTATCTAAAAATAAAGCGCAAATGACAAGACGACAATACGGACACCCACTCTCCAAATTAAATGGCCTTGATGATGATTGTAGCGACTAGCGCGAAAAGCAAAAATAAAGCTGAAAATGATCATAAAATTAGACCAGAGGATACGGATCCCACTGTTCGAGGTGGAAAGTGGAAAGGCTGAACAAAATTAGTTTATTTTCTGATCAACAAAATTATCGTAAACTTGCCTTTTATGTCCATGCACTCTAGAAAACTAAGTAGGCATCTGTTTCAAATTTTGCCAAAAGTGTCAAAAACCATTTTTCCTACATAAATGCTGAACCTGCTGCTACATACATGTAAATGAATTCTATATATATATATTAGAATTAAAAACCAATTAACTTGAAGTTTGTGTCGTTGTCAGCCATATATATATTAGAATTAAAAACCAATTAACTTGAAGTTTGTGTCTTTGTCAGCCAGAGTCACTGCTAGGGTTGGTTATCGGTTAATTCGGTGTTGGTAAAGCCTATTTCGACTACCGAACCGAAATTCTCGGTTAATTCGGTTAAGCGGTTAAACGGTTAAGCGGTTAATTATCGGTCGGTTAAGCAATTAAGCGATTAATTATCGGTCGGTTAAGCGGTTAATTATCGGTTAAGACCGTTCTGAGAGAGAGAAAGACTGTGACTTTGTGAGAGATTCTGAAACAGAGAGAGAGAGGGAGAGAGACCGTGATCCGTGACTGTGAGAGACTGAGAGAGAGAGTTTGGAGTCATTGACTAGCTGGTACATGTTAGACGTCCTGGAACTATTGGTGCATGCTAGAGTTGGACCTGCTAGTGCAACGCGAAGAAATGAGGAGATTGAGAGTCTAAGACAATAAGTGGGTGGGTGTAACCGTGTAGGGGTTAAGGTTACAAAATGTAAAAAACATTAAAAAGAGTCAAAACGGTGGCGTTTTGATTAAAAAAAAATTATAAACTTTCAAAACGATATCGTTTTGGTTAAAAAAAATTAAGAAAATATATATGTGTATTCGGTTAATTCGGTTAACCGATAAAATAAAATTTATACCGATTAACCGATTTAACCGAATTTCGGTATAGATTTTTATACCGACTACCGAACCGATAACAGTCGGTTACGGTTCGGTGGCGGTCGGTAAGCGGTCGGTAGGCGGTTAACGGTTAATTTGCCCACCCCTAGTCACTGCCATAAGCCCATAACTGCCTGCAAAATGGTTCTGAAGATAATTTTGGTGATAAAAGCATATAGAAGAAGTATATATATATATATTCAACTCTACTGGTATTCTATTAAAAAACATATATTGGATCGTTTGGTATGAGTAATAGGTTTGTAATGAAATAACTATTTTTATGAATAATTATTTTTTTTTAAAAAAAAACATATATGGCTTGTTTGGTATGTAGAAAAATTATTGTAATGGAATAACTACTTTTATGAATAACTATTTTTTTTATTTGGTTGCACGTCATTCTTAAGAATAACTATTCTTATGAGAATATTTATACTTCTATGAAGATGAATTTATATTTCTCTTAAAAATGAGAAAAATAGATATTCTTTAAAGAATTATATGCGTTTTTCAAAAAACCCAATAGTTTGTTTTTTGTTTTCTACAAACCTAAATAAATAATTTTTTTTAAAAAAAAAAGAAAATCACAAACAATCTTTACAAAACCTAATTTGATTTACAATCCTGTATCAATCACAAATCCTAATATCACAAATTTTCATATTTTAAAGCCCAACACAAACGCACCTAACTAGGCAAGTTTTGCTAATCTGTCTTATTTTATGGAGTTATGTTGAGATCTGCCATGAATGGTCTTAACATGAATTTAGGGTTTCTTTCAATGTCTTTGTTATGGAATATATAATGGTCAGCATTTGGCAAAATTTTCCTATATTCCTTCAATGGCAACTATGAACATACCTCGTCTCTCTTTTTTATGCAGTATAATTTTTAACTATTCAGCTGGGTAGTTTTGTCTCATATTTCATCTTCCAATCTCTCTCTTTCTTTCCTCTTTTTTGATAAGTCTCTCTCATGAATAATTCAATTTAAAACTTGAATTCTCATCATTCAATAGTTTCTTTTGCGGTGGCAGTGGATGAGATCATAACATATTATTTGTTGAAGAAGTTTAGGGTCGGCCCCACAGATTTTTTCTAGTTTTCTTTTTCATTTTTTTATATGTTATAATTATTGTTTTTATATATATAGATATAGATATATATATATATATCTTGGGTATTTTTATAATTTTGGTATAATTTCAGTGAGAGCATATGTTTTGATACCAAACTACAAAATATAAATAACTATTTCATTCCAAAAATAATTATTTTGCGTGTCAAACATAACTTTAATGTTTTGTTAATCTATTAGGGAGAGACGTTGACAGCTAGGTGCATACTTAAATTTCACGAACTCTTTACAGGTTTCAGGTTATCATAACATATATAGGTCATCGATCCTTGAGGGGTGAAAAGAAAAAGAAAGAAATAGTCATTTATGATGTCGATCTTCTCAGTTTGTCCATGACAAATTCCTTCATTAGACATTACATAATTACATCCCTTTATTTCTATATGTGGCCGGTCCACCAAATGAGAAGCGGAGCGCTTATACGTAGTCTAGAAATCAACACAAAAAATTATATATATATTGTGTGATCAACATAAGATCGCATTTTCATAAACCATTGTCTGAGAAGAAAAAGAAAGAAAAAAGATATATATCAATGGTGACCGGGGAGGCCAAACGTGTGGATCGAGTAGTGGGGTGCTCGATCCACTTGTCATGAATGAAATAAATTTTGCGTGCATGGCTTTCCAATATATCTTGTGATAAAATAAATAAATGCCTCTATATAATCAATTAATATACGCGATTCATATCACTTCCTTTGGCAGTTGAGAATCTGGTGCCAAAAGCAAATCTTTACGAATAGAGCATTAAAACTTGTACCTTCTTATTTTAACATTTTTTCCTTATATAGTTAAAGCAAACGCTTTGACACATCATAAATTCATAATCATTGATCAGTTCCTGGTTTTGTGGTCCTGTTGCATCCATGCATGTTGTTATTGCTACCTTGAGCATGATCGGGCAAGTTGGGGGGTTAATGTTTTTTCCCCTGTGAGTTCAGTGATGTAAAAAACAAAAAGACAAAGAAATAATTAAAATGTTTCAATGCAATATTCATGACGAGTAAGTAAATAGAACAAACATTGGGAAAAACATTTATATCGCCCATGTAAGTGAAAAAACTATGCATCCAAAAATAAAATAAAATAAAATAATAATAGTACGAACAAGTTAAGAACATTGGGGGTTGACATTCATATCAGGATGTGTAAGGAAGGTGGAGGCAATGGTTTTTACTGGAAGTTGCTGCACGTGTCTTGGCAAAGGTTGTTGCCTATTTGTGGCGTGCATTGCATGCATGGGGAGTATTTCGATGTGGAGGCAGTTGTGCCTGTAATTCACTACAAGAAAATTGCTCTTTAGTATTGATTCAAAGTCGACACTAAAGCCTTGGATGCTAAAACCCCGAAGCAAATGAATAGAATATAGTCTTTAGCGTTGACGTCGGACGCTGATGATTACCCAACAACGTCGACATTTAGATGTCGACATTGTTGGTATATCTGCATTTTTTTTAAAAAAAATAAAAAAAAAAAAAAAACTATCAGCTTTGACCTCATAAGTCGACGCTAATAGTTTAGATAGTATATCAACAATGTCGACATTTGGGGTCGACGCTGATAGTCTTTTCATTTTTAATCTTTAAAAAATGCTGATATAATAACAGCGTCGACCACCGTTAATTGTAGATTTTGGACGCTATTCCAATTTTTATTAAACCCATGTGCGGCATAAGTTCCTGCTAGCTTATTAGCGGTGGCTCATTAGGGTCGACTTCTAAAGTCGATGCTAATATTAACACGTTTTAACCATTAGCGTTGACATATATACATGTCAATGCTAATAGGTTATTTTTAGCATTGACATGGTAATAGTTGATGCTGATAATACATTATCAGTGTCGACTTTGGTGTCGATGCTAATAATATTGACGCTAATGAATGAATTTCTTATAGTGAGCTAGCAAAGGATCAAGGTCGTTAAAAGTGGTTGAATGGTTGGCAAGATGAATTAAATTACACTAAAGAAGAAAAATTATATACGTTTTATACTTATAAAACCTTTGTAGTTAAATTAACCTGATGTATACCCTAACAAACGGTCCATTTGTTTCCTACCGCTGTAGCTCTAGAGCTTTGACCAATCTTTTATCAATCTTCCTCTTGCATTCTAGAACTTCGGTCAAGCAGCTCAGTGGCTTCTTCCATTTATGTATCAAACGTCTTCGTCCAGTCGAGATCCGAACAACCATTCCAACCGCGCAAGCGTCTCGGGAAAAACTTCTTGTGGTGCTTTGACGTATCTCATCTGCACATGGTGCAACTGCCATACTGACCACATGGCTTGGTTACTGAAACTTTCTAGTCTTGCACAATGTCTCGTTCCGACGCCCCACCAACAGAGCTTCCAACCAAGCATTTATGTTTCTCAGCATTGTCCAAGTTAATTTCAAATTTCTGGTATAAAATTGACAAATTTAGACTTAACACCAAATTTAGTTTTGACACCGAATTAGCCAACATAAAAATCTAATAGAAAGCTTTCTCTGCTCTACCGATTTATGGTATGCTTAAAACAAATATGTAATTTATGACATAAATTATACACTCCCTGGGTACGTATTGTATAATATGAGAAGATCCTTAACACTTTATGCATATAGTATTGTATAAACACTATCAAGATCCTTAACACTTGATCCCCTTTCCCCTTTTCCCACCGTTGCTTAAAAAAAAAAAAAAAAAAAATTAGGGCCAAGAACTTAAAAATGGGTAGGGATGCAGCCTCTGCAACAAATTACACCGGTCCGTTGGTAAGCTGGCAAACCGATTAGGTAGGGTACGTGACTTTCAATCCCTGTCCCGTTCTGCACGCGTTCCATTACTAAATAATAAAACAAGCAGTTATACCAATTAAATTTGAGCCCAACCCCCCAACGATCAAACACCCGGCCGACCTAATTGCCTTGAATAAAAAAAATTAACCAACCCACATTTAAGTAGCTAGGCAAACAAATGGGCTCAGACTCCGGCCCAATTCTAAACAGATAAAAGCAGCCCAATGCATCCGTAGGAACAAACAACTCCTAAGAGACCATCCTGAATTTTAGTTGGTGGATGGTGGTGCTATCTAAGTATTCGTTTGGTTAAGCAGTTTAAAATGTGCGGTTTTAAGAAAAAAAAAATGATTTTAAAAAACAGTTAATTTAAGTACTATTTATAAAAATTCTGTCAAACATTTTATAAAATTACGGTTGGACGTTAAAATCGTGTATTTTTAAAAATGTACCCTTTTACATACGGTTTGAAAACGAATTTTTTTTTTTTCACCTTTTCAACCCGCCATTTTTTTAAAGGTACATAATTCAAAACAGAATACCATTAACAATTTTGTTTAAAAACATGTTTTTAGCAGACAAAATTGTAGGTCAAACACACTCTGAACATGGTAACAGCTAGCTCATCGTCTCAAACATGAATTGCCTTTGTTCACTCTGTGGCAAAAGTGTTAAGGTTGCCATCGGTAGCAACAGTAAAAATTTGCAAGGTTAAGTCCCGACCAAATAATTTATCAGAAGGAAGAGAGCCCTGCAATTTGTCGGAATTTCTCATAAGAGACCCAAAAAACAAATTGCCATGGACCAAGCCTAGCCCACGTTGGAAAGAAACCCTTCCATAGTGCTCTTAATCCTTCAAATCTAACGGTCTTCATCAGACAATCGTAAGAGCTGCTATACTTGATCTTCCCTTCCTTGTCTGCTGCCTGGTTCATCATTCTTGTCTTTACTACATCAGCTGGACAACTCAAAGCAGTTGCTGAAAGACCTGACATAATAGAAGCTAATGTGTGGGCATAGATATTATCTTGAGCTATCTGATTTTGAATAACAAGACGTTTTGCATGATCATAGCATGCTAATTCTCCCATATTCACCAAAAATGCTCTTTGTACATTTGGAAAAACTCCTTTCCAAAGTCCTCCAAAGCCTTCCATGCGCACAATCTTGTTTAAAGCATCATAAGGCCCTGAGTATCTAGGTTGGAGACCTTGGCTCACCATCCGGCCATCTGCTTGCATCCTCACCTTAACAAGATCGGCAGGGCTTGCCACTGCCTGCACTACTAATGGAAGTAGAAAAAGTACCGTTACTTATCAAACAAATACGTAATTTATGATACAAAAAAGTCAACAGATTTTTACTTGTTCATCCAATATATGTTTCAGTATAACATCATTCTGCTACCATAACATAAATTTGTTCATCCACCCATGACATGACATGCATTATTTAGCGATAAAGCTGCCGTAGACTGAAGAGGCCTAAAATCTCTAGAAACAGTGGATTTAAGGGGCCTCAATAATGAGGACACCAATAATCAATTTTCCGAGCCAGAACTTCAACAGGAGTACATTCATTTGGAGGGTTAAAGAAGTTTTTTATATTCTGTAAGAGGAAAAAAACATTGAAGAGCATAATGCCCCCACTTAATTTTTATCCAGTTGACATCCTCCATGGAACAAATGAATGGTTTCAGATTTTCCTCTTGACGTCAAAGGAATGCAGGATGATCCTTCATCATCCTAAAAATAAGAGCTCCACAAACATCAACTATATTGTAAGATGTAATGCTTAGTTGAAGCACTCAAAGGTCAATGTGCAACAGAGGAACTTAGAAACCAACTGTGTCAATAAAATACAACCTAACGTGATAGTCAGTAATCCAGGTATGTGCACTTTATGGCATATATCAACTAGAAGTGACTTGTTAGATTTTGAGTTAATTTTGAACTATCATTTCCCCATGGATTAGCAGTGGCTAATTGAACAGATTAATTGGGTATCAAGCATTTTATTATTACGAGCTACTCTTAGTCCCTTGCACTTGCAACATAGCATTAGAAGTTAACGCAAACGTTAAGAAGAGTATATTGTCAAAAATGATCTTCCAAGGGGAGAATCCAGGAGGCCTCGATCCCACTCAACATGGTTATCCTTAGTTAGGATTTTTCCTAGGGTGGCTATCCAAGCAAAAAACGCCACTCTCAAAGAAATTTTATGCCGCCAAATACTCTTCTAAGGGAAAGGGGCACTCTCATGAAGTACAAGGACATTGTTGAAAGATCTTACATCAAACATCTCTCTCTTAGAAGGAACCCAACGTAGCTTGTTTTCATCTCTTTGTTTCAATCTAAAAGAATATAACAAATGAAAAAACAAAGAACCCAACGTAGCTTGTCTTCATCTCTTTGTTTCAATCTAAAAGAATATAACGAATCCAGGAGGCCTCGATCCCACTCAACATGGTTATCCTTAGTTAGGATTTTCCCTAGGGTGGCTATCCAAGCAAAAAACGCCACTCTCAAAGAAATTTTATGCCGCCAAATACTCTTCTAAGGGAAAGGGGCACTCTCATGAAGTACAAGGACATTGTAGAAAGATCTTACATCAAACATCTCTCTCTTAGAAGGAACCCAACGTAGCTTGTCTTCATCTCTTTGTTTCAATCTAAAAGAATATAACAAATGAAAAAACAAAGACATCCATTTCTTAATAATGAGTCACTCTAGTAAAGCTTATATTCTACTTATGAGAACCGTTAGATAACTCCAAGCAATCTGCTACCTAAGAATATTTTGCGCGGGCGATACTATACAAAACCGAAAAAGATTTAAGTGCTTGATCCCCACATCACAAGTCATGCTAGAATTGTATGACCAGAAAACTCCCTCCAGCCTCTCCTGATATTTTTTCATAATCTCACCCTATATGACCCATGAACCTCATTCTCAAGCACAAAGCGCCAAAGCCACTTCCCCAAAAGAGCACAATTGATCAAAAGCAAGTTTCGGACTCCCAACTCTCCCACGACAATCAGAGAACAAACTTTGGACCAACTGACCAAGTGTCATATGCAAACAGAAGATGGGAGATATGAAGCACACCAAAGTTCCTAGACCCCACAGAAAAGCCTGAAAGAAAGCCACATCAACAGTCGTACAAATCATTTTACTATGAGCCAAATAGAGGATCTCCCAGTCTCACAACAGGACTCCGAGCGCCAGCAATCCACCAACACGCATATAAGTCGACCACTCATCTAGACATAACCCAAGACAGCCCAAAACAATTGAAAAGAGCATCCGGCAAGGCCCCACAACCTCACAATGGAGAAGAAGATGGTCTATAGACTCTCAATTTCCTTTACACATACAACACCTATCAACAACAATGACATGCCGTTTCCTCAGATTGTCCATGGTAGGGATCTTACCTAGGGCCACCGACCGAGTAGAAAAGGCCACCTTCAAAAGAACCTTAGTTCGCCAAACACTCTCCCAAGAGAGCTAAGAGCCATCATTGCGATCCAAGACACTGTAGAAGGATCTAAAAGCGGACAACACTTTTGGAGGGAGCCCACCAAAACTTGTCTTCACCTTCTCGTCTCACTCTAACTGAATACGACACCCTGAAGAACGAGGCAAAAACATTCACCTCCTAGTCCTGAGCTACTTTAGCAAAGCTTTAATCCTAAAAAATGGGTACAATGGTTGCCATACGTGGAATTTTGCCATAACACCAGCCAGCACAATTCAACGGGAAGAACACCTTTTGAGATTGTTAATGGATGTGAACCACCCATGCTGCTTGCCTATGTTCCTGGTACTACCAATGTGGAATTGGTGAAGCAAACTCTTATCCAAAGAGATAGAGTGTTGCAGGATGTTAGGGAGCAATTATGTGAAGCCCAAAATGACATGAATTTTAATTTATGATAAGCAACATGAGGAGCAGCAGTTTCAGGTAGGCGATTGGGTCTACTTACGTCTAACCCAATACAGGCAGTCCTCCCTTGATGTTAGAAAAAATCTGAAACTTGCTCCATATTTTTATGAGCCCTATAAAATTTTACAAAAGATCGGACAAGTTGCATATAGGTTGGAGCTACCTCATGGATCCAAAATTCACCCTACATTTCATGTGTCTCTCCTTAAGAAACAGCTACGCACAAGAGTTGCCATGCAAGCTACCCTTTCTCCCCTGGATGTCACGGATAACTCTTTATTACCAACACCTCAAGCTCTTTTGGATCACCAAAAGAAGAAAAACAAGCAGAGATATTGGTCCATTGGCAAGACTTGGCCCCAGCTGAAGCTACTTGGGACGACTCTGCTGACTTCCAGCTCCGCTTTACCTCCTTCGTCCTTGAGGACAAGGGCCCTTTAAAGGGATGAGGAATGTTACAACAGGATAAGGGGGCAGAGGAAACTGTAAGGCAGAGGACTGTGGAACTTTGGGTCAGAATTAGAAGCAGCATGGATTCTACTTCAATGTGCATGGGCAAAGAGGACTTTCAAAAGATTACTGCTATGCTTGCTATCAATGTTACACGCTAGCGCACTCGGCCATTGCTTGTAGGTCGAAGACTTCAACACTTCTATTGTCTTGCCCTCATCCCATTCTTTGCTCTCAGAGGTGGCAGGTCAATAGGCTTGTAATTAGTTATCATATTTCATTAGGATCAATAAGTCATGTTATGTGATAACTTGAGATTTTCTATCTTCGTTTGTGCTTCTCATTTGTAAGCTATAAAAGAATATAAGACAATCAATTGCAAATTTTCCAGCAAGTTACTCTTGTCAAGGAGGTCCAAGTTTCCTCGAATTAGCCTACCTTTAATTTTTCACGCTAATTATCTTTTCTTTCTTAAGGGTTTCCAATATAGGAAACCAACGTAACAAAGACCTGCTTCTTTACCAGTATCAAAGCCCCTCATGCGATCAGCTTCGGCGGCCCATAACAGTTTACTCTGTTGAGCAAAACTGTTCGGTTTTGAGTTCTTCTTCATTGGCAATTTTAGACAAGGCTTTGTTCATGACAATACCTATTCCTTTCTACATTTCTGAAATAGGGGGCAACTTCTTTACCAATTTATGTCTTGTGTTGGAATTGGGTAGATATCACAAATCAATCGGTTACAGTTGCCTCTCAATTATGAATTAATTCTATGCAAAACTAATAATTAAAGAGCAACAAAAATTAAATCGAAAACCTAAAAATCGAAAAGAAAAAAGAGAGGGGCTCTTACCTGAGCGACAAATCCGGAGAAACCGCCGATGAGAGCCTTGCCGGAGAGCGAAAGGGAGCCAGCATCAGCGCAGACGACATTCCTGAGGTGCTCGTAGCCGACGATCCGGATGGGCGTGTAGAAGAGGTGCCTGAGAAGAGCTGGGGACAAGCCCTTGTAGAGCCCCAGTGGGCCTTGCTCGCGCACGATCTTAGAGGCCACCCGGAACGCGTTGGTCCGGCCCGCCGAGGACTCGCCGTGGAGCTGAAGCCTGGTCTTCGTCAGGTCTATCGGGAACGTCGTCGTCTCCGCCACCATGGCCGCGAGTGACGTCAGCAATATCTTCGTGTTGGCCCTCTCATCTTCGCTTGGTCTCATCGTTCATGGCACACAACGTTCAGAGAGAGAGGAGTCTGAAACGAGGCCGTTTATCCGCATGTTTTGGAACAAAACGACACTCTCGTGATTGTCGCTTTGGCTTGTCGTCGTTTTCCCTAACAAACTTAAAGTTTAGAGCGCGATGAACATTTGGCACGTGACAATCAGAGTGGAAACCGAGTGCGCAGTGAGCACTGCGCCGCAGAGCCTTCCCTTCGCCTTTCAATCTCAAGCACTGGCGGCAAACCCAAGGGCTTGTTCAAAAGGAGTGTTAGACAGTGATGTCGATGGAGGAGGAAGCGACGTCGTTAGTGCGTAACCTAGGGTTTCTGGACACTCTCAGTGACGATTCGATCCAAGAGATCGTCGGGAGCTACAATGGCTTCTGTGCGGCCACCGAGGCCCTCCTCAACGGCGCCGGAGACTTCTCCGTGGACCCCGAATTCGTTGCTCACGTCCATAGCCTCTGCAAGCACGGCCTCCGCTCTCTCGTCCGAGACCACTTTCTTCGAGCACTAGAGGTACTGTTTGGATGTCCATTGGAAATTGAACTGCTTTTTCTTACTCATGCTTCAGATTAGGGATGAGTCTCTCTGTATTCCAAATTTTGCAGGAAAACTTTGAGAAAAATGGGGCGTCAAAATTTTGGCGGCATTTCGATGCTTACAGCAATGTCGCACTCCTATGTAAAGTGAGCTTGAACTCTCTCCAGCATTACTCCAGTTTAATTAATTAACTAATTAGTTGATTAATTGGAATTATTGATATATCCAGACACGGGAGGGTGAAGTGGAGCGGGTATTGGGCAAAGCTCTGGAAGACATATGTTTGGAAAAGCTATACCAGGAGAACTGCTTGTTGGCGTTGGCTCACGCTTTGCCCTCCTACGGGGATCAGACATCGGAGAGAGCCCGTCTCTTCTCTACGTACCAATTACTCGTGTCTTCGGTGCTTATGGCGACCCTTCCTCGGCATTTTTCAGGTATATAATCTATGACCAATTCCTAATGTGCTTGAGCTTGGAGCTTTTGCTGAGTTAGACTTCAATGATTGTTATTTGATAGTAAGCTGTGTCCGGCGGAGTTTTCTTTAGTTATTTGTTTGTTTTGCATGTGATATAGATTGAACGTTTGGGTGATGCATACATACTATGGATTCACTTCTAATGAATCCAAAAGTTCTAGTGGGTCGGGTAATGCTTTGATCTATGCATGTCAGTATCCATAAAAAATGAATCCAGTCTATTTGATGGCTTCGTACATAACAAAATAAGCTGAGAGCGTGATTTATGATCATCCATCTAAAATTATTTTGTTATCTTCTGGAGTTCCCACACAAACCACAGTCCCCCCCCCCCCCCCTCCGCAAAAAAAAGAAGAGACCATAGAAAGAAAATGTGCATCACCTTTTTCTTTCCAAAGCGTCGTGTACCCATGAGCAATATGATTGAAATGGAGAGGCCTTAAGAAGCATCTAATCTCTATGTTTTTTGGGGATCCATTACTAGATGAAGCCCATCAGATTTTTCATTTTAAGTTCTTTTTGTTCCACCATCCCTTGTTCGTTTATGTACCAGAATCAGAACGGCACTGGTACTTTCTTGAAATACCAAAGAGTAGCTGAACTCATCAAGAAAGTAGATGCAGATTGGGCAGCCTTCCTTGTTGTCTTGATTCACTATGTGTTGGATTGCTCTTCCAGATGTATGGTCTATATATTTGCCACCGCTCAATTCTCCACCATTCAGTACAAGTCACACGAGACTAGGGGTAATGTAAGATTAAAACAATGCCCAGTATCAGTTTTCCACCTTCTTGGGATTGAGTGGGTTATGCCTCGCTGTTGGTAGAGTTGTTGGCTTATTGAAGAGGTCAGTTTAGAAGCCACTACAATATAGAAGTGTGGAAGTTGATTACTCTGTACTTAATGTGGTGTATTTGGAGAGAACGCAATGCTTGAAACTTCGAAGATTGTGAGAGCATTGCGACAAAGTTAAAAGCCATTGTGTTCAAAAGTCTTTTATTTGGATGGCTGTTTACAACTGTTCTTGTTTTTCTAATTTCATAGAGTTTCTTGATTCGTGTTTTTCTTGTGCTTCCTTATTGGTTTTTCTCTTGTATACTCCTTGTGTATTTGGGTTGCACCCCTCTGAACCTTTTTATGAGAATGAATTGCTTATCAAAAAAATAGTTGATTATCTAGGCTGGAAGTCTTTCTTAGAAGCTTTATGTTGTGTAACAGTTTTACCACTCCATGCATATCTACTTTTCTTTTGCCCCTCTTTTTGTCTAACAATGCCGTGGTTACTTTTAAACTCTGCAATGTTCTTAGAGATACTCCACTGGTATTTTAAGGGAAGGTTGGAGGAGTTAAGTACAATCATGGCTGGAGAGCTTAATGGTGACAATGAATTTCAAGAAAAAGATGACATGGATTTAGATGAAAAAAGCAAACTTGCCTACCGAACTGGTGAAATGGATATTGATGAATGCTATCATCAAGTGAGGTTCTCAGAGAACAATAAATTGGTGAAGAACATTGGGAAGGTTGTTCGTGATCTTAGAAATCTTGGATTTACATCTATGACTGAAGATGCCTATGCTTCTGCTATCTTTCTGCTTCTAAAGGTGAGCATGTGTTCCATTTTGGTCATACATGTCCAGCTTATTTCTGTTCGCCTCCAAATTGTCTCTTTTCCTTCTTTTTTTTCCCCAATATCCTATTGTACAGTCTCTTTTCAAATATTTACTCACTTTTTTTTCTTATATGTAACTCACCTTTGGGTCCCATCTAAATATTCCTGTATGCATGGCAGGCTAAAGTACATAATCTGGCTGGTGATGATTACAGGAGTTCTGTTCTGGAGTCCATTAAACGATGGATACAGGTTATATTGTTGTCTTTGTGTAACCTTATCTCCCCGCCCCCCAACAAAGCAATTATTAAAATTATTGATGTCTTAACTTGTCAATAGTTTATCTATCCAAGTTGTTTTCATTTGCATACTACATATGATTTAATAAATCTGATGCACTTTTTAAGTTATTGGCTTTGCTTTTACTGATCTGCACCATATGATGGATAGTCTCTTGTCTATCATGTAATGAAGGTTAATGGCCAATTGTTGAAAGTCTTATAGTGGTATCAGCTGGGCATGTTATTTCATTTGGTTTAAATATATGCTAGGGTACTTGACATAAATTACATATTGCTTATCATATGTACATGTGCAAAAGTATATGCTTGGGTATTTGATATAAATTACGTATTGCTTATCATATGCACATGTTACAAAATGTATTACTCCCTCATCTTACAATAGATGTCATTTTTTTTGGGGGGGGGGGGCCTGTGTTCCAGAGTAGATGAAATCTTCCGAAATGAAAGCATTTATCCACTGTGAACGTCCCATATTACCTTTAAATTTGAACTCACATTTTCTCAAATTTGAACCACTTTTCTTGGCCGAGCTAGAGGCCGTTTTAAGAAGAATGTATGTCTCATTAAAATACTTGTTGTTTGTAAACTTTCATCTATTGTAGGATGGAGGGAGTGGTCCTCATCTCATTAGCAGTAGTTTGATTAGACTAAAGGAACTTCTGTAATTGCCCAAAAGTGCTTCCTACACAGAATCAATGTCATCTGCAAGATTATGTAAACTTAAATATTGTTTCACATGCTATCTGTTTGCATTTCTTTTCCTTATTTTCTTAGTTTCCTCCAATCTATTTTCTAGTTTTATTATTATGCTACTGACAAATGACTCCTCTTGCTTGGAGGTATGTCTCCCAGGCTGTACCACTCCAGTTCTTGCGTGCACTTCTTGCTTATCTTGGTGACTCTGTTAGTTATGATAGTCCTTCGTCTGGTCAAAAATCACCTTTGGCTTCACATCCTTCTTCATGCTATCCTGGAATTGATACTCCGTCTGAAGGACTTGTTAGATGGCAGCTGCGGCTAGAGTATTTTGCTTATGAGACATTGCAAGATTTGAGAATAGACAAATTATTTGAGATAATTGTGGATTATCCTGACAGGTGATTTTAATCTGGTTTTTTCACTTGTTTCCTATTATAGAATTAAAAGGGATAGCTTTAGTGGTTGAGTTGTCTAATTATGCACTGGTCTTGCTCTATACTTGTATCTTAAAAATAGAGAAAAGAGTTGTGGTTTGTACAGTGGGTAGTGAGAACTGCAACACATTTGGTGTTATGAGATCTCTCTATCAAATGCATAATGAAATAGTGATATATAAAACAATAACTTAAGTGCCCAAAAGATTCAAACTATGGTTATCTTCATGCTGTTTTCCAATTTGAATTTTTTGTTGAAGAATTTGTTGGACTGATAGAGGGGGGGATACTTTGTGACTCATTGCTTATGCGATAGAGAATTTCTTAATAAATTCCAGTATATATTTGAATAAAATATGAATCCAAGGGATGAATCTCATGTCTGTACTATGAATCTCGTTTCTGTTCTCCATGCCATGTTACGAGAGCAGATTGAAAGGGTATAGGTCATACCTATTTAAAGCAGTATTTTCTGTCTGTTGCATGATTAGAATCAATGATATTGACATAAGATATTCTTGGGTGACTCCTTGATCCATTTCTCCTTTCCTAAATCTTCTCTATAAAATTTACAGCTCTCCGGCTATTGAAGATTTAAAACAATGTCTTGAATATACTGGACAACATTCTAAGCTGGTTGAATCATTTATCTCAGCGCTACGATATCGTTTGCTTACTGCTGGTGCCTCAACTAATGATATATTGCATCAATATGTTTCGACTATCAAAGCACTACGAACAATAGACCCAGCAGGTGTTTTTCTTGAAGCAGTTGGTGAACCAATAAGAGACTACTTAAGGGGAAGGAAAGATACAATAAAATGTATTGTTACAATGCTTACTGGCGGGACTGGTGGGACTGGTGGAAATCCAAATGTATCTGGAAATACTGGGGATTGCCTTCTTGAAGAATTAAATAGAGATGAAGAAAGTCAAGAGAATACTAGTGTTGATGATGATTTCATCACCGATGACAAGCAAGCATGGATCGATGCTTTACGGTATGGTTATGCTATCACGTTTGTGGATGACATGCATTTTAGTTGTACCGTTCAGCTTGCCATGTTAATCTGCTGATATATATGTCTCCATGAGTTGTTCCTTTTCAGCTGGGAGCCTGATCCTGCAGAAGCTGACCCGTCAAAAGGTAGTAGGAACCGGAGGAAGGTTGATGTACTTGGGATGATTGTTGGCATAATTGGTTCAAAGGACCAACTAGTCAATGAATATCGTGTTATGCTGGCTGAAAAGCTTCTCAACAAATCTGATTATGACATTGATTCAGATATACGTACTTTAGAACTTCTCAAGGCAGGTGGTTTATCATTGAAGCTTGTGGTCTGTTCAACTAGGTCTTCTGGTTGAAGTTGACATCAGGGGTTCCCTTTAATTTTCATATTTGTGCTGTCATCCTGCAGATACATTTTGGAGAGACCAGCATGCAGAAATGCGAAATAATGCTCAATGACCTGATAGATTCAAAGAGGACAAACACCAATATAAAAGCAACCATTACTCAGCCATCTCAGACAGGTAACTTTTGAATTTAAAATTACCATAAACTACGATAAAGCAACATTCCATCAAGCTTGGTGGGGGCTTGCCGACTTTAACATTCCATGGCGAGATATTTTCCAAATCCAAATCTTTCAGATAAATCTACATACTATTGAGGATGGATGACCTCTAAATTTTTCTTAAATTGGTGTAGTAATATGATCTATATGCTTACTTAAATCGAAATGGTGATTAGTATTGCATGTATGAGCCCAAAAATAAGGTTCATCTTTTGGACAGAAAGAAGTATTTAATTAATATTTTTTATTTGTTATCTCTTAGATAAGATATCCTTAATCTATTGAATAGATTAAATTGTTGCAAAACTCGACAAACATGTTTTAAAAGGGGTGATGCCCCATCAAACTTGATCCACACCACCCTATCACAGTTTATAGGCTACTTGCATTAGGTGCCAATAAGGTCGTCTTAGTATCTTATAATCTATTTATTCATTTATTGAAAAAATCTCAAATAACCTTGGGTGAAATGATTCTTAGGGGCTGAGCTGGGGGAAAATGCAGTGTCCATGGATATTCTTGATGCTACAATAATATCTTCAAATTTCTGGCCTACAATCCAGGTATGGTGGACAATATTGCTATTGGTATTGATAGTGGGAAAAGACATGATGACGCACTTGGTTGTGTGTTAACATTACTTGGCGAGATATCTAAGATGAGAGGGCATATTTACACTCTCTACAATCACACATATTTTCTCTACCGTCTCTGCATGAAGTGTCTGTTTACTGCATTCTCATGAAAAAAGAGATAGGCAAGCACCATGTAATATATACCTAAATCTGTGGCTCTTTCTAACAATATCTATACTAAGATAAAAATTTCTTCTGTTCTCATAAAAATTACATTGTTTCTTAGTAACAAATTCTTGTTGCTCTACTAACCATGAAGAACACTTTTAGGATGAGGCCCTTAATGTACCTGATCCTGTTGAGAAGCTGCTCTCTGATTATGCAAAGAGGTTTAATGAAATCAAAACCCCTCGTAAGCTTCTGTGGAAGAAAAATCTGGGCTCAGTAAAGGTTAGGTGCTTTGAAATTTATAAAATGCCATTTGGTGCCCTATATTGAGATACAGTTTCCTTCCTGTCCTGAATCACTCAGATAACATTACATATTTTTTTCGTGTCTGTGCAGTTGGAGTTGCAATTTGAAGATAGGGCAGTGCAGTTCACAGTGGCTCCTGTACATGCAGCAATTATTATGCAATTTCAAGAGCAAACAAGGTAACCATGTGAATTATATGAATGCATTATATGTTAATCATCAATAGCGTAACTGCATTGATGTTTTCCACTTTCAGTTGGACCTCTAAAAGTCTTGCAGCTGCTATTGGGATACCTGTAGACGTACTCAATCGGAGAATAAATTTTTGGATAAGCAAGGTACCTGATAAAGTTTTTTTATCATCAAATAGTGTTTGACATATGATGATTTAATGGAAACCCCTAGCTCATTGTCAATTTCAATGACTGATATTAGTGAATGATCAATTTGTGTTGGGCACTTGATAGATTTAAGTAGCCAAAACACTGTCAGATTTACTGGCTTGGGAAAATTTCCTTTTTGGCTTAAAACTTTCCTCATTGTACTTACTATTGCTCCAATCTTCTTCTATTGACTTTGTGGTCATTTTGAATTGTATGATTGGGAAGTCAACCTTTTGTCTTTTCTTTCTTGGCGCTGGCTAAAATTCAATCAGGTAGAGAGTTGGTATTCATTGAAGTTTTTTTTAATATCACAATCTTCAAGGGATGGAGTCCAGAGGAAAACTAATTGCTTTGCCTTCCTTTTTGTAATCAGGGAATCCTTGCAGAATCACTTGGGGCAGACTCTAGTGACCATGTATTTACCCTGATGGAAGGCATGATTGAAGCTAGTAAGAATAGTGGAAATAGTGGGAGTTCTGAGGACCTTGTAGCAGGTGATGAGGAGGGAGAGAGGTCTGTCGTCTCTGCCGAGGATCAACTACGAAAGGAAATGACTGTCTATGAGGTTAGTGATGCAAATTAGAGCATTCTTGATGAACTCTAAATATTCACACTAATGGGTTGTTGGGTTGTTTAAAAAACTGGTCCTTTGTGTTTCAGATCCTAACTGTCTCTCATATAAATTTGAAAGTACTCAGACATTAGGCCCTGTTTTGAAGGATATTTACTTTAATGTATAGGGTAGTATTGGTCTGGTGTTTCCTTTTGGACCAAGGACTATACTCAGACATTAGGCCCTGTTTCCTTTTGTGCCCGGAATTAAAAAAGAAAAGAGAGAGAGAGAGTAGGACTCTCTCTCTTCACTCAGCAAATGGCTGGCCTTAACCTCTAGCAGTCGCATGTTGTTATGTAACCATCCAGATTTTGCTGACACATTTTTTGCTGTGGCTGATCATAACTTTGTCAAATAGTAGTTTTTGAAATAGTCTTCCCAAGAAGAGGAAAGAAAGCACTAAAAATGTGAATTCTTGGAGATAAAAGATATTAGATTTGTTGCTTGTGGGAAAATTTAGTAAGCATCTCAGTTTTGGCAAGCCTTAACAATGATTTGGTCAAGTATCAGGATTAAACCGAAGATGTAAAAGTGTGCATATTGATGAACTTTATCAAGTGTCATATTGTTCCATGTATAACCCTAAATGGCATTTTCTTGTAGAAATTTATCATGGGGATGCTCACAAATTTTGGAAGCATGGCATTAGATCGAATGCATAATACTCTCAAGGTAAGAATTGTTTTAACTTGCCCCATAACTTGATTTAGGTACAGATAACATGACTGCCAAAGTAAATTACTTTTAACATGTTGCTGCAGATGTTTTGTGTAGCTGATCCCCCTTATGATAAATCACTCCAACAGCTTCAGAGCTTCTTATCTGGTCTAGTTTCTGAAGATAAGTTGGAACTAAGAGATGGAATGTACTTTCTGAAGAAATAATGAGTTGATAGAATTGCAACACATCCTCCTCTGAAGCATTAAGCAATAGCACTGGTGAGACTTTTGCAGATTTAAATGAAACAACAGTTGGAAACAATGTCTGTTGTAGTATCTTTCTGCTTTGTTACTTATTTTTTCTCTTTCTCTGTCTCAAATTGAATGGAAAATGCAAATAGTGGAAAGGCCGCAAGAGTGATTTTATAAACTCCTTATCTTGTTATATGCATGAGGTACCGCATAATTGATGCCTAGATACTTTTCCCACATTTTGGGAATGTCTACCGGAAGCATTGCGATTCAAGTTGGAGTATCGTAGGGATGTTTTCCCGTGGATTTGTGGAGGGCGACTTTGGCCATACTTGAGAAAATCACTCCATGGAAAACAGCATTATGGTTCATGGATGTGGAGTTCTCGACGGCGTCTAAAATTGCAGGAAGTCAGAAGATCCTAAAGAGTGGTACTTAACATGTTCCTGTGATGGTTAATTATTAAATGTATTGTGATTTGTACTATTGATAGTTCGAATACATCATAAATGCTGCGTACACTCTTACATGGTGATAGTTTTTAAGATGCCCCCAAGCCCTGATCTGTCGAATTTTTTCCAAGCAATCCTTTTTTCCATGCTTCTAAGAATGGGACTGAATGGGAAGCAATGGACGAGGGTTCGCTTTCCTGTATAACTGATATCTTTCGACCCAGAGCCATTTCACTTCTTAGTAGAGCAGAGTATAAGAAATATTAGATAGTGTGTGCTAGGTACTTGCGTTTGATTTTTCCTTTTAGTCTATGTTGATAAATGCCAGCACTTAAAACTATAAGCAGATCCTTAGCTATTACATGCTCGTTGGACCTACCCGAAAAAACAAAAACAAAAAAAAAAAAAAAAAAAAAAACGTAATTAGGTGCTGCAAATAAGTTTGGTTCTTTTCTTTTTCTTGTTTTATCAAATTTATTCCCTTTTTTTTTACTAGTTTAAGGGACATTGATAATAAGATGGTAGTTTGAGAAGGTATGTATACTTTTTCTTGAGCATAAAAATTAAATCTCCGCCATAAACTAGTTTTACATTGCCTTGTTTTTCATAACGTGGAAGCAGCCTCTTTTCTGTGTGAAACCAGCGTGTTCCCATTTACAGTAAATCATAACGGTAAATAATCATAAAGAAGCCGAGATAGCCGTTGCCGTTACAACAAAAAATGTGAGGCCAAAGGTAAAATAGAATAGAATAAGCAATGTGACCGTTACATACCCTTCAAATTCAATTCAAAATCAACGGAGAAACTTCACCAATCCAAAAAAGAAGAGCAGTGCTAGTCCACCATTACCAAAAAATGAGAGAAGGACTGCAACAGCTTGAAATGGCCGAGGAGCAAATGCAACAGCTCAGATCCAAAGCCACGGAGCTACTCCTCAGAGAAGAATGGGAGGAGGCCGTGCTTGCCTACTGTCAGTTCATCAACCTCTGCCAAGACCAAATCTCAAAGACCCAACAGCACCCAGACCCAGATCACCTCCCCAAGCTCCACAGATCCCTCTGCTTAGCGCTCTCCAATCGAGCCGAAGCGCGGTCCAGACTGCGGGAATTCGCCCAAGCGTTGAAAGATTGTGATCAAGCACTGAAAATTGAGAGTACCCATTTCAAGACCCTGCTCTGCAAAGGTAAGATTCTGCTAAATCTGAATAGGTACTCTATGGCTTTGCTCTGCTTCAAGGCTGCTCTGCTAGATCCTCAGGCTAGTGGGAACGCTGAAAGCCTTAATGGGTATTTGGAGAAATGCAAAAAGCTCGAGTTTCTTTCGAGGACCGGTGCTTTTGATCTCTCGGATTGGGTTGTAAATGGGTACCGAGGAAAGCCCCCGGAACTTGCTGAGTACATTGGTGCGGTGCAGATCACGAAGTCTGGGATTAGTGGGCGTGGCCTATTTGCAACAAAGAACATTGATGCCGGGACTTTGGTGTTGGTCACCAAAGCGATTGCCACAGAAAGGGGTATATTGCCTAGCGAAGATTCGGGCGAGAATGCCCAGTTGGTAATGTGGAAGAATTTTATTGATAGAGTTGCCGGTTCCATCACAAAATGTCCTAGAACCTGTAATTTGATGAATACATTGTCGACCGGCGAAGATGAGGACGGGCTAGAGGTTCCCGATATAAGTATCTTTAGGCCCGAGGCAGAGGAGAGCAGCCACTCGAATGAGAAGCCCGACATGGCTAGGATTTTGAGCATCTTGGATGTGAATTCTCTGGTTGAGGATGCGGTTTCAGCCAAAGTTCTGGGGAAGAATAGTGGTTATTATGGTGTTGGACTATGGCTACTGGCTTCATTCATAAACCATTCATGTAGTCCTAATGCAAGGCGTTTGCATGTAGGGGATTATGTGATGGTTCATACTTCAAGGGATGTTAAGGCAGGTGAAGAGATTACTTTTACCTATTATGATGCTCTTTCACCATTTAACAAGCGCAAGGAAATGTCAAAGACATGGGGCTTCCAGTGTAATTGTAAGAGGTGCAAGTTTGAGGGGGAAATGTGTGCAAAGCAAGAGATAAGAGAGATCGAGATTGGTCTTGAAAGGGGAATGGATATGGGTGGTGTAGTCTTCAAGTTAGAGGAAGGTATGAGGAGATGGGTGGTGAGGGGGAAGGAGAAGGGCTACTTGAGGGCATCCTTTTGGTCTGCATATTCTGAGGCTTATGGTTCGGATAAGTCAATGAAGAGGTGGGGGCGGCGGATTCCTGCCGTGGATGCAGCGATGGATAGTGTACTGGAAGTAGCGGGAAGTGATGAGAGGTTACTCAAGGTCTTGGTTGACGGATTGAAGAAAAGCAATGGGGTAGTGGACATGGAGAGGGCTTTGAAGTTGGGAAGAGGAGTGTACGGAAAGGCAATTAAAAGGCAAGCATTGAGGACATTACTCGATCTTGGCTCTCATTAACAACACACATATTATCTTTTTTTTTTTTTTTTTATTGTTATTAACAGAATTGTTAGCCTATTAGCTAATAGCTCCTAGAATTTTTCTCTCTTTTTTGCCTCTTTTATCTGTTTGATTACTTCTACAAAGAATACCTCAAGTTGTCTTGACCAATATCCATTTCACATGTTCATGTTTCTAAATTGAAGTTCATTTATAGACTTGCTTTGGTGGCTAAAACTTTTCATCAATCGCTAACTCTAGTTTACACTGTTAGAAAATAAAATGTGGGGTATTCTGAATTAGGAGAAAGAAGTACAGTATACAAAATGGGAATGCTGAAATCGAGACAGTAAAGTGAGTTTTAATCTATCTCTTAGACAAAAATTACTTCCCGCTTATATAGTAAGTTTTGCAAAAGAAGCACAACAATTTTGTCGTCATAATACAGTACTGCCTGAATTATAATGTGCATATAGCAAATTCTAAACACTATCTTGAACAAGAAACATGTAACAGTAGAAGATGAGAAGTTGTAAATTGAATTTCTGAAATCACCCTTTTATATAATTATAAGAACAATAGTTTATGAGTGTTGGAAAATGGTTATTAATGTTAAAATTCAAACGAAAAATTGGCTGTTGGAGTAACAGTGGTATCTGCTCAAAAAATGTATCCTATTTCACATGAAAATAATAGGTTTGTGGCTCTTGCGAGACGATGTGCCTAAAGTGCCAACGTGACGCACATGCATGTGAACATGTGCAGACACTAATATGTGTCTATCCAAAAGCCAATTTAGACTTGGTGAAAGATAATCTCTTATAAGAGCACCAAAAGTTTTTCTAATTTTTCAATGTAGGACAAAGTTAAATACTCAAACAGAGAAAAAGTCGAAATTTTCAAATAGGGAAAAACTTATTTAAATGAAATAATCTAACACATAGACTGTATTCAACCCTACGATTTAATAGGCTAAACGAATGTTTTTAAACAAAATTACAAAAAGGTATTCCAATTGCTTAAAAATATGATATTTGAAAACTTCAAAATATTCACTTTTTAGCACAGTAGGCAACAATGTGCATTTCTTAAAACTCACAATTTTAAATATCAAATTATAATTTTAAAGGCCAAATCACAATTCTATCAAATATTTAATTACATTTTAAAAATCATGTTTTCATTGCATTTTCATATCATTATCTTTTAAATCGTTTTGAAACCAATAAAACCAACTACGGTTATTCAAGAAAAGCATTATGCCAAGCCAAAATACTCATTAATATCCAAAGTGACCATTAAAAAATCAGCCAAGATAAGTAATCAGCTGAGTTTTACCGCAGAGACCAACAAAATTGGATCTCTATAATATGATTGTATTTTTTATGTTGAACCCACGAGATCTAATAAGGTAAAGAAACCAGATACTGCACCTTGAATTTTAATCCTCAAATATAAAGATTTTAATTTTGGAATCAAAACTAAATTATAAAATTTTTAGACAAAATAATAATTTTAAAGAAATTTAAAGAAATATATAAATAATTTATTAAAGTAGATCTTAATTTTGGAATCCAAACTTGGGTCCAAGTTGATCGTGGTTTAAATTACTGACGCGAAAAGTTATTAAAGCCAAATGGAGTGAAGAGCAAGCAAGCATTACTTTCTTAGCACAAACAGAGAGTTCCCCCTCCCCTGTTTAACGTCGCCGAGAGAGAGAGAGCCGAGCCCCCTTATATCTTCGCACAAACAGAGACTTCCCCGCCTGTTTAGCGTCGCCGAGAGAGAGAGAGAGAAGGAAAGGGAGGGAGGAGTGTGTGTGGGCTTCCTTGGCGTCCAGTACGGCCGTCTTCCAAAGGTATTTCTCCCCTCAACATTTTCTTCCAAATTGGTAATCTCTTTAGCTTGTTGGTTTAATTTTGAGGTGAGTACCGAATGGATAAAATGTTGAAATAAATTTGTTGATTTGTTTTGTTGCGATTTTGAGGCTTGAATTTTCGGTTGTCTGTATACTGAATTTGGGGGTTTTCTTACACGGGTCGAATGGCCCAATACGATTGAAGAGGGGATGAAGTTTCTTTGGTTGTGGGATTGAAGTTTTCTTGGGTTGTTCTGGCTAAGCAGCAATTGGTGTTGTGATTTTGAAGAAATTTTGGGTTGTTTTGGGGCTTTCGGTTGGGTGGATGGCCGAATGAATGGGTGAGATTTTGTTGTGAGAAACTATTTTGTAAATTTCTTAGATGGTCGATTGGGTTGTGGCTGGGTGAGATTTTTTTGTTGAGAAACTTTGTTGTGTAAATTGCCCAGCAGACCGATTGAGTGAAGAATGGGTGTTGATTGAAAGGAAGAAATTCTGTTATGTTTTTGGTGGAGGGCCGATTGGGTGGAAAATTGTTTTGTGGGCTGAGAGTTTTATTTTGGTTGTTTGTTGTGATGATAGCCGAATAGGGTGAAGTCCAAATTTGATTTCTTGGGTAGATGTGGCCGAATATGGGTTGTTTTTGTTGAGAGGAGTTTTGGCTGTGTAATTCTTGATATGGCCGAATATGGGTTGTTGTTCTTGAGAAGATTTTTGTAAGAAAAATTTTGTTGTGCTTTTGAAGGCTGAGTGAGTGCTTTGATGAAGAAATTTTGATTTGGGTTGAGCTATGGAACTTTGTTAAGTTGGTTATGTCAATGAATATAAGAGGGTGAGAAGTTGTGAATGGATTGGTGTGTTTTGTGGGAGATTGGAGGTATGATATGGCCAATTGAGGATATTAATTTGTTGGGGTTTTATGAAAAAGACTCGAGCTCCTTATCGGATTTGAACCAATGACTTATGATCTAATTACTTAAATTATTTATAAATTATAAATTCTTTCAAAGAATAATGTATAACTTAGAACCCTTCTATATATCAAATTATAGTAAGTAAGTTGATTATAATGAAGGATAAAGGTCTAATCTAATTAGAATTATTAAATTAATTTTTAGAGTCTTAATCGTTATGTTCTATAATCTAATTATTCAAATATTTACTTAATTAAGAATAAAGTAGTTAGTCGAATAATTTAAGGTGAAAATTTCTTAGGATTATAATCTTTGACCAAAATAATTCTAAGGTACTAGAAAATAATATTTATAAATACGTGATATTATAGAAATACTTAAATAGGCTTTGAATCTAGTTGGAAAGGTGATTAAAATATTTAATGCATTAATTTACGCATACAGAAAGTGGTAAGTGTTTTAAGGGTTTTTAGAGGATTGAGTTTAACCATATTGGTGTGATGAATTATTTTAAGGCTAAGGAGAATGAAATAAAAGAGAATTGAAAATTAGGGTTTCCTCGAGGAAAGAGAAAATTGAAAGGCCTCAAGTAGGAGTCAAGGGTTTTAATAGGTGGGGAACCCTAACTAATAGACATAGAGTATTGCGGATGATCACGTGACACGTGTTGGAGGAAGGGGTAATTGAGGCATATGGGTATAAAGGGGATCACTTTCCTAGGAATGGATGATGAAATTTCAATAATGAGTGGATATGGCTGAAGAAGCGTTTGGAATAGTCACTCAGAGTATGATTTCAATGTGAGGATTAGGGCAGGTTATGTCGCTAACTTAAAAATAGATTTAAAATTTGTAATGAAATATTCCTTGTTAAGAAACCATTAATCCAACAACTATAATAGAGTAATAGCCAAGGGGATAACGGAACCTAGCCTAATTTAAAGGAAAGTGAGAAATGCTACGTGGAAGCTAGTGGGTTACCAATGAAATAGAGTTTAGGGTTCGGAAATTTAACCACGACTAACAATGCGACACAATAAAAAGTAGGCGAGCATGGGACACAAGTGGAAGGTTGAGGGTGGCTTTTTTTGGGTGGTCGGCAGCTCAAGGGAAAATTCTCACTTTGGACAATCTCTGAAAGCGACAAGTCATTGTGGTAAATAGATGCTGTTTGTGCAAAAGGGAAGGGGAGTCTGTGGACCATCTGCTTATTCATTGTGATATTGCCCAAGCCTTATGGACTGCCATCTTCAGTCGATTTGGGTTGTCTTGGGTTATGCCTCTTCGGATGGTCGACTTATTCTCTTGTTGGTGGACGGGCGGACGCTCTCGTAACGCTGTTGTCTGGAAGATGGTGCCTTCTTGCCTCATGTGGTGCCTGTGGAGGGAGCGGAACGACAGAACGTTTGAGGATCAAGAAAGAACGCTCGAGGAGCTCAAGTCTTTTTTCTTTTTCACCCTCTTCTCTTGGACAGCTGCTTATCTAGCTCCCTTAGCGATAAGCTTTTCTGTCTTCCTTGTTCTTTTCTCTTCTTGTATTGAGTCTTTACTCTTGTATACTTCCTGTGTACCAGGGCTGCGCTTTGCGCTTTTTATAAAACTTCTACTTACTTATAAAAAAAAAAAAAGAACGTGGGCGAGAGAGGTAAGTAAATCTTCCAACCAGTAAAATAACTAATGTTTATTGTGAAATGCTTTTACTTTGTATATGTGATTAAATAATATGCATGCCTAGGTTTCCATGTGTTAATGAGCACTGCACTACTAAATACTTTTATTATGTCATTGTATGAATACACTGAGATTTATATGTTTAACAAGGAATGAAATTTAAATAAAAGTTTTTCAAAGAAAGTATAAGGAAGTGAAAGACCTTTATTCACATAAAGAAAAGATCGAATTTTTAAAGTACGAAAGTTAGCCTAAGGCAGCCCTAGGTTGAACAAGGTATAATGCTTGACAGCCCTAGGTGGAGCGGGTATGTCCCACAGCCCCAGGTCAAGCGCGGTAGTACGATTGGCAGCCTTAGGTCAAGCGGGGTAGTACGATTGGCAGCCTTAGGTCAAGTGGGGTAGCATGCTTGGTAGCCCTAGGTGGAGCAAGGTCGTATGTTCCACAGCCCGAGGTTGAGCGGGGTAGCATGCCTGACAACACTAGGTTGAGGGTGGTGGTACCCTCGACACCCTTAGGTTGAATGGGGAATGACATTCAACACCCTAGGTCGAACAGGGTAATTAAGTTCGACACAGGCTAGGGACATACTAGTAAAGAAAACAAAAAGGAAAAGTACAAGTTCAGTAATAGAAACCAGATAACGAATAAATTTTTACACATTATGTATACATGAGCATGGTTTGATTTTATGTTATTTTCTATTATTATCTTCTAGCACTTGAATTGAATTTATATATATTGCTTTAACATGATTCTGGAAAAGAAAATACTAAGGAAAATTTCTGATCCTTGAGTTAATGAAAGAAGAGTATCCCTCATTTTTAGGTTGAAAGAAATAAATTCTCACAATGACGTTTTCGCAAAGGTCTCATTGTACCTGAAATTTTCTAAACTGTTTTTTCACTTTAAAGAAAAGTTTGCTTTGATTTGAGAACCAGCTTTTATTTTAAAATGACTATGATAAACAAAAGATAGACTCTATACTTGTGAAATTGGTTTGTATAACTTATTGTCTGAAAATCTATTTGATGGTAGATTGAGAGAATTAGGACTTGTTTTGGAAAATTTATGTTGTGTAAACCCTTGGGGATATTGATTTTTCTTTCTTATTTACTTTTTCTTTTAGCATGAAAACTTATCTCTTTCCAGGACAGTTTTATTTTTTTTAACTTGGAAAGATATTTACTCGGAAGAAAGGGTGCCTTTTTTAAAGCAATAAGAGGCAAAGGTTGGGTTCAATTTATGTTTTGAATAGATTTTAATTCTAGTACAGCAAGGACTATTAGTGTTTAGATTCAATTAGACACTTTTGTTGTGAAATTCGGATGATTAAAAGTTACTTAGCTGCAAGTCTTGTTCTTGTCGAGTGTCAGAACACTTCATTGTTGGGACATTTTTTCTACTCCCTAATGGATGTACAAATTAATGGTTGTGAAAAGGTAATTTGCAAGCTAAGAATTTGAACTCTACAAAATTGTATTATTAAGTGAGCCAATGTGAACTTCAAGAGGAACAAAAACAATCTAGCATTATTGGTTACTTGGAAGAAGTCTCCATTCTTGTGGCTGAGGTTTGTTGAGTAGGGTTTCTCTTGGGTTAAAGTTGAATCCTATCTGGAATGGCAGTCTAGGTTTTAAATCAGCCTACTTATGCTAAAACTACTTGCTGATTGGTTGCTAAGTGAATACTAGCTGCTGCTTTGGGCCACAAGGTGCATGATGCTTCTCCCAGGGAACCAATTCTCCTTTGGATCAAATTTGTTTGGGTTCATGTTACACCATGCTAAATCTTATGGCTTTGGGCCACTATGGCTTATGATGCTTAAGTATGGGTCAACAACCACATAGATGATTGCTAGTTCCATACTACAGTTAAATCCTCGTATAATTAATCACTTTGAGGCAGTTAGGCTTTGACCAAAATACCTTCATGCGATCATTGACAATAGTCTCCAAACCTTAATTTGAGGACATAGTTATCAGCTTCCCTTCAGAGTAGAGGATTGAGGGGAGGCAGGAGTGGGAAGCTGAGTAAGGAAGAACAATAAAAGATAATGCGACTTGCTCCTTTAACGCTTGTGCTACTTAAAGATCTGCTGTGGATTATGTGTTTTGCAGATGCACGTCATGCATTGCCTGAGCCACTGCTAGTCATAGTGGAAAGCCAGGAAATGAAGAACAAAAAGATAGTGCATGACTCTCTCCTTTTACGGTTGTGCTATTGGGACATCTGTAATATATGTGTGGTTTGCAGATGCATAACATGTATTGCCTGAATAAATGCTTGTTGCTGATAGTATCTTTTCATATATTGGCACGGGACAATGCTAGGAGGAAGGTTGACTTACCCTTTATGTCCCTAGTATTAGATTGTGCTCCCTTATTTTGTCACAAAAGTAGTTCTTATTCGGCCATACACTTTGTGTTTACAGTGCTGTGACAACTAGTATATCTTTTTTCCTTTTTTATGTCTTTTGGCCCAAAGAGGAAAATAAGCAATAAATGAAAAAAGTTGACGCATCTAACTGTCCATAGGATTTAGAACTCTTGGATGTTGTGCTCATATGTGGCATAACTAAGAAGGTTTTTCTTTTTAATTCAAATTTAATTAAAGAGAAAAAGGAGCTAGCCTAGTATATTGGTATTATACAAGAGAAAAATGCCGACAGAAAAGGGGAAAGAAATCGTCTGATTACTAAATGTTGACAATCTAAAACATCCAAGAAAAATAAACAACTAGGAGCCACCGTCTGCTCATAAAGCAATCTTAGAAACCGACTCTTCAACTTAGAAACTGAAAGTTGATGCTATTGAATTTCCAAGTCTTTCTCATTATATACCGATAGTGTATTGCCTGATAATTTTGGTATCTTTCTTAAGGGATGAAATAGGTTTTCTGATGACTGCCACCAAGTTCCCATGTGGAAACTGTTCTTATTGCCAAAATAGCTTTAAAGTGCTTTGTCCACCTAATTTCTGCTTACCTTATATGTTTGGGCACAAATTTTTCGTTTTATGAATTGCTCAAGGCTATTTTTATTTATTTCAAATTAAGTTGATGGATTTTTTTTCATTTTGCAGGACTTGGTGATTTTGAACCATTAACTATGTCTTCATCATACCTCCCAGCAACAACTGATTCAATTGCTCAGGCTTTAGAAGCCAAAACCCCTGCTGAAGCCATCTCTATTCTTTATCGCGTAATTGAAAACCCGTCATCTTCTTCTGAAGCCCTTAGGATAAGGGAACAGGCTATTACAAATCTCTCAGATCTTCTCAGACAAGAGAATCGGGCTGAGGATCTCCGGAACCTTCTGACCCAATTGAGGCCCTTTTTCAACTTGATCCCCAAGGCAAAGACTGCAAAAATTGTTCGTGGGATAATTGATGCAGTAGCTAAAATACCAGGCACATCTGATCTCCAGATTTCCCTCTGCAAAGAAATGGTGCAGTGGACCCGTGCTGAGAAGCGAACTTTCCTACGGCAAAGAGTGGAGGCAAAGCTTGCAGCTCTTTTGATGGAAACCAAAGAGTATTCCGAAGCTTTAAATCTCCTTTCCGGTTTGATAAAGGAAGTGAGAAGGCTAGATGACAAGCTTCTACTTGTGGACATAGACTTGTTGGAGAGTAAGCTTCATTTCTCTTTGAGGAATCTCCCTAAAGCTAAGGCTTCACTGACGGCTGCGAGAACTGCTGCCAATGCTATATATGTGCCCCCAGCTCAACAGGGTACTATAGATTTGCAGAGTGGAATCCTCCATGCAGAAGAAAAGGACTACAAAACTGCTTATAGCTATTTCTTCGAAGCTTTTGAAGCTTTCAATGCTCTTGAAGATCCACGAGCAGTATTTAGCCTCAAGTATATGTTGTTATGCAAAATAATGGTGAACCAGGCTGATGATGTGGCGGGAATAATATCATCAAAAGCTGGATTGCAATATGTGGGACCCGAGCTGGATGCCATGAAAGCTGTGGCCGATGCCTATTCAAAACGCTCTTTGAAGCTTTTTGAGACTGCCCTCAGGGATTTTAGGGCCCAGCTAGAGGAAGACCCTATTGTTCACAGGCACCTCTCTTCCCTGTATGACACTTTGTTGGAGCAGAATCTCTGCAGATTGATTGAACCTTTCTCAAGGGTTGAGATTGCTCATATTGCTGAGCTGATTGAACTGCCTGTTGATCATGTGGAGAAGAAATTATCTCAGATGATTCTGGATAAGAAGTTTGCAGGAACTCTAGATCAGGGTGCTGGATGCCTAGTCATTTTTGATGATCCCAAGACAGATGCAATATTCCCGGCGACATTGGAAACCATTTCTAATGTTGGCAAGGTCGTGGATAGCCTCTATGTTAGGTCTGCCAAGATAATGGCATGAAGCTCTAGAGTTAGGGAGGCAATTGGAAAACTGCCACTATGTTTTTCTTAGTTCTATTTTGAAGCAATTTCTGTACTTTCTCATTTGATATGCATGCTAGATAGATTGCTTCGTTGCTTTTAGCCTGATTTCTTTTTGTGGGTTAATGTTGGAGGAAAATTCATCTTGGTTAATAACAGAATTTGCAACATCCAACAGGGCTGATCAGTTTATTGGATTTCATGATAGAGATCTATTTGTTCTTTTAGAAAATTTGTCTACGTTCTGTAGTCTGTTGGTGATTTTTGTTTTCTTAGTAACCCTGAAATAGGAATAATCATTTCAGCAAGAGCTTCAATATGATTGAATTTGCATTATACTTTTACTATGCCTAATTCTGCATGAAAGGAGTTGTAATATCTTAGGATGTTGGAAAATCACAATCTATCGTATATTGAGTTAAATATATGAAGTTTTTCCAAATTTCTAATTGTAAGGGCAATTTGGAGGATTGTAAATGCTGATTTAGAAGTAAAATAGAAAAAAAAAACTCGTGCAAATGATTTGATTGGTCGTATTGGACAATAACTCAGATGCCTATTCCCAGGTAACGAGTATCTGTATATTGGCTTGGCTAGCATTTTGTTAGAATATACAAAATGCTATAGAGGCATATACAATTAATTGCCCAGGAACGACTTGGTTCTGAGCAAATGTATCTGACCAATTTGCATGCACTCACAAGCCTTATTCAAAGGAGAGAGAAAAAGATAGACTAGGTTTGTGCCATGTTGCCCTTTGGCAGCCTGCTCTGATTCTGTCCCACTGAATTTCTCTCTTTAGAGTTATGATTCCTGTTTTCTCATTTCTTTGTGATACCTATAGTTTCATATGATCCACCCAAAAAAAAAAAATCAAAGGTTATAGTGTGAATAATCTTTTTGGCAAGCGATTTAAAAATGTAATATTTAAACACACGGTTAAGCGTTTAGTAAAATTGTAATTTAATTTTTAAAATTATAGTTTAGCTTTTAAAATTGTACTTTTTCAAAAAAACATCATCTTACTTGCGATTTGAAAATAAAAATTTTTTGCGTTTTTAAATCATAACTTTTTAAAAATGCAATTTCAAATAATTTATTTTAAAATTACACTTTTTTATCTACGAAATTGCAATATCAAACAGACATGAGTCTCAGACAGTCCATATAAGAAGATTATAAGCAAAAATATTTGTGGTTCTATCTATACTTCTATGGATTTTGGAGGGCTACCCTCAACTTGGCTGGCTTTGCTGAGAAGAAAGCTAATGCCTAATCAACTTGACTTGGTTGATCAGCTTGACCGTCATCTAGTCAAAGCGAGAAAGTTCTATGCAGCAGCCAATTACGTTCTCCAGTGACCTGCTAATTTCCAGTTGGGTGATGCTATCATCGCTTTTGGAAGTTGGTCTCTTACGCCGCTTATATTCAAGAAAAGCAAAATGAAGCTCATCCCGTGGCTTCTGCCTATGAAAACCTCTAGAATTTCTTTCTTCTTCTGAGTCTTCTCCTCAGCATTCAGAACCCTTTTTCTCCCCATTCTTAGAGTCCTTTTACTCCCACCAAGTCCAAACAAAACCCAATATTTCTCTCAATTTAGCAATGGGAAAGATCGGAGTATTTGACCTTGAGAACCAATTTGCTTTCTATGGCGCTTATCACAGAAACCCAATCAACATAGCCATCCACATGCTGTTTGTTTGGCCAATCCTTTTCACAGCTCTTCTTATTCTTTACTTCACGCCTTCTCTGTTCAACCTCCCTCACATCGAGATTTCTCTGTTTGGGAATGATGTTACTCTGGTTTTGAATGTTGGGTTCTTGTTTGCTTTGATTTATTTCGTGTTTTACGTCTGTTTGGATGTGAAAGCTGGGTCCTTAGCGGCTCTGCTCTGTGCTATTTGTTGGGTTGCTAGCAGTTTTATTGCGAGTCGACTCGGGTTCTCACTCGCTTGGAAGGTACAATTTTGGGTTTTCATCAGTCTCTGTTCATAATTTACTGTGTGCTTACTTTATATTCTGAAATCGAATAGGCCTATTTTCAAAAAAATAAAAATAAAAAACCAATTTTTTGTTATGGGACAATTTTAGGTTTTTAATTTCTGAATGCTCGTAAATTGACATGTGTTCTTTAACCACACCTCCTCGACATATATAATAAGAACTCTCAATTGACATGAGCATCCTTCTCAATATCCAATTTGCAAAGCACCCCTGGCTCACCAAATCTAATCCTATAATCAAGACATTCATTTGCTATAAGCACGGATTCAATGATTTGCCTACCTCTGACAAATGCATTGCATTCTGGAGCTTCGAAATAATCTTCTCAACTTATTGGCCAAAACTTTGACAATAATTCTGTAAACTCTACTCATAAGACTAATAAGTCAAAGTCCTTAACATCAATACCCCCAAATTTCTTCCGAATGAGAATAATGAAATTGGCATTAAGGCTTTTTTTCAAACTTGCTTCTAGTATGAAAATCATGGAACACCCCCATAATATCTGCTTTGATCACATCCCTGCAAACTTGGAAGAATGCCATTGTAAAATCATCAGGACTTGGCGTCTTTTCATTGTTTATGCCTTTCACCATCTTAAGGACCTCACTCTTCTCAAAGGGTCTCTCTAACCAAGAGGCCTCCTCTTCATGAACAAAAGCGAGGCCATTCAGTTTAGGCTGCCAACTAAATTGTTCGGTAAATAATCTATCATAGAATTGCACAATATAATCCCTGATCTAAATTTGATTGGAAGAAATTGAGCCATTTACCAATGACTCAATGGAGTTGTTTCTCCTATTCGAGTTCGCAACTCAATAAAAAAACTTTGTGCATTTGTCACCCTCTTTTAACCATAGCACCCTCGAAAGGATTCTCTTGGGCTTTTGTAGGTGCTATTTTAACCACTTTTCGAGTCATAGCACCCTCTTCGATTACTTATTAAAAACAAAAAAAAAGTTTTTATATTGTTGCTTATTCTGTCTTTTCTTAGTTGTTTTACTAAAGCTGGATATCATTTTGTTTCCTTTTATTTTACACTTAATAGTTAAGGAGATGAAATTACGTCAGCTGGGGATGGGATTTTCATGTGTTGTATAATTTTTGTTTTATATGTGTCCAAATAAGATCATCCTTTCCCAGCAAGGAAAAAAAAAAAACTTGCTTTCTCGTAAGCATACTTTTAGGGCATGCAGCAAGGAGGTCACATTTTGTGAATTGTCCTGCTTGAGGTTGTGTTGCATTTTTAGCTAGTGACAGATAAATTATTGTTAATAAGGCATCTTTTACCTTATAATTTGAAAAGGGGTTTCTCTAGAGTTAAGATGTAACTGTCTGAGGAAGGGAGGGGCATAATCTCTGCTTGTTGAAGGAAGACCCCAATCAATTTCTTTTTTTCTTTTTCACAGGAAGGTCTCTTAAATAGATCTTTAATTTGTACCATATGCATAAACTGCAAGATGATAAATGAAAAATATGAAGGAACTCATATTTAGACTTTTTGATTCCTATGTCATTCTCTGTTCATTGATATATAATCGTAATACAACAATTATATCTCTAAAGACACCTCCTTGGAATCATCTCCTATTTCTATCCTGTTAAATCATCACTAATCCCAAAAGTTTAAGCTGATAGAAAAAGATAAATTTAATCATTTAATTAATACTTTAACACTTCATCTCACGTGTGGACTCAAACTCCCTTTTAATAGGTGAGGCCCAACACATGAGATATTTAATTGAAATGGGAAGTAAATGGTGGAGTCAAGGTTCGAACTCAAAACCTTTGGTTCTGATACCATGTTAAATTACCACTTGTTCCAAAAGCTTAAGCTGATAGGAAGAGGTAAATTTAATTATTTAATCATTTAATCAATATTTTAACATATCCATTGCTTTGCTGCCACCTCACAACGTGGCTCTAAATAATAGGCTTCTTCACAGTGAATATCATATGTTTATTTGACAATTTAGAAAGCCGAGGTTATGCCTCTTTGGGTCATTGAGCTGTTCGAGTGCTAGTGAATTGAGGGTCACTCCAATAGTGCGGTTGTATGGAAGATGGTGCCTCTTTGCCTAATGTGGTGCCTTTGGAATGAGCGAAATGATAGATCTTTTGAGGATCAAGAAAGGACGCTAGAGGAGTTCAAGTCCTTCTCTTTTATTCTCTTTTCTCTTGGACTGTTGCTTATTTAGCTCCTTTAGCGATTAACTACTCAGAGTTTCTTGTTTTTTTTTCTTCTCTTACCTAGGTGGTCCTTTTGTATACTTTTGTGTACCAGGGCTACGCTTTTGCGTTTTTATAAAATTTCTCTTACTTATAAAAAAAAAAATTAGAAAGCCTACCACATTTTACATCTTAAGGCAGTATTTCACTATGCAAGCATTTTAAGGCTAAGCATGAGAAGTTTGGACTTGAGTTGACTGGAAGGCTCCTTTGGTTTCCTTTTGATATAGGCAGTGAAGAAGAAAGATGTGTGGAACCCACACATTTATTGTTCTAGGGGGAAAACAAAATCAGGAAAAGAATATGTACATGCTGAATGAGGTTCGCTTATGTTTGTATGAATAAATCTAATAGGATGGAAGAGGGGCATTTAGCTTTAACCTGATTTTCACAGAACGCCATTCTTAAGAAAATGTAACCTTGATAAATGATGCCACTTCCCTTAATTTATTGATAGTCATGAAGTCTTGGATTAACAAATACGGATCTTCTTTGGTTACAAAGAATGGTGTTGCATGACTGCTTTGGATGATAGGACCACTTTTTAATCTACACGTCTTTTTTCTGTTTTAAGTACTACAATTTACATGTCTCTGCATAGCAAAATGCCTCCTAACAACGCATTGACATTTTGACTGAAGAATTGGATTGGCTGCTCATTTTTCGTTGGAGATGATGTGGATGGAATAGGGGGTTGTTATCAGTCCATGTCGAGTGGTAGAATTTGTTTTCTTGAACTATATTTGCTCCTGTTTCTGTGAAACAGAGCCTTCCAATCGCATCAACGCCAATTTTTTATACGTCCATGTTTTTAGTTGTTCACTGCTTTTAGGGCTATCTACTACTTCTTTATAATATAAGTTATATGAGGGATTTTGTTTTATCTCACTGAATTTCAACCTCTACAAACTTATTTTCAGGTTGTTGTGGTGGCTCAGCTTTTGTGTTGGACCGGACAATTTATTGGCCATGGGATCTTTGAGGTAGCCAACTTGGTTGTTTGTGACCTTTTTTAATGACTTTTCAGACTTATTAACACCTTAAACTCATCCATGTTCTGCAGAAACGCGCACCAGCTCTTTTGGACAACCTTGTTCAAGCCTTTATAATGGCTCCCTTCTTTGTGCTGCTGGAGGTATTTTCTTTGTAATTTTATTTTCTTAATTTTCATGACCCCATTGCCATTTCTGATATGAGAACTATGTTTTATATCTGCTCTTGTAATTTCTTTAGGCTCTTCAGACCTTCTTCAGTTATGAGCCATACCCAGGCTTTCATGCAATAGTGCAAGCAAAGATAGAAGCTGAAATCAATGAATGGCAAGAAAAGAAGCAGAAATTAATTCATTAGTTTGTGCTGGTGTTTGTCTGTATTGAGATCAGCTTTCACTGTAGTTTCCTGCGAATAGAAAAAAGCAAACTATATATACTCTTATACTTGGATGTATATAAGATACACATTGTGTTTTATAAGCATTAGATCAGATTAACTTCATGCTTTCATCTTTATGGGATAGCTTCAGATTTAAGCTGAAGAAAGAATGCATGAACTTATAGCTATTTGCTGAGCGTCCCACCATTTATCAATCTTCCTCCTCAACACCCACATGTTGTTATTTCCGTATCATACAGATGAGAAACAAAGAAAACGGTCTCCAGGGGATCTTAAGAACGTCTTGCTATGGTAAGCTTCAAGCCATTCGCCATTGATAGTATTGTCATCATTCTGTACTTCACTGGATGATCTGGCACCAAGCTGAATTTGTAAAACCTACACAAAATGGCCAGTGCCATCTTCATTTGGAGATATGCAGAGTCCTTCCCAAGGCATATTCTTGGCCCAGCCTGTAAAAGTTTTGATTTGTTATACTGTCTTTCAGAAATCCCTGGCAGAGACTAAATCATGAACTTACCTGAAATGCAGTGAACTTGAAAGGAGACGCGTTTTGGAAGAATCCACCGTTGAGCCATCTCTCAGGCTTGAATGAGGCTGCATCAGGGCCCCAGTTGTACTCCATTCTGCCCATTGAGTAGGGAACGTAAGTCACCATGCCTCCTGCTTTTACCTTGGTTCCGTCTGGCAACACATCATCCTCCAAAACGCCCTTGGGGTCCTATAATCACACATTAATGTTCATTCATTAAGCTTATTAGAGCACTATATAATTTCTCCAAAAGGGCAATAACCTGTGGGACTGCTGGGTACAGACGAAGTGTCTCTGTGATCACTGCATGAAGATAATATAACCTTCCCAGTGAATCATAATTCAAGAGGCCTGCAAATTGCTTTACTCTTCGACTGAATGATTCCAAGTCCTCAGTGTCATACTGAAGCAATGTCACATTCTCTTCTCTCGCTTGATCTTCTTCAACAGTTTTGAGCTCCGAGTAAAGCTTGTTGTATACATCGGCATGTGTCATTATCATGTATATGGCCCATGAGAGAGTAGTTGCCGTTGTGTCACGGCCAGCGATCACAAAGTTCAGGACAACATCTCTGAGATATTTGTCTGTTGAATTGCTTTCTGAGGCTTCACTTAACTCTATAAATCTTGACAATATATCATGCTTTATCTGATATTTTCATCATGAAAAATCGGATTTTAACGGCGGAATATTGTATATATTCTAGTAACGCTAGATAATCGTTTTTATTATGTTACCTTGATATTTTTGCCAGTCGCTCGAGCTTCTTCTATTTCTACTTTCCTTCTTCGAATAACTGAGTAGGTGAAATCATCGATTATTTTAATGCTCTTATCAAGTAAAGCTTCTGAGCCCACATTCAGAAATTTCTTTATTTTCCACAGTGGGTCAATGAAGCGAAGCGTCACAATGATGTTTGCAGTGTCAAAAGCCTTGGCAAAGAGATTATCTGGCAGATTGGGAGCCAAAGTTCCAATTTCTACACCAAATCCCACCTTACAGATGGAGTCTAAAGTCATCCTCATCAACAACTCCTAGAAAAGATAAGTCAAACTTTTATATTTATAACTAGAGGGGCTTTTGGAAACTATATATATATATATATATAAAATGAATTTAAAGTCATTACGTTATGTTTTGTAATAATTGGCCAAAATACCCTGTTATGGTTATGTTCTGTATATAGGAATTAAGGAGCTTTTGAATTAACCTGCATGTCTACTTCTGGGTTTTGGAAAGAAGCTTCACTTAGAATAGCAGAAAGCTTCAAACTATACTCTCGGAAGACTACAGTGCTGAAATCTCTCAAGTTCTTGGACGCAAACTCAAAGCTTGCAGTCTTCCTCTGTTTCCTCCAAAGCTCACCATCTGCATTGAAAATCCCATCTCCTAGCAGCACTTCCATATACGATTGATACACTTCACCCTTCAATCAGAATTACATTTTTATAAAAGGCATAAAATGTAGAAGATAAGCAGAAACAGTGTTCAATGATGATGATGCAAATAACCTCATAAATCCCACATTTCCTAACATTTGTCAATTGTAAATGCAGAAGATTATATTGATAATAAACGAAACTTTGAACGGGCATTGGTATCTTTTTTACCTTTGGATAATTGGCAAAGTTGGTTTTAAGGACATATTCCACATTTGCAGGATCTGCAATGTAAGTGTATGTTGTGAACGGCATCGGGACCACGACAGTTTTTGACTCAGACAGGTAGTTTACAAGCCAATCGTGCATTCTGTCATAGTTCATGAACTGTTCGATTGCTGCACCCACGAGTGGCCATGTTTTTGGGCCTTTCTTATTCCTTTGGTTCCATATAGGGATAAACATCCATGACAAAACTATACAAGCCAGCATCAACATTCCCATGTTGTATCCATCTGGGGAAGAATAAACTAATGAAAGATTCTTTTCTTCTCCCATTTTTCAGATGAAAATGAAGTTTAATAAGAAAATCTATGTGTGGCAGAGAAAGCTTAAATGGGATTGTTTCTTATAATGAGTATTGTGTGGAGGAAGTGGTTAAATTGTTGGTAAGAGGCGTGGCTTGTAAACTGCTATACTTTGTCAACAATCTTTGTATGCTTCAGAATACCCGAGGATAAAAAAATGTTTCACCCTCTTTGTGTCTTCAACCTAACTTGCTCAAGAGTGATTATTGGATAGATTCAGTGGGAACAAGTGAAAAACACTGGAATTGCACATGAATACAGGTAAAAGTCCATATGACCCATTCAACAAAATTGGCCCTGGTTTAAAAAAAGAAAAAGAAAAACTTTTTCATTTAAACTGAGCAGAGGCTATAACTTATTCATGTAGGATTCCACCTTGCTGATGCCCTGATAAGTATTATTATAATGAGAAATGCTTTTTAGATTCTATCATCCATTATCCATTTGTACCATCCATTATCCATTATGTATATACATTTGTTGAGTTGGCACGTTCTATCTACCTTTAATTAAAAAAAACAAAAGATACACACGCACAAATGATAGATGGAGCATGCCAATATAATGAGAAATGCTTTTTAGATTCTATCATCCATTATCCATTTGTACCATCCATTATCCATTATGTATATACATTTGTTGAGTTGGCACGTTCTATCTACCTTTAATTAAAAAAAACAAAAGATACACACGCACAAATGATAGATGGAGCATGCCAACTTAATAGAAACATACGTGAAATAGACGTCAAAATAAAAAAAGCATTTATCTAAATATGCGTGCGCCGTAGTCCTAAACACATCATCCATGACCAAGTTGCTTTCCACACGGGTTTTTGACCACGATAAGCCTGCATTCATCTCTTTGGATAAGTCTAGACACATGGAGCCAATAATTGAGAAACTAGTTTGAAAATATCCCCATTAATTTGTCAAAGTATTTGGTGCCGACCCAATATCTTAATTAGCAAGAAACGGCGAAGATTCTTCGTATGCACAAGCAAACTGTGGGTGGTTCTAGAATGGTTTCCATGAATAGTAGGACAAAATATGCTAGCAGGTGTTTGACAAACTGCAAAACTAGACCAGTTGTGAATACTATATAATAAAATGTTTTCATTACCTTTTTTCTTTTTCTTTTTGTCATATTTTTTATATATAGATATATTTTTTTAATAATTGATATCGTTTTGGATTGGTAAGCGTAGTAAAACAGAATTTGCAATCACCCAAAAGGGAGGAGATCGCTTCAGAAATGATTTTAAACGCGTAAACTTGTGAATCTCATATTTATTATTTACAGACAAGATTGAAATTATATGCTACCCGATTGGGCATCACAGAACTCCATTTGATAGTTCATGTAAGATAATCTGGGAGACAATTTCTCAATAGTTGATGCCCGTTATAATATGTAACAGACCAGGTTTTTTTTTTTTTTTTTTTTAGCGGTCAAAGCTAGGAAAATCATACACCGGATTCACTTGAAACTTTCCTGAATCCATCATATATTGGTAGGGCATTTCTCCAAGCTTGGGTTTCTCATCATTGCCAAAGGTGTTTTGGAAATCAAAGCCTGAGTTGTATGAATTGTCATTGTCACATAAAAGATGTGAGATTGAGCCCAAATATTCCATGTCCAATAGATGAGTAATCGAACAGGTCCTCGGAAATTTTGATATTTGTTGCTGCTCACTAGGATCAATTTGAGCAGGCAGCGACAGGGAGAGGGACTCTTCCTCTCTTTGCTCCAAAGTCTTGGCCATAGGCTTCTTCTTGTAGATCCTACATAGGACCCAATCATCCAACTGAAATAAAAAACAAACATAAGCACTGAAATAATCAATTTAACTGAAAAACATGAGCAAATTCCTTAAAAACTGAAGCAAAAAAAGGCTTACTCTCATGGATCCCATATGCTTGCTGGGTTGTTTACGCGAATCACACAAGCGATATTCGTGCATAATCCAATCCGTCTTCACCCCCTTCGGCGGCCTGCCCGTGTAAAACACGAGAGCTTTCTTCACCCCCACGTACTTCGACCCACTGTAGATAGCCTTGTCGGTGCCGGTGGCTTTCCAATACCCAGACACCGCTGCTCTGTTTGGCCGCACCCCATTTGGGTATTTCCGATCCCGCGGGCTAAAGAAGTACCATTCGTTTTCTCCAAATCCTGCTTTTTCTACATTACGCACAAAGTACATGAACATCAATCCAATTAATTACGGTCAAGTCAAGTAGATTATAGATAATTAATATATATAGCAAATATTAATACTAACCGGGTAATTGCCATGGATCAAATTTGTAGATATCGACCTCCGGGATCATTGATACAGGGCAGGGCCTTGATGTTGCTTGGTTACGAAGGTAATACATGATCAATTCCTCATCAGTTGGGTGGAATCGAAAACCAGGAGGAAGGTCAGAGCTGGTTCTGGCCTCCATTATACTTCTCCAAAAGAAGTCAGAGATTAAAAAAAAAAAAAAATTAAGGGAGAGCGAAATTCCAAAAATGGAATATCTTTTTGTATGTTTTTACTTGGTCTATGAGGAAAAAGGAGAGCTTAGAAAAAGAAATGCTGGAGTGTTTGAAATGTTTAACGAGAGAGGGCTAGCCCTTTTATTACCGATGTTTTTTTGTCGTCTTGTGATACTCGATTTTTGATTGGTTGTTTCTTTGACTTTCATACCTCGTATTGGAGCTATCAGCAACACTCGCACGACTGGGCAAAGCACATATGATCGACTTTTGTCCGTTGCCCCCCGCACTTCCCATGACAAGCCTATCCGAATGGAGTTTATCCGATTCACTGTCTGTCTGGCTTCTTTATATTTATTTAAAATTGATGTGGTTTTTCAAACTTTTATTAGATTGTGATAAAATATTATTAAAAGTCATATTAATTTTAAATTGACAAAAAAAAGGCACGAAAATAACATGCATCATTATTCTAATTCAATATTAAGACGCTCACCAAGCATTGTACTTGACAATAAATCTTTTCACATACAATGCCCCTATCACCAAAGGATAAGTACCGCAATAATTTGTTGCCCGAATTAAAATAGTAAATATGAGAGAGTCTAGATGAAATTTATTTGTTTGAGTGGAGGATAGGCCAATTAAAACTTTATTTAAATAAACAAGTTCTATATAAACTTTATAACAAGGTGCTACCAACATATTGTTAGACTCAGTAAAAAAAACCCTAACCGCTCCAGAGAGATAAACAAAAAAAAAGCAACGGCCGAGGGAGGAGGGATCTCTTCCTTATTTCCTCATCCCCTCGTCTTCCTCACGTGATGAGCACAGCAGGTTTTGCCGACGTCCTCTCCACCATCAATAGCCAGATTCTACCTTCTTTGTCATCCATGGCCCCGGATCTGCTATTTGAAAGTTTTGGTTTTGGTTTCTCAAAACCAGATCTGAAACTTTTAGAGAGTTTCCCCCCTCTTGCACCTCTCCACCATATTTCGGGGCTCATACGCTTCTTTCTCCCATGTCTACCAGCCTCCCTCCACTTCCAGTCGGTGGATCTGCTTGGTGCTGTTTGCTTTAATTGTTTTAATTTTATTTCTATTACTGTTTATCACTGCCCTTCAGGTTGAGGGAGGTGATTTTCCCTAGCTTTCGAGTTGAGGGAGTTTAAATAATGTTGGTGTGAATTGGACTACCTATGTCTTCGAATTTGTCTGCTTGTTGCAGATCTGATCTATAACCGGAGTTGTACATAAGTATGTGGAAGATTATGTCATAGATATTTGCTTATCTTTGTCTATGACTTGTACGTTCATAGCCTTTGGCTATGGTTATCAAAGCTTGTGGCTTATTGCCTTAGCTTTTGATTGTAAGAACTTTTGCTCAATAATTGTTATCAATGGAAAAGTGAAAATTCACATTCAAAAAAAAAAAAAAAAACACATTGTTAGACATCTCAACTCCACTACAAAAAATATGTCTTAATGGCGTGAAATCTTTTGGCATTCGAATTTTAATTTCCCAATTGTTTATTTAAAATATTAAAATTATAAGTGCCAGATATTAAACTACTATTTGTCTCACAAGCTTAAGCCTTTTTAATAGGTGAGGCCCAACACGTGAAATATAAAATAAATGATGGATTTAAGGTTCGAACTCAAGATCTTTAGCTCTGATACCATGTTAAACTATTACTTATCCTACAAGCTTAAGCTGGTAGGATTAAGTAAATTTAATCATTTAAATCATTTAATCAGTACTTTAAATGATTAAAGCAAAAGCGGAATAAGAAAATAGATATAAAAGACAAGAGATATACGTGGTTTGGTTTATGACCTACGTCTACAAGATAAAGCCCAAAGAATTACATTATATTCTTATTCACTTGATGATTTTACAATATAAAATGCTCTATTTATAAAGCGTACATATGATTTGAGTCCAATATAATCGCAATCAAATCCCTTAATTTAATGTGATTGAATCTAATTAAATCCCTAACTTCAAGATAATCCAATATATTCTAACATCCCTCCTCAAACTCAAGGTAGAAGGATTCTTGAAGCTTGAGTTTGAAAACTTTTTTTTTTTTTTTGAGATGGCAAGCAATGATGGAGGTAGAAAAGTTAATGCTGATCGGCAACGATGACTGGAGTTAGGCCTTTAACAACAATAGGCCGATAATCTTCAAAACATGGCCAACTATGAGCCAATGAAAGCCAACAAACAGCACAAATATACCAACTTTTGGGTCTTAAATGGGCTTGAGTTTTAAATAATACCACAGAGGTCAACAAAAAAATGGGCCGACAAAGGGCCAAAAAATAGGTTGTCAACAAATGACCTAAAATAATGTGGGCAACTTAACATCTTTTTCTTTTTTCTTTTTTCTCTTTGCATTTTTTTTTCCATAGATAAATTTTTCTTTCCCATAGCAAGAGTACGAAGATGAAATTGAGAAAACTTTGAAAACATCTCGATGCATATTACCTAAATACGACAAAAAGTTGTGCGACTGCGACCAGAGGCGATTGACGATAGTGATTGAAGATTGACCTTTAATAACAATAGGCCAAAAGAGAGATCAAGAGAGAAATCTGTTGATCTCCAGGTTGTAGCAAAATTCGTTCCCCAGGTTGAAAACAAATTAGACAACCACACATAATTTTTGAACAATTATTGTTATTATTTTTTGTTTGAACCGTCCAGAAGACAAAAATGCATGAAACATGGATTTGAAAAGAAAGGAAGTTGGGATTTGGGCATACGTGAGACAAATCTTCAATTGCGCATGTGTGATATATCTGCAATTTTAGCAAAGTAAGCAAAAAAGAAAAGACTTGTAGCAACTAACATGGCAAGTCAATAATATACAACAAATCATGAAGTGAAGATTGTGCAACAAATGACAATTCATTTTTTTTTTTTTAAAAAAAACAAACTAGCAATAGACAATAATAGAATAAAAAAGAAATAAATACAAATGATGAGAGAGAGAAAATAAAGAAATAAAAGAAAATAGAAATTCCAAACCGACATTAACTTATAGCTCTGATATCATGAAAGAAAACAAAATAACAGAATAAGTAAAAGGAAAAGCGGAATAATAAAATAGAGATAAGAGACAAAAAATTTACGTGGTTTGGTCTATGACCTATGTCCATAGTATAGAGTCCAAAAGGTTATATTATATTATTCATTTAATGATTTTACAATACAAAATGCTCTATTTATAAAACGTACATATGATTTAAATATAATATAATCACAAATAAATCTCTTAATTTAAAATGATTGAATCTAATCAAATTTCTAACTTCAGGATAGTCCAATATACTTTAACACCAAAATCAAAGTTTTCCATTAATTTTAAATATATTAAATTGGCATGCGTCCAATGCATGTTAAAAATAGATGCGACAATTGCATCCTCTATTTACAATGCAGCAGGTAAGAATCACACGCATTTCGAGTAAGTAAAGTTGCGGATTGAATTAAGGTGTGGATCCCAGTTATCTAAAAGAAGGTAGATAAAGATACGTCAAATTCTATTTTATGGATTTATCTGCTTTATTCAAATGAAAGGGGATCAAAAAGTCCTATGTAAACCAATTCTATGTTTAATTATATTCTAGGTTGTGTTTGAACAGAGAGACGTGTAGAAACTTGGAAAACAAATATAATATAATATAATAATTTTCAGTAGAATAGATCAACGTGTTGGTAAATGCTAATAGAATATAAAGGGATAATTAAAGTTGCGGATTGGATTTTTTCTTTCTATAAGTATCGCTTCTGTTTTTTTTTTTTCTTTCCCTTTTTAATCTTGTCTTACACTGTGCTTTTCATACGAAAAAATAATTTATTTATAAAATGAAATTATTGTAATAGGGAGGGTGTTATATTTTTCTAAAATCACAAATATTTTTTTTTTTTGAATTTTTTAATATGGACAATATATTAGGACAAATAAAAATAAAAATAAAAATAGATTGTTGTTTAAAATCAAGGGAGTATTTTATTCTAAGTGGAAGATGATATAATGGTCACTAAATTAATATATTATTTTTCTTTAAAAAAGTTGGCGTATGGTACTCAAAGCATATACCGAATAGGATTCCATATAGGTAGCTGTACAAAATAGACATAGTGTACACAGAAACTTCAATAAGCGCGATTGGTTGAGAGTTGAGAGCAGAGGAATAATAAAAAGCGAGCCAACTGATTGGGTAAAAAGAGAGTTTCTCTATCTTTACCTGGAATACTACACTCTCTTCCCAATCAGCCAACGGATGTCGATATCAACTCCACTTTGACCAAGTGACGCGTGTCCTGCCAAAAAGGGTAGGCTAGGATAAGGTTACGATAAATGTTGGTGAAGGGTTTTGTGGTTCTTATCTGGCCACGTCACTATTGTGCCCTTATTGGAGCAGATAAGCCCCTTGATTTTGACAACGTTTTTGAATACTATTATAATAGCACGTGGTGTGGTCGTGTCCTTCGGATTAAGATCTGACTTAGCACGTGGCGTGGTGGAATTGTTTCTCATTTTTTTTAATATAATTTACATAGTAAGGAATATTCTGGAATTTGAGCCGTTAAATTCGATCTAATCAGCCACTTTTCGTCAGCACGCGTGTAGTAGTTGGTTGGCTTGGCTTGTTGTATTATTGGGAGGCGGACAATTTTTAACACCATCTAATAATTTGATATTGACTTAATATAAAATTAATGAATTAACATTTTATATAATCAATTCGGATTAACTCAAATTAACGGGGTCAATTTCATGTTAACTTACTTAACCATGAGTAACTCGTATAACTCATATAAATTAAATAAATTTTTTTGTTAGAATCAAAAAATAAAACCCTAAATACTAAAATTCATATAAATTATTATTATTATTATTATTTGCATCTAAATTTATATACAAATTGAAACGGGTTAAATAGGTCGTATTTGTGTCAACTTAATATAACTGGTTTATTAAATAAATTATCCAGATCGAATTAGGTCAACCAGGTTATGCAGGACGATGTATCAAGGTTGAAGGATTTAATCTATTTAACTAAATGAGTCAGATTCGAATTGATCCTTGAGTCAATTTGACCTGAACTTGACATACTAACATAAATTGATAATCTTAGTATTTTTAATATAAGGATTGTTTAATATCATAGATATTGGTACTGGGTACAATAATTCTAATTGGAATTATCCACCATGCATGACTAGACGACAACAAAAGAGGTGGTGAGATAGGAGGCCAATGATGGTGGGAAGGTGGTGGAGTAGCAGATCTAAAAATAAATGACGATGGACGAAGAGGTGGCTAAAAATTAGATGCAATTTATTTTGTTTCAGTAGATGATGCGGTAAATTTTCATTTTAAATGAATAATCCAAATTAGTGTTATTACAATACCCCAACTATGGCATGGAATCTCATTCCGTCCTATTAGACTTCAAGTTGTTGACTTTTGGGGTTTTCTTTTTGGTGTGCGAACAAAAAGTAGAAGCCTAGGGGAGAGGAGAGAAAAATGGGTTGGGGGGTGGGGGGGGGAGAATAAGCCTTTATTATAAGAATGACGTAATCTCACATCACCATATAAGTTTTTTATTTTATTTTATTTTATTTTTTGTATGATTGATGTCAGCGTTTTTATTGATTTCACTACAATTTAATTATTAATTGATATGATAGTTTTGTAATGGTGTAAAATATAACCTGTGGTACCTATAATATGTGTGATTTGATAATTTAGCAGTCATATTAAATTATGTTTATTTTGTAGTCAACTTTACAGTCCCCAAAAAAGTTAAATATACCACAACAACAATTGCATGGTCGCATAAATTTCTTCCCATTATGTCTATCATTTTCTCCCTATTATCTTTTCCGGCCTTTTTTTTTTAACCCCCGAGCAATAAAGGGGAGAGGCAAAGGACTACAACTCCTTTTACTAGAAAAACATAATGAACCAAAAGGGAAAAAAATAGCAGGGAATACAGACAAATAACTTGTGAGAGGCGGCTTACTTTAACAAGTTGGAGGCTTACTTTTGGATATCTTCTTTAATTCCCAAGAAGGGAAAAGAAAGAGCTGCCTATGAATAATATCTTTGACAATGGAAGAAATATGCCAATCATCAGTTAAAGAATTCCCCATCATAAAATAATAATAATAATAATAATATTGTTCCATTCTCATCATAGTTATAGCCACATTAAAATTTAACTTTAAGAAGCCTGAAGAGGAAGACACACCATTCCTCTTAAATTGGATCCACAGAATCCCAAACAATTTATTATTATTATAAATAAATGATTTTTAAACAATAATATCTATTCAACTAAGAGTTTATATATATATACACACATACCCTAACGCAGTAACACGTCATAAAACACAATACACGTTTGCTACTTGAAAAGCACCACCCAACTACCAAATTTAGAATAGGATGTTTATATAGTTATTTTCTACTATATTTAGAAATGTTGCAATTTCTATATATGGAACAAGATTCGAACGAAACATATTATTCTAAGAAGAAACATGGGATGTTTTTGGTGCTAAATGGCGTGTCCATGGTTATTGAAACATAGACATTTTAGGTTGTTCGGTTCATCATAGAGAAAAAGGAAAAGAAGATAAATTTTTTAATTTTTCTTATTTTATACTGTTCGGTTAGAAAGGATGAGGGGAAAGAAAAGAAAGATGGAAGAAAATAATTTAAAAAATTTCTAAGTGATACCCCAGTGACATCCTGAGGGCCTGTTTGGGATTGCGTTAGGAAATAGAGCTTTTAAAGTCAAAAAGAGCTTTTTGACAAAAGCTTCATTTTTAAGTTTTTTCCGAAAGTGCGTTTGAACCATTTTTAGAATAAAAAGTCAAAGAAGTACTTTTGAAATTTTTTACCAAACATGTCAACTTTTTGTTTGACACAGCTTTTTAGATACTAAAAATACTTTTTAAGTTCTTTAACGCAATTCTAAACAAGCCCTGAGTGATGGATGGAGTTGCGTCGGCCACTCCCGGTCTGTAAAAACGGCTATTTTATCTTTGGGAGGTTGGGCCTTCAGGGCCCAAGTCCCAAAGATCATCAGCATTTGGGAATGCAATGGACGGGTCAGCACCAAGGACGAATACCTCGGCCCAAGTCAGCTCCGTAAGAATTCCATTCGGGCGGGATTTTTTAAACAAGTCAAATTCAAACCCACAGTTTGACGCCCGTTAGAAGCCCACTCAACCCGGCCCAACGCGCGAAATCCGAGTGATATTGCGCATAAGGCAAACGAATTTCGGGGTTTCTTATCCCTCAGTCTTTCGCAGTCGTCGTTCTGTGTGTTAGGGTTTTCGGCTGCTCGACGCACAAAACTTTCGTAAGTTGGATCACCGACGTATATCTCTGCTAGGGTTTCGTTTTCTCTATTTTCTGCGTATGGTATTTCCTTCAATTTACCTCTCAAATTTTGGAATCTCAACGCAAAAGTACAAATTTACATTAACTAAAAGCTTCTTCACAGCTTCAATTCGATTTCTCTGAAATTATGTTATTTGAAAAATTGGATATTTGGTTTCTCTAATATCGCTTGTGTCTATGTTTTTAATGCAGATTAATCTATTCGTACTTTATATCTCTGTATGTGAAAGAACATGTACTCCTCTAGAGGTAGCAATGCGTATGGGCAGAAATCGTTCGCCGGGCAATCCGCGTACGGCACAAATGTAAGGGTTTTTTGTTTTTTTGGTGTGTTAGTGAGAGTCAAAACTTTATCTTAACCTGTGCTTGGAGCACTTCTTTTGCGTTGTTCTTGATGGGTTTTATTTCAATTGCATTGAACGAGTAGCCTCTCATTTTATGATATTTGATTTTGGTGCGTTAAATAAATTGTTTTGATTCGATAACGGTGCTGCCAGTGCCGGTTTGTACTGTTTAAGAAGAGTGAATCTTTGCTCGTTTTAATGCTGGAACTAAGAGAAATTGGAACCGAATATATTATACAGTCTGACTGAAGAAACCTGTTCTTTGACTGCCTCGAGGACAAATGCAAGCATATGTAGATATTTTTTCATGTCTAAACTTCAAGGAGTTGTTGTGTCACATCTGCGTGTTTGCTGTCCCTAGTCTGTGTTGAAATGTGGGAGTTGTGGCCTTGCTTATAGAGTAGCGGTCTCATTTGTCCTTAATTTATTGTATTTTTGTAGTTGGGACCTTCGTATTCTAGCAATTCTGTTGGAGGCCCTGATGGGGGCTCTCAACAGTCATTGGCTTCTCGACATTCATCAATGTTAGGGGCCTCTCAAGAAGCCGACGCTGGTGGATATAGAGCTCATCCTCAAGCTGTAGCTCACTATGGGGGCCAGTATAGCTCTGTGTATGGCTCGGCTGCATTAAGTGGTGCTCAGCAGGTCAGTAGATTATATTTTATAAATTCTTTCCCTTTTCTGGTTACTTATGCATTATTTCATCTCTGCACAACAAAACCTCATCCCAGACATTTTACTTGGTGGCGCTGGATCAATCTTATCTTTCTGCTCCCAAAGGGTTTATAATTTGTTTTATTAGCTGTCTTATGACCTTGATGCCCCATATCATTCTTATTCACTATATGTCTCTTTGGGAACGTTAGTTGGGGACCTCTCTACTTCCTGTGCCTATCTCCTGTCAACTATGCTCTCCAAACAATTGACCTCTCTACCTACTGTGCCTATCTCCTCTCAACTATGGTCCCCAAACAATTGAATATATATATTTATCAAAAAAAAAAAAAAAGAAGAAAGAAAAAAGAAAAAAGAAAAAAGAAAAAAACTATGTATAGGGTAGTACTCTTGGAAGGAGATAATCTCATCACTTGAGCATAACATTACCTATCAAAAAAAGAATCACTTGAGGATAACATTGGGTTACATTCTCTTTGACTGCATGCATCCTGCCAGCTTGGTCATAGTCCTTTGTAAGCTTTTTGGTGGTTTTCTCATCCAAGTCTTGGCTTTAAGTAGCTGTTCAATTTTTGAGCGAAGCATCTGGTGTTATATAAATACATGAAAGGCTTTCTTTGTATAGGTTCCTCCTGCATTGAATGTGAAAGGTTCTGGACCATCAGCTTTAGAAGGTCATGGTGGCTATGCCTCGGCTATAGCAGATTCGCCTAAATTTACAGCAAGTGACTATGTCTCATCATCAGGCCATGGATATAGTCACAAAGGTGACCAATTGTATGCTGAGAAGGTTACAGATTATTCTGGAATAGAAAGACGGCAATATGGTGACCGACAGAGTGCCTATGTTGGGAGGGACTTGCAAAGCGAACCAACTGGACGATTTGCTGATTTTAGTCATCAAAATCAGGTTCAGCATTTTCATAATTTTGCAAGAATTTTGTTAGTTTCTGCTTGTTTTTCGTAGTATTTTCCATTTGATGAAATATGCTATGTTTTTGTTTGTGATTTTTTTTTCATAATGATAATAATCTCGGTTTTTGTTATTTAATTCAACAGACCGAGATGTATGATCGCATTGATCAGGCATTGCTTCGACAAGAACAATTATTAAAAGCTCAATCACTGCAATCTGCTTCTCTGGATGGGAGTGCCAGGTACTTTTAGCTTTTCATTGGTAAATGGTAACTTTATGATTTTATAAATGTAACTTCATCTTTTTGTAGCAACTATAATCACTTATGAATTATATCCCTTTGCCAATAATGAAGGGCCAAGGTCATCTTTAATTTTTTTTTTTTAATGAAGTGGGTTTTACTCTCAATGGTATCGTCTATGCACAGTTATATTAGATTGCAATATATTCCTTACAACACTGAGTAGCAACACATTTCTGGCAGACAAGCAGATTATCTTGCAGCAAGGGGTACTGCTAGTCGTCACGCCACCCAAGATCTTATCTCTTATGGAGGAAGAGTGGATGCTGATCCTCGCAGTTTATCTATGCTTAGTGCTTCTTCATATGGTGGGCAACAAGCTCCATCAATATTAGGGGCGGCGCCCCATAGAAATATGGATGATGTCATGTATGCACAAAGTTCTTCAAATCCTGGTTATGGAGTGAGCCTGCCTCCTGGTAGGGACTATGCCTCAGGAAAAGGGATTCATGGCACATCCCTCGAATTGGATTATCCAGGTAGTGTGTTGCCACGCGGCAGTCATTCAAGGGTTGATGATCGCAAGGATGACAGGGCTGCTTATCTTCGGGAGTTCGAGCTAAGGGAGGAGGAGCGGCGTAGGGAACGTTTGCGTGAGAGAGAGAGAGATAGAGAAAGGGAGAAGGAATGGGAACGAGAGCGGGAACGCGAACGAGAACGAGAAAGAGAAAGAGAGCGTGAAAGGGAACGCATCGTTGAACGACGGGAGAAGGAGAGAGAGCGAGAGCGCAAACGTGGACTTGAAGCCAGGCGTGGTCGATCTCCACCAAGATTCTCTCGGGACCGACCTGGTTCCTCTTTGGCGAAGGAGGGGAAACCTTTGCGACGGGATTCCCCACGTTATGATGCTCTGCATAGGTGGATCTTGATGTTTTATTTTGCGTCCTGCTGTAGTTCTGAATATATAGCCGCTTGTGTATCTTGCAGCCCTTGTAACTAACTTGGTGTTCTCTTATGCTGAAGGCTTCATTCACCTGTTAAAGAAAAACGGAGAGAATATGTCTGCAAGGTAAAAAAACATGTATAGAGCTTAGGAAATTTAATGATAATGAGAATATTGTCTTCAAGGATCTGCTGTTTTGCCTGGGGGATGTGGAGTTGAGGGCTTCATATGATTCAATCTTGTTGCTTCCTGCTATTGCTCAGGTTATGGCCTTACGCCTTTCGTATTGCTTTTTTGTCTTTGGCTTTGGGTATCAGTTTTTTCTTCTTTGGGTTTGCTCAGTCTCGATCATGCCTAATACCCCAATGAATCTGGGGCCATTTTTCTTCTATATTTCCTCCTGTTGGTCCTTTGGATCTGGTTGGGAATGTTTGCATCTGGGGTTTTCTTTTTGCTCTTTTCTGTCTATTTCCTTGGCTACTCCCCATTCTCAGAACATCTCTCCCTTCTCCAATCTTTGGCCTTCTGTTTGGCTCATCAGAGTGATCTCACAGGTGCTTTTTATGGAGAGACCGCTGCCAACCTTTAGCTTTTCTACGATTTATGGCCTTGACCTTATTTTGAATCTAGTAAACTTGTGTGTATGATTTATTTTGTTCATGGCTGATAGTGGATATTTATCAATATCTGTTGCAATTTTGGAAGTTTACCTTTTTATGGAAGACAAGTGAATGATTTAGAGACAAGAGACAAAATGATATGAGATTTTTTCATCTGTTATGGGCTATGTATTTTTGTGCATGCTTGAATTTTCGTCTACAATCTGACTTGCTTGGATTTCACTCCTAGTAATCAGTGCTGTCCACGTGCAGGTTTACTCATCCAGTTTGGTTGATCCAGAGAGGGATTTTTTGTCGATAGATAAGAGATATCCTAGACTCTTTGTGTCCCCAGAATTTTCCAAGGTCAGTCTTCATGATTTATTTTCATATTTCAAGTTTAGATAGTTAAATATTTTCCTTAAGGTGGCATTAATTGTTTTAGGCTGTTGTGAACTGGCCAAAGGAGAACCTTAAGCTTTCCATCCATACCCCTGTCAGGTGCGTCTCTTTGATGCTCTTACTTCACTGATTTTTCAAATTTTGTCTTATGCTTATCCAGGATATGCATTTATACCTTTAATCTTTTTGGTGCAAGCAATAGTTTTTGTAGTTTTTAACAGTTTTTGTGAAAGAATTTATGACTTGTTCTTCTAAAAGTCTGGTCAAGTTGCTGGCCCAAAAAAGAAAAAAGAAAAAAAATGAAATGAAAAGGCGACAAAGTCTGGATCTCAGAACAAGCATTTGAATTCCAACTGGTTTGGTGATTTGTAATACCCTGTTTTTTTTTTTTTTAACTTGTACTTCAAACCGAAAGGATAGTTGTTATCGTACTTATTTTTTTAAAGAATGAAAAGATAAGGTGTGAGGTGTAATTGTTTAATAATTTTTTGAGTGGAGCAGTTTTGAGCATGACTTTGTTGAAGAAGAGAGGGCAATTGAGCTGAAAGAGCCATCTGCCGAGCTTTTGGCTGAAGAACGTGTAAAATGTGGAAATACAATTTGGAATGCAAAGGTAGGTCATTTTATATTTTATATCATAAAAGTATACCATTATGCATTGTGATGGAGTGAACAAATTATTTAATTGGTTTTGAGATTCTGCTCTGCTTTTGAAATCAGTTATAACAGATCACAGAAGCTTATACCGGTGTATTCGTTATTATATTGTATGAGCAAGTTCTAAGCCTATATAATCTGGTTGTTTTTAATATTCTTTGGCATTATGGATTTTTTGCTACTTGCTGGATAAAGATTGCGCATTGTAAAACAATTGCGCATTTAGATCATAAGAAAACTGAGTGATTGGTTCTTGATGATTAAAGATTTTAAAGCATGGTTTTCCATGTGATAAATTTACCTTGAGAAAAAAATCATAACGGGCTCTCTCAGGCTTCATGATTCTCCCTCTTTTGCAAAGATTTTACATGAATTACAAAGACATTTTCTCAGCTGTTAAAGAGAAGATTCAAAAACTGGAACTTTACATTAAAAAGTTTGGGGTGAACACATGTGAAGCTTTCGTGCCTAGATAAAAGAAGAAAAAAAATTTCATGCATGGATAAAATTTTTGAGCTTGCGTTTAGATGAAATTCTATGTGAAACTCACTGGACAAATAGTGTATGTTGACATGGCACACGTTAAATTTACATTTTCAAAATCTATGAAAGTGATGGATCTGCTATTTATGTGCAATATAATTTTTTTTTTTTAAAGCTGCTTTTTGATAATGCATTGTATCAAAAAAAATTCTGCTTGAGTAAGGGTTCTTTTTCTCCTTGGTTCAGATGATCTTGATGAGTGGACTTAGCAAGAATGCTTCAGAGGAGCTGTCATCTGAAAAAAGTTATGTTGATCGCATACCCCATATTTGCAATATCCTCAGGTTTGCTGTGCTAAGAAAGGACCAGTCTTTGATGGCAATTGGTGGTCCTTGGAATTCTTCTGATGGTGGTGACCCGTCAGTTGATGATACCTCTTTAGTTCGGACAGCCCTTAGGTTTGTGCTGTCTGTTTTTTTGTTGTAGAGGAATATTGAGGAATAGTACTTTTTTCAACTGAACTGAATTGATTTTTACTCTGTAGACATGCGAAAGATGTTACTCAACTTGATTTGCAGAACTGCTCGCATTGGAATCGTTTTGTTGAGGTATCATTGGCTTCTGATGATTGTTACATTTATTAAGACCTCTTCAGTTACTTTGGATCATTTCAATGGAAGTGAACCCACTTGCCATGGCTTCTGTAGCTTGTTTCAATATGCTCTTGGGTTATTTAAGGCTGTCATTGGAATGGAATGCCTCAAAAAAATCTCAATCTCAATTGAAAGCGTAGAGGGGCGTAACCCAAGTACACTGAAAGTATACAAGAGAGACCCTAATTAGGGAGAAAAAGAAGAAGACAAGTCTAGAAATTCAGTAAAACTAGAAAAAGGAGGACTATTGTATGCTGCCATCCAAGCATAAAGAGATTTAAACATTTCTACTTTATGTTTGAGCCATTTTCTTTCTCAATTTTGTTAATTAGAAGGTGGTTTGGTTGTCAAAATTTGCTAAATCATTATGCTAGCCTACTTTACAGCATGAAGCCTGTCTATAACTGCAGTGTGTCCAAAGCTGTATTTTCATTTCAAGCATGATATTTTAAACTCGTTTTTTTTTTTTTGTTTTAAGTAGCGTGATATTTTAGATTCTACTATTCTGGATATGTTTTCTTCTGATCTGATTATGCTATTGGGACCTATAAGTTGTACCGACACAATCTTGTTATTGCTTTCATTGTCAGTAATCATGATTGAATATGCTTCTAGGTTTCACTAAAGTGTTTTTATTCTATTGTAATCCTTCTAGTCATTAGATGGCTCATGTTTTTTATATTTCAGGCATGCTTCTTTTTTTTTATTTTTTATTGTTGCTCTTTACATATTTGGGTATTATTTCCCTCATTTTACCAGGATATAGATAATTTATCAGAACTGAGATCACAAGTATTAGGAACAACTTTCTTTTGAGTTTTTCTCCCATCAATTGGTGTACATGATCCCAACTAGGTGGGATAGGGCTTTATTGAGTTAATTTTTTTTTTTTTTAGTTAAGTTTATGAAATTAATTTGGAGACGCTACTTTTCCCTAGGCTCTGGTGATGAAAACTTTGAAAGGATCCTCCTTTCTCATATGTTTGGGAATTGTAAAACTGTATCTTTAATGCGGAAACCTCACAAAAAAGAAAATGAATAAGTTTGGGTCATGGAATTAGGATCTTTAAGAGCATTCTCATCTGGTTCCCTATTTTTATCTTCAAAGTAGAGAGTAAAATCAGTTTTTTCTACTTTAGAGAGCCACTTTTTCTAAACACCTACATCCGGCTTCCTACTATAAGGATCTACTTTGACTTTTTCATTTAAATATTAATATTTTTAAAAAAATTTAATTCTTTCTCTAAAAGGGAAAACAAATAAAATTGAAAAAATTAAAAAGTAGGGAGCCATTTCACTCCCTACTTTTTTTCTCAAAGTTGGAAGCCGGATGTGAGCAATAAAATGGTCAAAAATCTTTGGCTCCCTACTATAGGGATATCCCTATAGTAAGGAGCCGGATGAGAATGCTCTAAGATATAGCAGATCCGATATTGCATGTATCTACTTATATATAAAAAAAAAGAGCAAAGAAAAAGAAAGAATAACAAAATCATTAGTGTTTGTAAAGGTAACTGTTACACGGGGTTTGAATTTCATCCTCCTTTTATGGACCTATTTGCTTCCCACCCATGGTGCATTTAATGTGTCTGTATGTTGCCAGCCAAATTCTTCTGTCTCTAACCAATGCAGCTAATTCACTTAATACATGAATTATGTCAGTTCACCAAGCCAACTTGGATTGCAGCTTTCAAAGGCATTTTTAAACAGCCTTTTGTTTCACTGAAGGCCGTTTTCTTCACATGGAAGTCTTTCCTTGCATTGGTTGGAAACTTCGCCTATATATGGATATTCCTCATAATACTTTGAGAATGAGATAGAGCGTGTTAGAAAGAGCTTGGTTATAGCCTACTTAGAGAACTAGGATACTAGAAAATTCTCAGTGAGTGAGGCTTTGGCTGTATATGGGGTTTGGGTTTGAGTGATTCTTATCACCTTTGTACTCCATATTTTGCTAGTGAATTTTGTTTCTACTTGTGGACGTAAGCCATTGTGTTGAACCACATAAATTTTTGTGTCCTTTGTGTGTGATTGTTATTATTTTTTTTTCCATTTCTCTACTTGTTTGCATCCAAGATTTTAATTTGTCACAACAGTAATTGTGGTCACTGGAAAATGGCAAGATTTCTCAAGGGGGCATAATTTGTGAAGGGAACATAATTTGTGATTCATCTGCATTATGAGTTGTAGAAGTTGGGCATTCTTACAAGTTTGGTTTCCTCTAGATTGTAGAGGGTGACTTACTTAGAACTTGTCTAGAATTGCATTGGGAAATAGAGCTTTTGTCTATAAAAATAGGTTGAAAGAACTTTTTAGAGAAAGCTTCATTTTTCAAGCTTCCAAAAATGCAGTTTTGAGCTTTTTAGAGCAAAAAGTCAAAAAAGTATTTTTTAAATTTTTTACCAAACAGACCCATTTTTGCTTGGCATAGGTTTTTAAGTACTAAAATCACTTTTTAAGTACCCTTAACACAATCCCAAACATGCTCTTAGTGTTATTCATTTGTACTATAGCTTGCATGGGTATGGTTAATTCCTTGACACATTTAGAGTAGGCAAATTTCTTCACATCAGCACATAAATCAGCAAGGAGGGAGGCTTCTTGAAGAGGGGAACACTATTCTGAAAGACTATCAATGTCATCTGTTTTATTTTTTATAAGAAATGGTCCGAGGGAAGGGGAGAAATATTATACCATCATTATCATGCAATTTCTGAGTACTTGCTATTTTTCATGTTCTGACTTTTAATGTGCCATACATACAAACTACAGACATTTTCCATAAACATGACATCGAAATGCTTGGCTAAGTCAATGCATAATATTTTACTCTACAAGTTCAGAATTTTTGTTTATCATGTTTTAGATATCTCTTCTTTGTTCCTGACCAGCAAAGAAAAAAAAAAGATATATTTTTTTTTGTAATTATGCAGATGAGACAAACAGCAATATATTCTGTTCGGGGACTCTTCTCATGTTTTTGGGCTGTATTTGGAGATTTATATATTTGGTTACTTGCACATGCTTCTTGGATTCAGAGAGCTAATTTGCAATTCTTCTTGGCATTTGCAGATACACTATGACAGATTTGGCAAGGATGGACTGTTTAGCCACAAGGAGGTTACCGTATTATATGTTCCAGATTTGTCTGAATGTCTCCCTTCATTGGATGCATGGAGGGACCAATGGCTTGCTCACAAGAAGGCTGTTGCAGAGAGAGAGCGGCTACTTTCTTTGGAAAAAGAGGTATGTAGTTATTTCGTTTGGAACATCGGTTTCACCAGTTTCACTTATGCGTAGGTTTTTTTTCCAAAAGAAAAAAATACATCTAGTTCAAACGAAGGTAGAGACAACCTCAAAATATGTGCATGCAGATGTGCACATATGGATAGACATGCAGGTTTTCTTAGGTTGAGTGCTGATCATTTTACAGTTGGTGAAAGCATTGTCAGTCATGCACCTTGAGTATTATGCCTGAAATTGTTTTATTTGTTATAAACCGAGTTTTGGAAGGAAAAAAAAATTGAGTGTGGAGCACTACATGGATGTGTAGCAATCACCATCAAAAGAACTGATATTGGGCTTGCATGATATGGACATGTAAACCCAAAGTGGGTTTATTGAAATATTTCTGGCACTACATTATCGAACTTGCCTCATCAAATTCTTAATACCAAGTGCATGGGTCGTCTATTATTCACCAAGGTGGCTCTATTTAGAGCTACAATAGTGTGCAATTTTTGGCAATCATGCCTTTTTTGGGAAGGTTTAATTTGTAATAGCATTTTGCTTCTTTCTTCCCCCGCCCTTGGGAAATCTTCAAATTTGTTTATTTCTTCACTAATATAATGATATATTCTTTCAGAGGTCCAGAGAGAAGAAAGATGGGATGAAAGGTAACTTATACTTTTTGTTGTGCGTAGTCTTCCTTTTTTCTTATGATTGTTATCCATGATAAAATTGATATATGTGTACTTTTTCTTTTTGGGCAATAATTTAGATAAAGAAAAGGATTCCTCAAGAGATGTTAAAAAGGTAGGCAAATCAGAAAAAAAGAAAGAGACTGTATCCTCTGGACAATCAGAAGATGCTAACAAAAAGGAGAAAGATGGCAATGAAGCGAAAGGGATCACAGCTGAAGAAAAGGTTGATGGAAATGACAAAAGACTTGAGATAAAAGGTGGGGCAGAAACAGGTGAGCAAAAGAAGACTGTGGAGAAGAAGGAACAGGGAGAATCTGCTGGTGCACAGACGAGTGGCAGTGGGACGTCTGGGAAGAAGAAGATAATAAAAAAGATTGTCAAACAGAAGGTTGTTGATAAGGCAGCTGACGTTAGTGACAGCAAACAAAAGGACAAGCTGGGTGAGCAGGATAATGGAGAGAAGAATGCAAACTCAGAGATTCCTGGTCTACAGGATGCATCTTCAGTTCCTCTTACTGGGGTTAAAACGTTTGTAAGAAAAAAGGTGATAAAAAAGGTTCCAGTGAGAAAAACTGTTCAGAACGAAGATACTGAAGATAAACCCAAGGATAATTCAGATCCAAGCGGTGCTGCAGTTGTGCAAAGTACCGGTGTGAAAACAACTGTGAAGAAAAAAATTATTAAGAGGGTAGCTAAAAGAAAGGTGGCTAGTTTGAAATCCAGTGACGGGGTTGCTGACACTAAGAAAGAAGTTGATGGGGATGGGGAAAAGGTAGTTCTTGCAGTAGATGAGACAGAAAATGTGGAGAGGCAAGCAACAGATGCAGAGAACCAGGACAGTGAGGTCAAAAGATCAGAAAAGAAAACAGTTCCTAACACTAACTCCAAAGCACTTACCCCTGAGAAGCAAGATGATGTGGTCAATTCAAGTAATGCCGAAATAAAGACTGACAAGGATGATAAGAAAGATGAAAAAAGAACAGGCGAGAAAAGTGGCTCAGGGATTAAAGCGGAGATTGAGGCTGACAAGCAGAAAGCTTCTCAGAATGATAATCAAAGTGGCAAGAGGGGAAGATCAAAAGAAGGAGAAAAATCTAAAGATGAGAAAGAGAAAAAAGACAATGTTGGAAAGGATGAGTCTAGAAGCAAATCAAATAAAGAATTGAAAGATAAGAGGAAGTCCGAAGAACCTCCTCGGCACCCTGGATTGATTTTACAAACGAAATGGAGCAAGGCTTCCAAAGTATGTTTATGATAGCCTATACAGTATTGAATACTACATGTTAATAAGATATGTTCTACATGTTCACCTAATCTAAGATACCTTTTATGTAGCCTTGTCTAATTTTGGATCTCCTATTACAGCTTCGTGCATTGTCTCTTTCGCTGGATTCACTCTTGGATTATAGTGACAAGGACATTGATGAATCAAATTTTGAGGTTTATTCTCCTGCTTTATCCATTTCTCTTTGTGTACTTTATCTCTACATTGTACCTTTGGAACTGTAGTTCTAGTGTTTGGTTCTCATACCCTAGTTTGATGTAAACCCTTGGAACAAGATTATAGCCTTTTTTATCCCTCCTAACTGTGTTTTGCCTTTCTTGCAGTTGTCGTTATTTGCTGAATTATTGTATGAAATGCTTCAGTATCAGATGGGTTGTCGTCTTTTAACATTTCTCCAGGTTGGTTTTAGACATTCTATAAATATGCACGCAACTTGACCCCTTCTCTGAGGCTTCTTCATTTACATGCATTTTTATGCAGAAATTACGTGTAAAATTCATCACAGAAAGAAACCAACGTAAGAGGCAACGGGATGAAATCCATGAGAAGGAAAGGGACAAAAAATCACCAGCGAAGCGACTGAAGACTAATGATCTCCCTTCGAAAGATTCTATTCAGTCTGAAACATTGAGTGCAGCCCAACCAGATGATGACAAAATTAAGGCCAAGGGGGATAAAACTGTTGATCATGTTGATGAGGTGAATATGGGAGATGAAACAGATGGTGATGAAGATCCGGAGGAAGACCCAGAGGAGGACCCAGAGGAAGATCCTGAAGAAGACGAAGAAATGGAGGAGTCAAGTATGCAACATGACTTATCTAATGAGAATAATGAAGAAGAGGGGAAGACCAATGTGAATGCTGAGCCTGGAAAAGTGGCAGGACTGGAAAAAGATGTAGTAGAAGAATCTTCTAAGGAGAATTCGAAAGCTGCAGAGACAAAGCCCAAGGCTGATGGGGATATGTGTGAAAAGAGAGACACGGAGGTGGACACTGGAAAGAAAGCAAACTCTCCTGTCAAGGAGGTTGCTGTTGATAAAGAACTGTTGCAGGTATGCATTTGGGAACTTTTTGCTGCTTTTATTATTTCCTGATTTCTATTTTTGCATTTAGTTGCTTTCTATCATCATCATTTTATTAATGTTAAGTTTTTGAATCTGAAACAGGCTTTTCGGTTTTTTGACCGGAATCGAGTTGGCTACATTAGGGTACATTTTGTCTTTATTCATGTTACTTTTTTTTTTTTTAAAAAAAAAAAATTTATGTGATGTCATGATTAGTAGGGTAAGGGGTTTTCGTTGTGTTTCAGGTTGAAGATATGAGATTGATCATCCACAACTTGGGGAAGTTCCTTGCGCACAGGGATGTCAAGGTGAGGATCTGTAATTCAATTACTGTTTCATCACCACTTTGTGTTTTGTTCTTTTTGGGTGTGCTATGTATTCCCTTTTTTTTTTTTTTTCTCGATGTTTTGCTCTTGATGGTCTGGTAGCTAATGTTTCTCCGACATCAGGAACTTGTGCAAAGTGCGTTGTTAGAGAGCAACACTGGTAGGGATGATCGCATTCTCTACAATAAGCTGGTGCAAATGTCTGGCATTTGAGATTGGAAAGGTCTTCGGACATCATTTTTCTTGAAAATAAACTTGAGTATGACATTGCTGCTTTATAATGGTCTTGAAAGGGGATGGATTCCTCTATTATACTTGGGTTTTGGTTTCTGCAATAGACTGTTGTTTGTTTATGTCTGCCAAAATGCAAAAAGCACATTCATTTGTACCGTTTTCCGATGATAATGAGAAAGATGCACAATTTGCCAGATGGGCAGCATTTTGGAATGATGTAAAAAGTCTTGTACCCTTAGCTTTTCCCATTTTGCTAGTTGTCTTCTTGCATATTTATCTACCCATGGTTATAACGCATGTATTGTTCACTTAAATTGCTGAGAACTGAGAAGAGTTGTGGTTTTGTGAAGCGCAATGAAGTTATGGGTAATTGTTGATCCTGTGATGTCCTTTTTTTTTAATCTCCCACCCACTGTTCTCTGTTTGTTGAACAAGGGCTACATCAAATTGCCTCCAGGTTCTTTCCACGAGTGCAGGATCTGGTTTCTTTACCTTGTTAGATCGTGTCGTAACAAATACAATCAGGTTTTAGCTAATACTAATAGGCCGACGGGTCAAATTCGGAGTCGTATTACTTTATGTGTGAGAACATTCGATTACCTCATTTTCCCCCTTCCCCCATTTGAATGCATTTGAATAGGGACAAAAAGAAAAAGAACAGAAAAGAAAAGAGAACATTTAATGAATTGATCATAATTAGGTGTATCATTTGCCCCTGGACCTCAAACTGTTGCTGCTGGTTCGTCTGTTCTAAAATCCACAGAAACAAGATTCGGATCCGGAGATACAATTTCATTATGACCAAAAAAGAAAAAGGAAAAAAAAAGGGTAAATTGTATTCCACCATTATCTATGAGACTTGACAAATCAATTGATTGTTAACAAACTCCAGTCTTGTGAAGCTAGAAAGAGAGGAAAAATTTTAAGCAATCAAGGACCTCACTAGTGGGCCTGTTAGGTCACTTTAATGCTTAAGTCAGTATTTGTTTTAAGGAGAAGAAATGAGAAATTTATAGAGCTGCTTGAAGAGAGAATTGTGCTTACCTTGCCAATTAGCCTTCCTTCCCCTTTTGTGAAGTGTTTTTCCACAATGTGGTCGGAGGGAGAAAGGATGGGCCCAAGAATACTTGAATTGATTCTCTAGACCTTACTGTTAGGTGAGCATTCCCAGGTGTATGATATTCTCGGGACATTAGAGACGCATGACTCGATTAGGATCTCTTGCAGATGTGCTTTCTATATTCTTAGTACGTTCGTGCAATTGGGTTGGATCAAGCTTAGCTTAACATGTGCTAGACTACGCTAGGCTTAGTGTCGGTTGGGAGGCCCACTTGTTAGGGAGATTATTCTTGGGTATACCAAGGCTAATTGCACTGCTCCTAAAATTTAAGTTTTAACAATTAACTTCCAAACTATAAAATTGTTTGAATATCCCTCTATCATTTCATTTTTTTAAAATTAATAATTACTTATTTATTACATTATCACATGATCATGTGCTCATTTTTTTTTTTTAGTTTCTCTATGATCACGAGGTAAACATGTGAATTATAATGTTAAATATGAGAAAAATTTTAATAGGAGAGCATTTGGCTAGTAGGAAATTTGATTGTTCAGATTTAAGATAGGGAGAAATCAATAAACAAGAAAGCATATTTACTTTTTGTAAAGAAGACTGCGTTTTTCAATTATTGTTGCTACCCAGCAAAATCTTTATTTTTTACAAAAAAAAAAAAAAAAATTCCATCAACCTTCTCCAATGCTTTGTCTCACCATTTCATATTTGACAAGATTGAGATATTCTTAGCCTTCCTATAATTTGGGGGAGGAGAGTGCAAGCTTTAGCAATCAAGCGAGCTCACACACGCACCATGTGTACATAGTTTTCAATTTTCATTTTATATTTTTGAACCGTCGGACTATTTTTTTTTATTTTCCGTCGTTAGTAAGCCCACTCAAAGGTCACAAGCCCAGCTGAGTTAACTCAATCATAGTCCGGCTTGACAAGATAACTACCACGTGGCGTGAAGCTATGGTCCATGTTGGATTGACGGGCAACACGGTCAGCTATAACACCTGCCCAGAAATCCTCCCTTCCACCACAAATTTCTTAAGAATCCGAGTTGGTTAATTCCTGCACATTTATCCTTGAGCCATCATCAATCATCATGTCCAGCTTCACTCACGCCGCGACCACTCCCTTCCACGCCCAACTCACCAAACCCCGCAGTGAATACAGGAAAAGAATCTCGTCCCCAAAAGTTGAAGCCTCATTTCCGGTTCCGGGTGAAGAAAATGGGTCGACCCATAGACGACAATTTGTGACGGCTTTATTCGCCACTACTTCAATGGCGGCACTTGGCCCGCATGGAATTGGAACCCCACAAGCACTGGCTGAGAATTGGGGCACGCGTTCATTTATAAGGGAACGGTTTTTTGAGCCCGGGTTGTCGCCGGAAGACGCGGTGGCGAGGATTAGGCAAACTGCTGAGGGGCTGCATAGCATGAGGGAAATGTTGGAGACCATGTCTTGGAGATATGTCATTTTTTACATTCGCCTCAAGCAGGCTTATCTTTCTCAGGATCTCAAAAATGCCATCACTACGTTGCCTGAAGGCCGCCGGAACGATTATGTTCAGACTGCTAACCAGTTGGTAGATAACATGCTTGAGGTAATGCGTACGTAATTAATTTGTCTTTCAACTCTTCATTGTATTTAATTTCACTCCTTGAAATTAATGCCTTGCGGCTTGCCAATTGGAAAATTTGACTCTGCTTCTCAACGTTAAAATGGATTAGACTAATTTAATTAGAAAGATGAGAAAGATTTTTTTGGTAAGAAATATCCGTACAGGTGGACATATTCATTGACTTTTGAGATTTTATTTACAAAATTGATCCCATTGATAGGGTATGTTTGCTACATAAAATTACTATTTTATTAAGAAAAAATAATAATTTTATTAGAAATAGAAGAACGTGAAATGTATAATGAAAATTAAGGAATTGTGATTTTTTCATGGAGTTATTTTTTTAATAAAATAATTATTGTGCACACCAAACTTACCTTAATTTTTGATGCATAGGACAAAACTCTATGCTAACGAGTGGTGATATGTTACTACAGTTTTTAATTAGTTGAATTCTCGATTATACATTCTAATTATTTCACAATTATAGAATTTCATATTAGTTTGTAGCTGTCCATTAAAATTTAAAAAAAAAAAAAAAATTGAAAGGGGTAAAAAATTAATTTTAGAGTGGTTATCTCATAATAATATATGATTTTGGAGCATTTTGAAATTTTTTAGGGAGATTGCTGCCAATGCTTGCTGTGTATGAATTATTGTGAATACAAATGCTCATATTCTAACTAATGATAATGATTTATTTTTCAGCTTGACTATTATGTTCGCACGCCAAAAGTATATGAATCGTACCTATACTACGAGAAGACATTGAAATCAATTGATGATCTTGTGGCATTATTAGTTTAGCATTTTTTTTTTTTCATGTAAAATGCAGATTGAAGGAATATGACAGCTTAAATCATGTTATGTGAAGGGAAATGTTGCAAGATTAATTTGGAAAAGCATTTCTATATATAAACATCAAAGCCTCAAACAAACTCCAATACATACATAGATGTAACTTGTGCATACTTAATTATATATATATATATGTTTCATTGTCATCATAGATGATCAACGTCGAGATATTGCCAGAGCTAAGGTAATAATTAGCAGTATAAATATGATTATTCCTCCGAAAGAGCCAATTAAAGATGCAGTAATGTGCTTACAGAAGGAATCAAATTGTTGGCAAAATGCAGACCAGTTGGCACTTGCATTGCCGTTGTATGCCAGGTATATTGTATCTGTCGCTGCAGAAGCTCCAGCAGTGAGAAGAGCCAGCATTACCTTAACAAAATTTGATATATACTTTAAATAGAAAGTTTAAGATGCTTTGATTGTGTGCATAATTTTAAATCACTACTTATCTCAAAAGTAGTTTAAGCTAATAAGATTAATGAGTAAATTTAAACATTTAATTTATATTTTAACACTTTAGCTTCTTTAATTCGTAAATGATGCATACATATATAATATTTAATTAAAATAAAAAATAAATTATGTCGACATAATTAATTTGAACTCATGATCACTTATCCTTAATATTCTAACAAAAGTATAATCTTGACTCAACCAAGTATAATACAAATTTTTTTTAGTCTGGGTTAATTCTTTTTTTTTTTTAATCTAGAAATGTAGGATCAGTTACAATATTGTCCCTTATATTTTGCAGTACTGAACATTATATATATATATAGTTCTTATATGTAATTAACTTGGTTGGATGAGATGAGTATCATGATTACCGTGTCAAAGATGACCAAGATGATCCTACTCTTTTTTGGTGCAGCACTCCTGATGATGTGGAAGATAGACAGGGGAAGAGAAAAAACAAGGTAGCCACATACAATCGAATTCACGATCACAAAGAACCTGTTTAATATATATAACTCAAGTACCATTAACTTCGATCTCAAGTTTTACGTATTATAATTAACAAAAATAATGAGTACTGTGCGTATAATTAATATATCATGGTGACAAATAAGTAGTATACTACTTACGTGAGCGTGGGAAGATCGTTGTACTGGGCCGTAAATTGGACAAACAGTGTGGAAAATGGAAGTGTTTGGTCGGTGGTTCCCATTGCCGCCGCACTTGCCAGCGTTCCAACAGCTGCAATAATTCGTAGAATGAAGTCCATTATAGACAGCCCTCTATTGTTCACCCTTCGTGACGAGCTGCTAATTGAATGCTTAGAAGCTATTATTACTTCACCACCCTCAACTACTGGTCCTGCTGCTGCTGCCTTCATTTTCTCTGGATCCATGATGCTATCAGCTCATCCAATTAACTGCTTGACAAATTAAGGTTAATTAACATGCATGCATGCTTGCCTTTATATATTATGCCAATCGATATATCGATCGATCACACGTACGAAAGCAGATTTGGAGTTTGTAAAAGAATCAACCAGTTAGATACAATCAAAGTGGGATTGGTTAGGCGTGCAAGATGATGAAGTACTGGCCGGGCTGGATGTTGCTTCTTTAAAGCAGAGCTAGCCAGATGTCATTTCTGTGATAGGGTTCATGATGTTACGTATACCTATACGTAAACTTAGGATGGAGCTAGCACTTTTGTATTATATCAATAATCCAATATCTTGTATACCTGCTCATGGTCGCTTTATCTTGTCCATATAGAATTACTCTTAAACAAATATATATGGGCCTTCTTAATTCCTACTCCGACAAAGCGTGCCATGTATATATATATATATATAATTATATATATATATATATATAGTAACAAATTAAAGCGCTCTTTACATATTTGGTACCGTTGCGTTTTGGCGCTGCTATTTCGAAAATTAAAAGTGAGATTTTAAATTAAATTGTAAAAAATATATCATTTGGAATTTGTATTTTTAAACAATTGTAAAAAAATTTAGTTTTCAAATTGCAGGTAAATATGTGCATCTTTATAAATTTACAATTTTAAGAGTTAAATTAATTTTAAAAGTCAAATTATAATTTTACTAAATACTTAAATACTTTTTTAAAAATCATACAAAATCATCTGTTTCAAAATCGCAAAGCCGTACAACCTAACTAAAAAAACTGTCAGCTGTATAAATGCTCGCATTTTGCATGCGATCGAGGTCAAGTGGTGAAATGTGTTGGTTGGAAATTTGGAATGAGCAATTAACAATCAGGAGCATTATATATATAAATGCATGTATATTTCTCTATCTCTTCATCAATTCAATTTGATATCCTAAACCAATGCAATTCTCTTACTTGTCCTATCATATTTTTTTTTAGAGTAATTCTACATTTCATACTTATTTATTATACTTATTTTACACCGTTAACATGACATGAACTGAACAAAGGTGTAAAGTTCTTTTTCTGTGGCTATTCAACTTATACTATGTTAACCAGTGTAAAGGGAGTGATAGAATGAGGTCATAGAATAAATTTATTCTTTGTTTAAAAAATGTTAATTTTATAGTTGCCCACCGTAAAAAGATTATTCCAAAAAAATGGGCAGCTGTTAGAAAGGGCAGCAAAAGTTATGGATATATGAAGAATGTAATAGTCTAATGCTTTTATGCGCGCCAATTATGCAATTGACCCCTTTAACTTTGATTACATAGATTAGTAACAGTACGGGACAAAGAAAGTTTGGTAAAACATTGTAAAAACTCGATCTATTAACTTTTTAAAACACGAAAACTTTTTTTATAATTGGTTAACCACACGGATTTTTAAATGTGGCCTTTACCATTAACACATTTTTCAAAGCAAATTACTAAAAACTCTCCTCAAAACTCAAAACAATTCTTAAAAATAAAAACAAAATATTTTCAAAAAATATATATATATATTTTTTAAAAAAAGTGGTGTTGTGTTGTGGCAACTGTCTGGGAGTCTTGTGGCGCCCGTGAGAGCAACACCACAAGACTGCCAGACAAGTTCTCAAATACCAAAAACTTCCAAGACTCTATCAAATCAATTTTTAGCTTTTCTAGAATGCGGCCTCCCACCAAAATTAATTCTCAATTTTTACTTTGTTTCAAACTCTTTTCAAATTAAACCAAAACTCAAAACAATTCTCAAAATTTTACCAAACGCGCGCATGATGGTGAAAGGTGATAAGTCCACTCGATTGATGATGTATGAGCCTCTTAAACCCACCATCAAACTAGGCAACTTTTGGTTGCTCCTTTATTATCATAGAAGGGGATTCTTTTATAACAATTTTGGCTATTAATGAGCCTTATTTTTTGTTGAACTGGAGTATTAAATCTATTTTTTTAGATGTTAATCTATTGCATGTTGCCCTCTTTTATTTATTGGAAACATCTTAAGATTTTTAGATATGTTAATGTTTGTGCACACCTTATTGTTAGATGGGCCGCTTTAAACATCGTGTTTGGATGCATTCTCATGTTATTTCCCTTTATTTCTTCTATTAGCTAGGTTTAGAAGTACTGGTAAAGACTCTTTTATGTAATTTTCCTTTTTTCCTTTCCCTTATCTTGAATAAATAAAAAAAAAATAATAAATAAAAATTAGGCAAACCAAGTATTTGATCAATCTCTACGTGGACTGTCTCACAAGATACAGATAGAGGGAGACACATGAAGTTATTGGTTTGGTGGTTCAGGCTTAGGCACGTTTTACAGTACACAAAATATACAAGAACCTTTTCGGACATCCTTACAAAAACAACTAATACTATAAACAAGGTTTGGCCTTCCTTATATATATATATATTTGTGTGTGTGTGAGACTTAGGGTTTGTTTGGGATTGTGTTGGGAAATAGAGCTTTTAAAATCAAAAAGAGCTTTTTAACAAAAGCTTCATTTTTTAATTTTTTTTTAAAGTACCTTTTGATAATTTTTAGAGTAAAAAGTCAAAGAAATACTTTTGGAGTTTTTTATCAAACAAGTCAGCTTTTTGTTTGGCACAACTTTTTAGGTACTAAAAGTATTTTTTAAGCTCTCTAACGCAATCCCAAATAAGCCCTTAATTGTGAGAACATTATAGAATACTATATATATATGTGTGTGTGTGTGTGTGTGTATGTGTGTGGCTTAGGGCATGTTTGAGATTACGTTGAGAAATAGAACTTTTAAAATAAAAATGAACTTTTCAACAAAAACTTCATGTTTTAGCTTTTTTTAGAAGTACGTTTTGACAATTTTTAGAGTAAAAAGTCAAAAAAGTATTTTTGGAGTTTTTTTACCAAACATGTCAGTTTTTTGTTTGGCACAACTTTTTAAGTACTAAAAGTACTTTTTAAGTTCTCTAACGCAGTTTCAAATAAACCTTTAATTGTGAGAACATTATGGAATACCATGCATATATATATATATATATATATATATATATATATATATATATATATATATATTATATATAGGTGCAAAATTCCCACAATATTCAACCAGAAAAGAAAACCCACCCCAGGCTCCAAAGTCCAGAGTTTGTCATGAAAAATATCGAGAAGAAAAAGTTATATCTTCTCACATAACAATGAATTGAGTATAGAATAAGGGAAAAAAAAAAAAAAAACGTACAAGTAAAAGGGTACGAATTAACCAAGGAGTATCTGCAATAATCTGCCCCGCGTTTCTGCCACGCGCATAACGCGGGCCAATCCAACTGGTTTTCAACAAATCCGACTTCCAAGATGAAAAATTTAAAATGAAAAATTCTAGATATAATTTTATTTAATATTTATCAATTCAATAAGACTCACTCCAACTAACTTATAGATTAATCTGTATTAAAGAAAAAAAAAATTCAATAGTTATTTGGAGTGCTATATACCGACAGTCTTGACAATTATATGACAAAAATATAATATCTAATATTATTATTTTAAAATAGCTTTAAAATTAAAAAAATAAATAAAGATGAGTGGTTCCGTGGGTTTTTGGATGTCAGTCATTTTCTAAGAGCATTAGCAGCAGCTTCCCTTAAACTCTATTTCATTTCCTAGTGTAGAAAAAACTATTAAAAAAACACAAAAAAAAAACTGTTAAAAAAACACAAAAAAATCCCTGCAGCAGTTTCCTAAACTATAAAAACGCATTTTGGTTTCCTTGGCATTATTTTAATATAAAAACTTTCTCTCTCTTTTCTCTCTTCTCTGTCGTTTGTTTAAAACAATATTTAAATAATTTCTCTTTCCTCTCTCTTTCTTCTAGCATTTAATTTAAATAGTATTTAATTCATATAGAGAAAGATGAAGGGAAGCTGCTGTGGAGTGCATTTAAATAGGAAACTAAAAAATGGTTTTGTTCCCTACATTAAAAAAAAGTTTAAGGAAAGCTGCTGCTAATACTCTAACAATAGTTTCAAGGTAATCGCACCATCTCTGGTGGTGGAACCACCCTCATGTCTTGGGTAGTGATTTGGTCGCCCCAGGCCCGCCCTTTTGGGAGGTCATTTGACCACCAAACACCCCTCCCCCATGCATGGAATCTCAGTTTATGGATTAAGATCCTGTAATTTTATAAAATTATAGAAGTCAACAATTTTGAAGATTTATAACGCTCATTTAAAAATCAAAAATTTAGACTTAGCTAGGTAAATCTATAAAGATAATAATACTAATACTAATACTAATAATAATAATAATTAAATGGGTGTTCAAATCACGCTATTGGCTTGGGGGTAGTGCAATCATCCCTAAGAATTCTACTAGGGGCGGCCAATCATCAATCATTCCCTTAAAGGATAATACAATAGATAATACAATAATTATTAGTCAGCTCTCAAAAGGGGTGGTTGACTACAACTATAGGTAATTTGGCCATCCTTTAACATGCCATGTTTATTATTATTATTAATAATAAGGTTTACCTAGCTTAATTAGTCTAGACATGCAGTTCATTTTGAATGAACAACGTAAATCCTTAAAATTGCATACCTCTGCAATTTTAATTTCAAAGTTTGCAAGGAACCTTAATCCCGCATGTGGCTCATTTATAAAATCGTTGTTGTGATTACCATAAGCCCATCACAGCTACAAGTGGCAAAATTTTAATCTAGTACGTCAAAATTTGCGAAGAAAACTAGAGTTTTGTCCCAAACGTACACCGATTCCAATAATTGACTCAGCATCCCCCCACCCACATATTGTAACCAACACAAATCCACCATATCCAACTGCCATTATCTTAATTCAAGCATTAAGTCCAACTTCCACCGCCATTTTAGCCACCGCAGATAGAACCACCAACCGCGTGCCTAGTGATTTTGACCGAGCTTCCTCATGCCAAACTCATTGCAAAACTAACTAATTATATTGCACAAATTAATCCAGTGATTGAAACTACAGTACTCCAATATTGGTGCAAGCTAGAAAAACCCCCTCTTCTCTCTCTTTCAAAGATCATTCTAAAATCAAAAACAAAGAACAAGGGGAAAATAGCTAGGGAAAAAGATGATCAAGAGATCTTCATAATTTATTAAATGGAGTCTGAGTTGTTGGGATATATAGTGCATGTAGACTGCAGATAGAGATGGAATTGAGACTAAAAACACATATAAGCCACGCGAAAATTTGGTCAATTATTAAGGTATAGAAAATGACACTTCGCAAGCAGTAAGCAGATTATGGAACAATGCACTTGGACCAAATCATTGAGAGAAATATTGATGTAAAGAAAGTAACGTTACTGCTGTAACATCATTTGTACATCGATCTCCAATCTCCAAATTAGTAAACCTCTCCCGATCCATAGCATCGCATGCATGTGAAGTGATCCTCATGGGGTTATTGTCTATTATCATCATGCATAGATCTAGCATGTGAATAGGGGATAAACATGTAGCCAAGAATAACTTGCCGATCGCGCATATATATACATATATATATATATATATATATATTATATATATATATATATATATATATATATATATATATATATCTTTAATAGCATCTGAAAATCATATAAGAAATAAATAAAGCATATATATCGATCGGCAAATCATCCTTGGCTGCAGCGCATTACCTCCAATCCTCCACATGTAAGACCTTGGATGGAATATATAAATACCATAAACACCAACGACCAGGAGTACTTTTCGAGCTGGATTTGTAAAGATCATATATATTGCCCCAGTAATTGACAAATAGACATGTCTCCGTAAGCATATATTTGTCATGAAGGGTTTTGTGAAGTAGGCTGAAGAAGAAGAAAGAAGAAGAAGAAGAAGAAGAAAAAGTCTGTTGTTGTAGCTGCAGGTAGAGACGACGTCTATGTATTTGTATGTGTTGGAGTGTTGAAGCAAATGACATTGAAGTAAAGCTAGAGCTACGGTGGTTGTTGTACTGCACACCTACCATTGTTGAACGAAGTTGGTAAGTCTTTTCCTCTCTCTCTTTCATCACGGATGAAAAGACGAGAAATTGTTATGTATTTCAAGGGGCCGGCCATACGGGTTTTGATATTCCACATTTATCTTTTCCCTCACGCACGGTACGGTCAGTTAATAGCTCATCCACGTACACCGTATTGCAACCGCGCCACATGTGATATGTATGTTTAGCAATTAATAAATTGGACAGTGCAAAACCTTTTATCTAGCTAGGGCGCCGTTCATTTTAATTAAACTGCATGCCCACAAATCATGACAAAAAAAGGGTGGCTGATTGACAACTTTTTATTCAAAACATACTTTTAACCTTTTTCTTAATTTCGGCCAACTAATTGTCGGAGATTTTTAAGGTTTTGTCTGCAATACGAGCAAATAAACACGTTTAATTTTACCATGCATTGCATTTGTTCCAAAGGGTTTTGAGTCTTGACGTATACAAATTAATTGTCAGGAAATAAAATTGTGCCCCGGTTAAGAGAGAAAGATCAGAGAGTATTAGAAAAAGTGTGAGGAGATGGGCATTATTCCCACTAGACTTCTAAGTGTAATGCTCAATCCTCCACTCCTAGCCACAAAAAAAAAAAAAAAAAAAAATCTTCCTCTCCCATTTCTGAAAGAAAATAAATACCTTATCATCGTTAAAAAAAAAAAAAAAAAAAAAGCTTTTGTAACACTCTAGTCCCATGTTAAAAAGATGAGGAGTATCTTATATAGAGTTGGTGGTTTATAAAGATAATCATAATTGCTAAGTCCTACATTTCTTAACTAATTTTCGAGTGAAATTAGGCTTTATAAATAATTTTAAAAAAATTTCAAATTAATTAATCTTTATGGGGTGATAGCGTAAATGTGACTAGCGCTATCACTTTTTCTTGAGTCATTACAATTTTAATTATATGGCAACATGATGGATTTATTAATTTGTCTTCAATGTTTGACTTACAAAAAATATGGAGTCTCTCTCAATCTCTCTTTCTTCTATCTTCAAACTATCAAATTAAACAAGTTTACTCAAAACATTTTTATTCAATATCGTGCGTTATTTAGCAAAACATATTTTAATTGTCAGGAAATAAAATTGTGCCCGGTTAAGAGAGAAAGATCAGAGAGTATTAGAAAAAGTGTGAGGAGATGGGCATTATTCCCACTAGACTTCTAAGTGTAATGCTCAATCCTCCTCTCCTAGCCACAAAAAAAAAAAAAAAAAAAAATCTTCCTCTCCCATTTCTGAAAGAAAATAAATACCTCAAGCCTTTTTTATCATCATAAAAAAAAAAAAAAACTTTTGTAACACTCTAATCCCATGTTGAAAAGATGAGGAGTATCTTATATAGAGTGAATGGTTTATAAAAATAGCCATGAATGCTAAGTCCTACATTTCTTAACTAATTTTCGAGTGAAATTAGGATTTATAAAGAATTTTAAAAAAAAATTCAAATTAACTAATGTTTATGAGGTGATAGCGTAGATGTGACTAGCGCTATCACTTTTTCTTGAGTCATTACAATTTTAATTATATGGCTACATGATGGGTTTATTAATTTGTCTTCAATGTTTGACTTACAAAAAATATGTCTCTCTCAATCTCTCTTTCTTCTATCTTCAAACTATCAAATTAAACAAGTTTACTCAAAACATTTTTATTCAAAATCGTGCGTTATTTAGCAAAACATATTTTATACTTTGAGAAAATTCATTGGGTGGGTGAATAAGTATTTTGCACTTGGAGGGATCACATTATATATATCTTATTGTGAGATAATGTCTATTATTTTGTTTGGGTTAGTAATTTTAAAACATATTCGAAAAAATAGTGATTTTAAAATGTAATTTTAAAAAAAATATAATTTTTAAAAATATGGTTAAATATTTGATGTAATTACAATTTAACTTTTAAAATAACGTATTTTTAAAAACACACCTGATTGTCTATGATTTAAAAACATAATTTTTTTTTTCATTTTCAAAATGCATTTTTTTTAAAAAAAATATACTCTCAACGATAATTTTTTTGCGATTATAGATTGGTCGTGTATTTTTTTGTTTTCTAATTCGGGGCTAAAGCTTAGAAATACAGACCCAATCCAGCTATTCAAGCCGATACTCTATTACAAAACCCACTAGATCTCCAACTCCAAGCCCATGACCACCTCTACCCCACGCTCAAAGATTATCTGCGTGCTGCGTATTCTCCAATCTGATTCGCTCTGATCGGACAGTAAATTCGGGTAGGAGCCCCCATTTCTCCATCAGCTTCTCAGTCGGATCCGATCAGGTTTGAACCCACCTTCACCTCTGTTCCCTTTCTTTATTCTCCTATTGCCATGTTTTAACGAGCTTCGTGTTCATCAATATCAATATCGAAATTCATTGTTATCCAGAGAAAGTTGCAGCCCATTATAGATTATCAGCTTTGCCAATCTGGGTCTTCTTTCTTTTGGGTTTTTATTTGCGATTTTGCGTGAAATGGGCAATGATTTGAATGCTTGAAAACTACCTGATAATTTCTTATGATTAATCTTTTGTTCACTGCCCAAGTCGTTTTCATAATTGAGTAAGGACCATTAACGGTAGCGCTGACCAGTTCCACAGATCAGTTTAGAATCTCTGTGCTCTCATACATAATTTGGTATCTGAAATGAGTTGCGCATGAATTGGTTTTCACATTTGTTGAAGTTTCGTTAGGGTCACCGTGTACATGATAAATAACCGTCGCAATAAATCAATTGGAAGATGCTTAGGATAAACCAACTTATAGAATAAATTGCATATATATGACATTTTACATTTTCGGGCGGCGATAGGGAACAGTTGCAATTGGTAGTCAGAACATATTTGGAATTTGGAAGCAATCATAAGTGTCATGTATAATGTATTGACATTCAGCTGAAAATGAGAAAATATTGAGGAGATTGAGATCTTAGAGTTAGATGGATAAAGAGGAAGTCTGCTTCTTGAGTGTCGTGTATAAATTCGGTTATATTAATTAAGCCATAGAAAATGCCTATTAAGGTGATAATAGAGATAATCATTCTTCAAGTGTCAAGGATACCTGTATGGAATGTAAGAACAAACATGTTCAGAGTTAGTGTAGTTTCTGTGAGGATGCTGACATGAATTAGTGGGCAAGCAAAAATGGCAGTTGTATAAGGTGTTGTTACTACTGTAATTTTTGTGATATCATACACTAATGAACTAATTCATGTTTATGGCGTAAAACAGGGCTTTATCTGTGTAATTTTGCTGACATATCACATATGTTTGTGACTTTATTATTTTTATTGGCAACATGAATGGACTCATTTCATCTGCAGTGTAATTGCTGTGCAATCTCTCTCTTCTATTTGGACAGTGCACTGAAAGCCTGCACTTGACAAGTATAAAATCTGGTCTCTCATTTGTGAAAGATGTAAAATCATTTGTTCACCAGCACTGTTGTCAACCATGCAGAAAGCAAAAAATGTCAGGCACAAATATTGAGCATGTAAAGGACCAGGAGCCTACTGATAATACTCTTAACAATCAAGTTGATGGTGACATTTCTGTGGAAGACCCTAAAGCTTTGGATGAAAATGATGAGAATCCCATGCCTTCACCCCAGCAGGAGGTATAGTGCTACATCTTCGTTTTACAGTTTGGTTAGTTTATGCAAGTATAGGGGCTTTTTAAATAGTCAGGATAGTGGACAATAAAGACTTAAGACCTGTAAAAACTCTGGCCTCCTGCTCTGTCATTTATACTGAAGTATCTCATGAAATCCTGAAGAAAAAATTTATTAGGCCAAAATTTTGAAATAGTTCTTGGTTTCCCTGCAAGCCACGGACCCAGAAAATAATATAAAATTATTAGAGGCAAAGCGGTTTACTTTCCAATAATTCAAAGGTGGTGTGCATAAAATATCTGTTTATATGGATAGAATAAGTTTTTATGTAGAATTTCCTGTTATCGTCCATGGTCATCATGTGTCTCATATGGATTTATTCAGTAGAATCATTGTCTACTATTCTGCCTTCTGCAGGAGGAAATTATCAAGAAGAAGTATGGGGGACTATTACCTAGGAAGCCTCCACTGATATCCAAGGTGAATGTTTTTTCTTTTTCATCCTCTCTCTCTCTCTCTCTGTGAGGACATTTATTCAGTTCAAGTTTTACCAAGTGAAAATCACCACAAATAAATATCATTTTATGCCAGGATCATGAACGTGCTTATTTTGATTCTGCTGATTGGGCATTGGGAAAGGTACTCATTTTAACTGCTTTAAAACTCCCAAAACTGTAATTGCTATAACTCTAAATTTTGATATTGGCTGCGTGATTTCTAGTTTAAATGCCTAATGTCTGGTCCCACCTCTTTGACTTGAACAGCAAGGAGCACAAAAGCCCAAAGGACCCCTTGAAGCACTGCGCCCAAAGTTGCAGGTATTTGCTGTTAAGGCTGTGTGGTTTTTCTGTTTCATGTTCTAGACACAACCTATCAAGACATTAATTTTATAGATTATTCATTACATGCTGTGCAGAAAAAAAAAAAAAAAAAAAGAATGAAGAAGAAGCAATGCATGGTCTTGTTTATTACAGTTTTAAATTTGTATATATGGAGCTGCCTGGGATTAATGTTATGATAATCCTACCTAAAAACCAACACATATTTAAATTTGAAAAAAAAAAGACTCTCTACATGGGGTTGTTCATTTGGTTGGACAAAGAAATTGCCACCTCTGGGTCTAGACAACTTGGGGTATGCTAAAAGGATGATTTATCTCCATGTGCTCATATTGGAAGTTAAAGCTCTATCAGTCTATCTTTGTTATTGCTAGTTTTTATGTATTAAACTCCCAGTCGGTGTGCTTGTGTTGGTGCCTCCTGCGAATATATCACTAAGAATTTCACTTTGATAGAGGCTAGGACACGCAATGTTGTCCTCAATAGTGACCAGCTTTCTTCTCCTGCGATAATTTGTTGTAAGTTGTAACTCCCTCAAAAAGGGGAAAAAAGAAGAAAATAAACAAATAAAAAGTAACCAGTTAATTCATGGGGCATAAAGTTGAAACCTACCAGTTAATTCACAACAACATAAAGTTAATATCAAAGCCTATACATCTAAGAGCATCTCCAACAACTTAACTAAAGGAGAAATATTAGCTAAAGTTAGTTAAGATTCTTACTTTTTGCCGTTCAGCAGATTAGCTAGATACTATGTAAACTACATAATGTGCTACAGTGAATAGCAATTTGGTGCTATTTATTGTAGCATACTATACCCCATAGGATTTGTTTATTCTTTTTTTCTCTCCTTTCTCTCTCCCTCTCCCTCAACGAAGCTCTGCATATCCTCCACCTATGCTCTCTCCTTTCTCTCCCCCTCTCAAAACCTCACAGAACCCCCAACACCCACAAACCCATCAATCATCGTCTTCATCGGCCCCTTTCACCCTAAGAGCACCTTGAAACCCAATCGGCTTCCATCATCCAAAACACCCATAAAATCACCCAATCGGCTTCCATCATCCAAACCACAAATTCTATGATTACTAGCACAAATAAAGAAAATCAAAGAAATTATACAATTACCCATCACAAATTTTTCTTTAAAACACTAATCCACAACTACCTATACCGAGAAATCAAGAGAAAATCCATGAAAAAAGAGACATTGAAGACAGAGAAGAGAGAGATGAGAGGTGTAGAGAAAAATGACCTCAAATCATTTTTGGGGTTGGTTCCTTCCGTTGGCAGAGAAAGAGAGAGAGAGAGAGATGAATTTCAGAGGGAGGCGTATGAGAGGGGGGAGAGGGAGAGGGAGAAAGTGAGAAAGTGAAAAACAAAAAAAAAATAATGGACTGTGATTTAGAGAACCAGCATGAGCGAGAATGAGAGAGAGAAAGAGAAAGAGAAAAAAAAAATGATAAAAAAATATTAAAAAGTAATATCTAAATAAAGTAGATTGTAAAATAGATAATCTACTGGAGTTCGTAATGAAAAGCTGATAACTAAAATAGAAAATGTGGTATTTTGAATAGATAAACTAGATATCATTGCTGGATATGCTCTAAGGATGCTTTTGTGCGTGTGTATTTTATTCTTCCATTTATGGTAGTTCTAACAATGCTCTTTCTTTTTCTTGTCTTTATTATGGTCATCAGCCCACGCCACACCAGCAAGTTCGTTCAAGGCGCTCAGCATATGCTCCTGCAGATGATGGTGGTGAAGGTATGTGCAATAGATGATCTATGTCCTAGAGCACAACCACTGAAATCCACCCAGTATTTGCAAGAACCATGTTTGAGCTCCCATTTTGCCTCTTTTGTTTTTAACAGTTGACGGCGGCATCGACAACATAATTTCTTCGGAAGACCAGAGCTGCATGTTTGATGGTGGCGACAATAGCGATACTGCTTCTGATGGTGGGAACAATAAAAGTAGTGCTTCGGAGCATCTGAGCTCCCGCGAGTAGCTGTCTATGTGCTAGACTCAAACTGAACATGTTTATGTAAAGTTTAGAAGCTGATGATCAGCCCTTTTAAGGTGCTTAAGCCAATAAGCAAAACTTTGCAAATTTTGCGTCAGTTGTAACGAGCTAATGTAATATTTGAGTGCGTTGAAGGCATACTCCAGTAACAGTTCCTTTTTTCTTTTACCCCCCAAGTCAATTTAATAGACAACACAAGGAGGCCAAAGGGCAAGACGATTGACCTAAGAGTTAAAAATGGCCCAACCGTAGCTTTAATTAACTAATACGTGTAAAAAAATTGGAGATACAGCTTTATTCAAGAGTGTAACTAATTAAACTGTAATAAGTCAATTTTCGACTAATTATTTTACCAATTATAAACATTATAAACAGTCAATGGTAAAAGCAACACTCAACATATATATATATATATATATATATATATAGATGCTCTCACCTAGATGACCCAACGGCCTGCTATCCCCACATAGAGTGATTAACGAAGAACGAACCTCTGAAACCTTAAAAAGAAAAGAAAAAAACAAAAAAAATGGCGGTTTACTCGTCGCCTGCAGCGTCGTTCGTTTTCTTCTACCTCCCCAACAGTTCGCCCTGCTGCTCTTCTAACATTAAACTTCCACGTGCCAAAATCACACCCTTTTGTTGCGCTGACTTGCGGGTCAACCCAGGATCACCAAAGAGAAGCAACGGTGAGCAACCTGCACCGGACTCCTCTTGCTCCAGCATATCATGCTCCTGCACAAGAAGGCGTTTCACTGAAGCTGCGGCAGCAACCGCTTTGTTCCCAATATGCCCCTCCAACGCCTCCGATTTTCATTCCGATTACACGGTACAAGTACAACTCTCCCTCTCTCTCTCTCAACACAACCTTGTGATTTGTTTCCAAAATGTTATGCTTTCCAATTTGATTTATGCTAGCATAAGCTTAGTTAAAGATAATGCGTGTGACTTGGGATTTAAAGGTAACAATTTGTATGTGTAGGATGTGCTGAAGAAGGTTCACCCTCCGAGACCAGATTGGTACGAGGAGTTCTATGCATCGGTTATGGATAAAAGCATGAAGTCTTATGAAGCCGAGGTTAGTTCCCATTTAGTATCAGTTGGTATGATGTTTGTTATTAACCAGTTCTTGTCGTTTCAAGTGTACACATCCTTGGCTGCAATTTTGTGAAATCTTCTGGGGTTTGGTAAGATTGCAGGTTACAAGTCACAATTGTTCAGTAATTTGAAGGGGAAGGCTCAAAAGGTGTTGGAGATTGGCATTGGCACAGGCCCTAATCTCAAGTATTATGCCGGTGATGCTGATGTCCAGGTTTTTGGTGTGGATCCCAATGGAAAGATGGAAAAGTATGCACGGGCAGCAGCTGTGGCTGCTGGCCTGCCACTTGCAAAATTTGAATTTATACAAGCAGTAAGAATGCTTCCCTTATGCACTACTTATTCCTAAACTTTTTGTGATGGTGATATTCTCTGCTTGGAAATTGTACTGCCCATAATATAATATCTGGACGAATTGACTGACCACAGGCTTAAAGATGCTACACTGTCATTACTAGATGGTTCTTTTAAAAGGGGCGCAAATGGTCTTTAGGAACTAGCGTGCCATGCCATTACAATGTGTAACCTGATCGTATTTTGCCTTGAAACTAAAAGCACCCAAATGACTGGAAAACATTTTGATGTTTCTTAGACCTTTAAGTGGATGGATCGATGGGGAAGATCCAAGTTCGGCAATTGTTTCCAATTTCAACAATTGGATTGATGGTCTGTGATTTGTATCTTATGCAATTGAAACATCTTGTAGTGATGTGCACTTTATCAGTCAAATATGCATATCTAGTTAAAGCTGCAACTTTGATGAATGCTTCAGGTCATTGCAATTTTGGAAGGTGGGTTTTAGCAAATCATATGTTTCTACTGGATTCAGATGTTGCTTTTATTGTTTTTCCCCTTAGTTATATTTGGTTCTGAACTACAAAGTTGTTCTTTAGATTTTGAAGATGAGCATATTATCCAGGTTGGGGAGGCTATACCATTAAGTGATGCTTCTGTTGATGCAGTTGTTGGAACACTTGTCTTGTGTTCTGTTAAAGATGTTGATATGACACTGAAAGGTATTGAACCATCTAGCAGTTAAATATTTCATTTTAGTTTTTCAGATTTAAGGAGTTAAGTTCATATCGAACCTCGTATTTTGTGAGGAGCATAGTAAGTCAAGCACTTCTTAAATAATAGAACTTTCTCTTTTTGAAGTAATTGAACTTTTATCTATGAACGCTTGCTTGACTGCATTATCCTTCTAACTATAGGTTGATTGTTTTGGAGTTTGATTTAATAAGTTAGACATGAATATAAGTGTTAACTCATGCCCAAAGCTTATCTTGTTAAACACAAGATTACTAAGCCAATTATTAATCCAGTTACCACAATTATCAATACCAAACTCTAACAAAGCAGCCAATTGAATGAACACAGATTTGGTAACAAAGTGGAAACCTTTTAAAAAACTCTTCAAAAGTAAAACCACTTCAGAGGTCAGCCAACCCCAAACGCATCTATTATAGAAGACTTACGTTACAGATTGTTATACTTACAAAACTTTTGTAACACCGAAGACTAAATCTTGTAACTTCGACAAACGACATGTTCATCTCCACCGCAATGGCTACGGAACCTCTAGCCTTCTTTTATACGGATCACCTTCACGAATGAATCTCGTTTGCTTCAAACCGGAACTCCAGTAGCTATAGGCTATTTTGTGGTTTGAATGACTAAGAAGAAAACATGAGAAATTTTTTATCAGCTTAGGCTCAAGAACAAAAGTAAACTTCTCCAAAACAACTAATAACTACCTCTCTAAGTATATAAAAGTTGTGGGTTGTGAGGCCTATACAGATAAGAGAAAACATGACTTTTAAGCTGAGTCAGGTAGGGTTTCATAGTTTTCTTGCTGGCAGCATTCCAACTGGATGATTCTGCCTAGCTGCGATCTTTTCCTCTTGTTCGGACGATGGTCGACCGCCATAACGACTAAGTCGTTCTGTAAGACTTGTGAACTACTGTCATTCGAACAACCATCAACTGCTCTTGCAATCGGACGGTTCTAGAACTCTTAATTTTATGTATTGAAGACTTCCGTTCAAACAGGTTGCAACCGCCTTTGCGACTGAGCCTCTCAGAAGTTGAAATTTTGAAGCCTTGAAATACTCTTTCGAATAGCTTCCAACTGCCACTGCGACTGGTACATTGTGTGGCTCCATTCTTGACATGCACTGAATCCTCGCTCGAACGCCCTCCAATCGAGCTACTTTGTCCAGATTTTCAAATTTCTATTATGGTCCATTTTGACCTTATAAACATTGGATTTGGAAAATCTTCATGAAATACAAAGTTGTAGCCCTTTGAATTAGTTTTCCAACGTTACTTGGAGGGCCTAGTTATTGATGGACCTCGGTGGGCCCCTATTCAAATTCCCATGGATCAATTGGCAGACTAAACATTCTAGGGAATTGGGAGGCTACTGGAGAGCCTGGTTACCAACGGGCCTCAAAGGCCCATCCGTTGAAGAGCCCAACAGACCCCCTATCAAGATCATGTGTCACAGCAGGTCCACCGGCCCATGACCAGACTAGCTACCAGCCTCCCGAGTGCACCTTTACTCAAATATAGCGCTTAGCAGCTAATTCTCCCTCTGTCAGCTCAGCTAATTGCTTGCTCATGCCATGCATCCATTCTCGATATTCTAGGGAGGAAATTTCCATGTCAATAACAACTTATTGGTGAAAATTCCTAAAACCCTAAAGGGGTAAGGCAGGGACGATGGCCTATATAAAGGAGGTATGCATTTCTCACCCTAGCCAAACTCTATCTAAATTCCCTCAGCTTACCTTCACAGACTTGAGAGTCAGAGTAGCTTCACTGGATTCCACCGATGAACCCTTTTAACCCTCTTTTCTCTCTTGCATATCTCCTCTCTGACAGGGGGCGTAAGGTCATTGCACCAACACCACCAAACTTGTCTTCATCTGATGTTGGAATAATAATATATGAATGTTTTACTCTGACTAGGTCTATGTTGGACAATATACACAAACTTGAACTCCTATGTCTTTTTATTTTTTATTTTTTATGAATGAATTTTTATGTCTTGGATCAACTTTTAGACCGACTTAACTCTTAACTCAAACTTACATCCCAACTTGTTTTGACACTGAATTTGCTAACTCTAAAACCTATTGCATTTAATTCCTGAGACTCAAATTTAATGAGTGGAAATAATGTGGAATATTTGGATGAACAATGCAAGTGTCCTGGCATTTGAAGTTATAAACCCGTCCACCATGAAATGGAGCATCGCTAGAGATGATGCTTGAATATCTGAACTAATGTCATTTAATAAGTAATGAATATGGATCAAAATGTAGCATTCATGTTCCATCAAAACCGATTGAATGATTTACTTTCTAAATGCACACCTGGGAGGCAGTTGTGTAATAACTTGGATAGATTTTATGATTCTAGTATCTAAATAATTGACAAATTTCATTTTTATCTTTGTACTCAGAGGTGAAGAGGGTGCTGAAACCAGGTGGGTATTACCTTTTTGTGGAACATGTGGCTGCAAAAGGTATTGAGCTAAACTTCTTGATTCACAGGCAAGAAAGAAAGTTGTTGCAATTAACTGAATGGGAATTTTTTAATTTTTTTTTCCTTCCTTTTATTGTTGTTGTGGTGCAGATGGAACAATTCTTAGATTAATACAGAGTGTTCTTGATCCTCTGCAACAGACAGTCTCTGATGGGTGTCACCTTACAAGGGAAACAGGAACGCACATATCTGAAGCTGGGTTTTCAGGTGTTGAGCTTAGCATGGCTTCCTTGTCTAATGCCTTCTTTATAAACCCCCACGTATATGGGATAGCCTGCAAGTAACACCAAGAGTAAGGCATCGATGTTCTCAATTGTAGTGAGCCCTGCTGTTCAGCTACTTTTGAAACTATTTTTATAAAATGTGGATTGTTACCTGAATTTATAAAAAAAATTGCAGTATTACAAGCACATTCCATCCTGCACCACTGTTTGGCTTCAAGTTCCATCCCATTCAGAAGTCGAGAGGGGCCAGGGATGGGGATTAGCCTTTGGGCTGTGGGGATAAACCCAGGTGTAAATGAGACAATGACTTTTGCTTGGAAGTTCCAATAATTATCTAATGAAGTTGGGAGGTCCACATTCTAGTGTGGTCACGTTCAAAAAGAATGCTGATTAACATCTAAACAATTGTAAACGAGACAATGATTAAAATGAAGGTATCATAAAGTGGTGGATTTCCATGACAATCATACACTATAATATGAGTAGTCGTTGGGTCTAATAACAATCAAACTAGAGTTGGTAAATTTGTTCTCTTCTGATTTATTGGATCTTATTATATTCAATTTCAATTTCAATCTGGTATTTTATTTTATAATGATTAAATCCTGGCACAAAGGAATAGTATTATTTGTTTGCTAGTGCAGATTTAATATACTAATGATTGCAATTTTATTATTTGGGTCCCCATAAAGCATCCTTGGTGCCTTGGTAGCATGAATTGGGACATACAGAAAAATCTCTAATAATTTCATTTCTTACGTTCTTTAATCATATTTTTAAGAATTAGTTTTCATTAAAATTCCCAATCAAAGCGCATAGATAACCAACTTCCAAATTTAACTGCAATTAAATATTCATTGGATAAACTTTTTTTTTTTTTAAAAAAATAATAATAATAATAACAATTCTTTAGTCTATTAAATTGACATTTATATAAAATATATATGATTCTTATATATGTATTTGTATTTTTAATAAAGCATGTGATTTTTTTCATGTATTTTTTAAAATGTATATAAGAGTTAATATCATAAATCAAGAAAAGAATTCATTTGGAGAAATTTTTTTGTTCAAACTAAAAAGTAATATATAGTTAAAGGGATTAAAGGGAAATAAAGAAGAAAGTGGAGGACCTGAGTGCAAAAAGGGCGTGAAGTAATCCAAGTAAAGTAATCTCCCTCTCGCCGATAAATTAGGGTTTTGGGTTTCCACTTTTCATTTCACGGTCCGACGAAAACCAGTGGCCACACTGAGCATTTCCCCCAATGGCGTTCTTCCTCCTCGTCTCTCTTCAACCTCTACTCGTAATCTCTCTCTCTCTCTCATGTTTTTTTCATGCATATCAGAGAGTTCTCACCGCGCTTAATTTTCAGTCATCTACTGGTTGGTGTTGCTCCGCAATGGTTCTCAGTTAAACTCTGACCCTATTGAGTTCCAATTATGTGCACTCTATGGCGTGGTTTTTCTTTCTATTTTTGTTTGCTCAATTTTGTTTCCCTCTTCTTTTTATTATCTTTTTTTTTTACTCAGAAAAATGTGTTGTTGAAGAGCTTAGCTAGTGGGTTATTTGTAGTGACTCGTGCATTTTCGTGTCTAATTTTCAATTCAATTACTTTTTCTATCTTGGTCGAGAATATGACGAATGCGGTGTGATGAGGTTGTTGGTGATGGAAGGTTAGAGTAGCGAAGGTTATTGGAGTTCCTCCATCTTGGAGAGAAAAATAAAAAATAAACCTTTTGATTCTAGTCACGAAATTTACTTGTTATGATTTTAACATGGTTTTGCATACCTAAATTGTCATATAAATTCATGGTTTATGTAACTGTGGGCGTTAAGCAATTGACTCGGATTAAGTGCACTTATTTTATGAAGTCAATCATAATGAGAATAGGATGAAATTTGTTGAGTTTTTATTTCTTCTAAGTTATTTTATTTTGTTGGTGCGTTAAAGTAAGTGTTTCATTCCTGAAACATGACCCAAATTTCAAGTTCATCCCTTGAAAATTTCATATGGTCCCATGTTCTACGAAAAAGTTTCATTTCAGTCTATCTTCCTACACCTTCTAATGGAATGATGAAATTCGCTGACGTAATGGTTTTTTTTTTTTTTTTTAAATGATGTGGTCTAATTTCAAAACTAGAAAGTGCCACATCAGGAAATTATGTCAATCTAGTAGACAGTGCAAGGGAAAGAGACCAAATGAAAACAAAAGGACCGATTAACGTGCGGAATTTTCAATGTATGAACTTAAAATTTGGGTGATTTTCAGGGAAGAAACATATTCTTTGACCATTTTTAGTGGTTGTTGGTATTTGGTTAATTGTGTAGAATATAATGTCTGATTGATGTGTCATCTTTTCATGATAGGGTTTGTGCTATGGCGCTAATGAGACTTTGAAGGGAATCTGATTTCTGGAACATGTTCAGGGGTTTGGTTGGATTATGTAGCGTGTGTTGGTAATATTCATGAGCAAATGTTAATCAAACTTGGATAAAGGAAAGTGACCATGAATACTCTTATTTATTGTATCATGTGGTTTTGATGAGTGAGATGGGGCATAAGCTAACATGCATAAGTTACAAATGTCTATTTTCAGTAACTACTGTAAATATTTAGCTGTTGGTTGCTGAATTTATAAAGTTTGAAAGCAAAAAGAACTGGTTTTGGCGAGTTTTATAGAAAATAGCTAAAACGGGGTCGCTTTGTTGTGTGGCTGCAAGGCCACATGGATCAAATACAGCCAGTAGGGACTGGTCAATGGGTCCCCACGAACCTTACTGGCGAACTAATACAAGCTTTTCGCCACCCCCATCAAGATGGGATTTTCGATTTCAATCCGAAGGGTTACCATATGGTTCGCAAGAAAGTAGTCAACTGAATGGGTCTTCAACATCAACAAACAGTAAAGAAAGTCGGAGCTGGGTGAGGGGCAACTGTCTCTATAACCATCAATACTCTGCATCTGATGGTACTGGGTTGTTTTTAAGTAGTCCATCTGACCTTTCTCAGGGTCCTCAGTGGACACCTCCAGCAGTACAGGAAATCAGTGTTGATGATTATGAAACTGTAACAAGAAGAGGTAATACAATCATCATTGAACTCATTTAATGTTTACTTATAATGATGTACATATGTTTTACATTTGAGAAGGGTGGTAATAATGTCTCAAAAATTATACTGCTTTAAGGTTTGTTTGCTGTTACTAATTTGACACTCTGGGGTGATTAGATTAAAAGAACAAATTGGCTTACCGCTGTTGTTTGCATTTACTGCTAAAGGGATTTGTTTGATAGACATTTCTATTTTGTATTCATTTTTCATGTTTGCTCTCAAATTAGTAGGTAGTATTAAATATGGAGGAGTTTATCAGGACACATATAGACATGAAGTCATATACATATATGAAGTATGTACATGCATGTTCATGCTCTTGTATGATTGTGCAGGACAGTAACCTCTTTACCATAAAGCTTGTATATAGACATGAAGTCATATACATATATGAAGCATGTACATGCATGTTCATGCACTTGTATGATTGTGCAGGACAGTAACCTCTTTACCATAAAGGGGATGATAGCAACATCTTCAAAGTGATGAACTTCAAGTGATGTGATGAACTTCTCTAGTTGTACATTCGAAACTAAAATTGTCTTTAAGAGGCTCCTCTCTCAGTTTCCAGCAAGCGAGAAAACCATTCATTTTTCATTTGATGATGGAAAAAATTGGAACTATTTAAAAAAGATGTTCTTATCTTGGACTCTGCAATGTTCCTTTTCTACTCTGGTCCATTGAAAATGCCATCTTGGGCACATGGGCTTTGCAATGGGGATAGCCCATCACCATTCCTTACAACCTCCATCTCGACCAAAGTCTGGATTTGATGCCCAAGTTTCTTGTGCGATGAACAAGATACAATTCACTGCTAGAATTTCTAGATAGTTGCCTTCTTCCTTTCCTATTATATATTTTTAGGTGTAATGTTGGAGTGTAAATCTCATATCATTTTGCCTTTTCCGATTTATTACTTGTCTAGAAAATTGCTTCAGATATTTAGAAACAATAAGTTTATGTCTCTCACCTCTGATTTTCATTTTTGCAATGTACTCGTCAAGATAGCCAGTATCTGTGCTTAAGTGCTACATTTACAGGAGTTCTCTCTTCCTTCATCCTGTCTGTTTTATATTAGCTGTACTTATCAGAATCTCTTATTTTGGATTATTATTGCCTTTATTACAACATATATGTGATATAAGATTTGTATTTTATGGTATGGAAACAAACTTATCATGGAATGCATGCATTTAAAGTTAGTCATATTGATAGAGTTAAGGAAAGAGATAAATCCAGGGATGTTGCTCTTTGTTAGATCGAGTCCAGATGCTGAGCAACCAAAAGGTCCCAACCAATCAGCAAATTAGTTTATATAAACAAAGCATAAGAGTCTAGATCATGTTGACATCAACTTTTTGAACTTGGAAACTGTCCCCCCAGGGGTGGGAGTGGGGGTAGAGAGAGTGAGGTTGTAGACTACCTACTTATAGAATTATGCCAATGACCTTTAGCTCAAATGGCTCTTCTTCTTCCTCATGTAAGAATGGAATGGAGGGTTAATTCGTGTGGGTCCAAAACTTATTAGTCGACTGATTGGCTAAATCCTCAATTTCTTTTTTATTTAGTTCAAAGTATGTTTTTTAAACTTGATTTTTTTTTCTTTATTTGTGGGGTTGATAACCCATCTGGGTCTTAAATGCAAATCTGCTCTTTGGAGTCCATGAATCGAGCAAATCTCTGCGTGATACCTGCATTTTCCTCCTCTCTCTCTCTCCACTCTCTTCTACGTCACTTTGCTCTGGTGCCTCATGAAGCATTAGGTCTAAAGTTTGATCCTCTGAGTGCAAACAATTTCCTGGGGCCACACCCGTAGGTGAAAGCTCAAGCTTTACCTGACTCGTGGAAAGGGAGTGCTTTGCACGGTGTCCCGGGAATCTAGTCTGGGCAAAGACCCAGATACCCCGGTTATCAAAAAAAAAAAAAGTGGTTAGCCTATGCGAAGTTTTTCTTTTCTCCTTCTCATCCTCCTTTAAGTAGTTATTCCGTTACACGTTTAGCCGTCTTGGGAATTCACTGATGTCTTGGTGGGGTTGAGTCGGGCTTTGGCTCAATTGGTTTTGAAGGAGCACTTGACATTCTCGCTGTCTTGGCTCCTCCTAATTAATTCTCAACAGATAGGTTCTATCATAGTAATGCCCGCGTAGAGTAACCACAGTTAGTCGCCCCTGCCTTTTTGCTCCAAAAAAAAACCTTTCCCTCCAAAATTGAAAGTGAGTGCAATACGACAAATCATAATCAAGCTAAAATAGGTAATAGAAATATAGACGGAAGGGCTAAGCAGTAAGTAACATATGAACCTTGTAGTGCTGTAGCTCCTGCTGTTTTTATGTAGAATGCCGAATTCTTGGGGCCCAAAATTGATTCTGCTGTCTCATAGTACAAGCTTGTGTTGTGGATATTGGTTGCTGATTTCTCTTAACCCTTTACTGCTTGCAATTCTACTCTGAATGCCATCACATTAGTTAAGGTGTTATGTTATTAATACTTCATCTAGCTTAGAATTATTGTGTAGACTGACTTTGCTTTTGGACAAGAGCAGACATAAGTTGTTTCATTCTGTTTTTGTATTTTATATGCTCATATGTTAATTAGAATAAAAACTACACCATTTCTCCTCATCACCATGATGGGTCAATCTTCACTCTTCAGATGCTGTTATGCGATAGCAAAACAAAATCTCTCAGTTGTCACTTTTGCTTTGCTAATATTGATATTGACTCTCTTTGCACAAACTGAGTAGTTTTTTTTTTTTTTTTTTCTTGCTAGATCCAGCTATGGCGCCACTATCCTTTAGACCTACGATAGAGGTATAGTATTACAATGACGCTCTCTGAGATTATAAAAAAAAGAAGAAGGAATATTTGGCAATTATTTGATATCTCCCTATAATCTAGTTTCATTAATGGAATGAAATATTTGCAGGGATCCTCAGAAAATCATGATAGTGGTGGCTCGACTTTATCCCATTCAGACAGTAGCGAATCGGAGCCAACAGTCAAGTCACGCTTATCCTCTCACCGCAACTTCTCAAGTCGCCGTTCTTTCATGTCCAAGCCTATACATCCATTGTCCGTTTCCGCTCAAGCATATTCTAGAGAAGCTCCTGATCCAGTAGTTGCTGGGTTTTCAGAGTTTGAGACTGCCACTCCACAAAGAGATGCGCACCGATGGAGCAGTGCTAGCAGCAACACTGATTTTGCTGATGTTTCTGAGTCGTTTGAGTCTGAAATTTTCAGTTGGTCGTGCAACCCTTCTGATGGTTTTAGGTGTGGCTTATGTGAGAAATTTCTTTCACAAAGATCACCTTGGAGTTCTCGTAGGATTGTGAAAAGTGGAGATATGCCAGTGGCTGGGGTTCTTTCATGTCGTCATGTTTTTCATGCAGAATGTTTGGAGCAGACGACACCGAAGGCACGTAAGCATGATCCCCCTTGCCCTCTGTGTCTTAGATTGGAGGAGGACAACTGCCTTGAGCAACGGGGTCATTCAAGACCAAGGAGTGGTTTCCCAAGGCTCAGACCATTTTGTGAGGATGGTTCGTCCAGGCCTTGGGGCTGTGTGCAGGTAGGAGATTGTGTTGAAGGAGCTTTGCATGCACCACAACGCAATACTATGCTCGTACTTAACCGAAATCGCATTAAAAAGAACCTGTCTTTGAAGGTTAACCCAAGCAAGGAATTTCCGGGGAAGTTGAGAAAAAGTGGCCCGCATTCTTCACAGCAGTTGAGTGGAAAGTCAGTTGATCAGGGAGCCGATGGCTGCTCAAGGACAACAGCAGGACCAAGTACGAAGAGATGATGAAAGATTTGTAGATAAATGGTAACATGTAATTTATCTGTATAAGGGCTCTTCTTTTTCTTGATATTTGCAACTGGTAGTGTCACTTTAGACAAATAGATATTTCATTAATGAGATTGGATGACCCGGTTAGGTGTATAGATTTGATTTTGTGCAAACAACGGGTTGTTGGGAGTAGACAATTGTGTGTTTGTTTTAATTGATGCACTTTATGTTTTGTTGTTAAATGAAAGGGTAAAAAGTTCCTTATTTTTGGTGCTGGAATCTCGAGGAATATCTATTAGAGATTGGTTCGAAATGATGAAATGTCATGTATTTGAACGTGACAAATGCTTGGATTTGAATAATTTCCCTATTTTTCACTCCGAGGAGTCTTGGATTTTATCTGGATCATCTTGTTATCGACCAACAAGATGACTCACAAACTCTGTGGACTGCATCGCATGACTCTTGAATCTCTGTGCGTATGTGCATGTTTGTATTTTCATGTTGCTTCACGTTTTTTGGTCGGTTCAAGTACCCGAGAGGGGTCCTGATTACTGATGTCGGATCCTTCTCCTTTGAATATGCCCTGTTGGTCGTTTCCAGAGATCTTATTGGCCTTGGTCCACAATTAATTAGGAAGAGGCTAGCTCTTGGGTTTTCTTATCAGTTAGTTTACAGCCATAGAAGTTGATAGATACCAAGGTTAAAATAAACATGAAGATTAACTCTTGAGAGAAAATTTGAAAATAGGAAAACAAATGATAAAAAAAACAAAAAGAATATTTTTAAAAATACAAGTCCTGCATTTAGTTACATATAGATTGGTCCTTTCCTTTACAATTCTTGTATGCGAGATGTTAACATCATTGAAGGAGGAGCTTTCAAAGAGTTAGCAACACCTCTTGAGCCAATTTCCCTAGCCATTGAAATTTAAGAAATTGGAATATTTGCTAGGCTGCTGCTAGATGGGGACCAGCCTCTCTTCCCCACACTCATGTGCTCTGTCCTCCTTAGCCCGGACAATCGCACAATTGTACGTGCTATACGACATAGTTTGAATCTTCCACGATGTGCCACGATGTTTGCTTATTCGTTTGAAACCAGGATTAGCCTCTGCAATTGGGCCCTGTTGGATCATGACAAGGGCTTGCCCACCCACTAGCCATGTTCTAGCCCTCGTCATTTTCTATCAATTTGCCACTATCAGCTCAAACCCCACTCCTAGATGATAAATTCGGAAAATGACCCTGTGTTCAAGTCCAATCACTAGGGTTTGATTTATCTTTTCCCAAAGTTTCTTTTTTTTTTTTTTTTTTTTTTAATTAAAAAAAAAAAAAAAAAGTCCAAACCCAAATATCAAGGATTGAGAGGGAGAGCTTCCATCTATGCATGTTTTTTTTTTTTTTTTTTTTTTCAAATTTCAAGTTTGTGGCAGCATCACATTAACATGATAACATGTACCATTATCTACGACTTTATCATGAGGCAGCCGACATTTGTAAAAAGGATGTCTAAATTGGACCAATTTAGCTTTATGCAAAAGGAAGAGCTTCCTTCCTCCTCAATGCTTCACATTCCATATGCACTAAAGCTTCACAAGAACCCATTTGAGTATGCATGGCAATTATGGTAAATTTGAGGCCTTGACAGGAAGGTCACCATGTGCCCTCCATGTGATAGAGGATCCGTCAATGGCTTTAATTCTTTAAAAAGCAAAGTCCCCATCAAAGACCCAAGGAGCTCAAAACATGTTGCCTCCAACATGTGGGACTGTCCCCAACCACGTAATAAAAGTTGTTCTACCAAACCTAACTTCTCTAACCAATCCTTTCTAGAGGTTTTTAAATGTAACAATTTCAAAATTGTGAGACAGTTTTTAAAATCGTTTGTTTTTTAAACACGTACTCCCATACTTGCGATTTGAAAATGTAACAAAATATGCACACTTTCAAATGGAACGCTTATCACGATTTTGTTTAAAAACACACTTTTAACTTACAAAATCTCAAAAACAAACGGAGTACTCTTACCCTATAAGAAAAGAAGAAACCCTTATGGCATGGAAAGGCAAATTAGGGTTGTCTAAAAGCAAGTGCGGTTGCTTTTATTTAGTGCTTCATAGCCTTATGACGCTGTCATTGAGGCATAATAATGGGTTTTTTTATATCTTTTAAGGCATAAGTGGAGTACCCTGTTGGGGTGCAATTGCAAAGCTGGAGTGTTTTCTTTCTCTTTCTCTTTCTTAAGGCTTATCTTCTCTTTCTCTCTCTCTCCATGCACACCAGCACACAGTGTCATGCTTACGTATCTCGATCCAAAATTCTCTTCTCAAGGTTCACTGGTTGAGAATTTACATCTATGAATGTCAATCTTAATAAAAATACAAGTGAGAATTACATATTTTAAAAATAAATATTAATTTACTAAATTAAATTAGAAGAATTTCGTTTCATTAGGTTTAAAAGAAAACTTTATCTATCATTATTATTGCAAATAAAGGTCAAAACACAGTCTTTATCTGAATCGGCCTGCTTCTTAAACCCTTTCATTGCCCATTTCTTACCATTTTCTTTAATTAGGTACATTTCCTGCAAGATAGGGCATCCTTTACCTTTTTCTTTGGGTGAAATTGCATGTGAAAATATCCTGCTACGAAAAAGGCTGATATTTTTTATGTTTTTTTTTTTTTAATTTTTTTTTTTTTTATTTTGTTTGGCACGAAAAGATTGATTTAACTTTACGTGTTAGATGATGCACCTACGTAGCCGAGCTACACATCCCAAGTTTTAGAAAGGGCATGGGCCACAAGAGATGGCTATTTATTAGGTAATTTTTTTTTTTAATTATTTATTTTTGTGATGACTATTAGGTAATGTGTTAGGTAATGTATTTTCAATTGGCCACAAGAGATGGCTATTTGTTAGGAAATAATGTTCGAAAAAAGACTCAAAAAAATTAGGTTTTTTTTTTAAAATTGATATGGCTTTTAAAATTATCATTGAATAAAAATTTAATATTCAACTATCACAAGTCTTATGGTAATTTTAAAAGTCACATCAATTTTAAGAAGATTTAAGTTTTTTATTAAGTTTTTTCTCTAACATTACTCATTTATTAGGTAACGGTATTTTCAATTAGCCACAAGATATACCTTCTATTTAAGGTAATGTATTTTCAATTGCAACAATAAAGATTTTGATCTTCTAAAATTTTTAGGATATTTTATCAGGTAGATTTTTTAATATTTAATCATTATTTTAAAATTAAATAGTTAATTTTTTATTATATTGATATTTCTTATTTTAAAAATTCAAAATTTATCATCTTAATATTTATCATATTTTAAAAATAATAAATTTAACTACTTAATTTAAAAACAATGATATATGCATTAATTGATAGACCAACACTTGCATTGTCCAAGTCAACATAGACCTTTTTTTCCTTTTTTTCTTTTTTTAATCTACTTGGCGATAGATTTGTTCGCTTAGTACTATGTAAGACTGTAAGAGTGTCAGGTGTCATGTTTTGTAAATGAAAATTAAACGGATTTGAAGGAGGAACAATATTAAAATAATGATAACAATTGGAGGGTATAACACTGTAGCAATCAGAATTATATGAATAAAATAATACATCAATAAATGTTAGAGCACCAAAAATGCACTTAATTTGAAAAAAAAAAAAAAAAAAAAAAAAAAAAAAGTGATGATTGTAGACGTAGATATTAACATCAAATATGTGTTCTCTTTTAACATTTTGAAAATTCTGTATTTACTTTTAGAAAAAAAGTGAACAATCTTGAACTTATAAAAGTAAAAATATCTTAATCTTAATTGACTTTCCACTCTCCTTTAAAAACTAAAGTTGCGTTTGTTTCCACGACGGTCCACGAAAAAGAGTTAAAAAAATTCACAATGAAGTAGCTAAAATTGTTGCTTAGCCAAATTGCAGCAAGCCTCCTTCAAATACCACCTACATCAAACTCCCTTGTGGTATGTAGATTGTGATTTTTATGTTGCTTTATCTAGTAAGGCTCTTTTGATTTTAAGAACAAAGAAATACTAAATAAGAATATTTAAATGGAGTATAAAAAGATTTAAAAAGTTTGATGTAGCGCATTTTTAGGAAGTCACTAGCTAAACTAAAAAAAAAAGAAAGTGAGTTTTTTAGCCAAAATTTAGCTAAAACAAATATAGGCCCTGTTTGTTTCAATGCCAAAAATCATTTTTCGTGTTTTTTGATGTTAGGTGAGGCATAAAAATAATAGTAAACGAAAATTATTTTTAATCTGAAAAGAAAAAACAAATTAAATTAAGAAAAATGGCTGGTAAGATCATGGCCCTAAGCACATGTAAAACCCAACTGAGAGTGATAGATTTCTACGCAGCCAATTACATATTAATGGTGTGTTCGGTTGTCCATAAGATGGAAGGAAAAGTGAAACACTCTTTAATTTGGAGATGTTACGTTGATTGCTTTAATTTCAGTCTCCCTCAAAATTAAAACAAATCTCTGACCTAATACTTTTTATGATTAACGTTTTTTGGTCGAGTTGCTTTTCAAAGCTCTTTTTCATTGATCAAAAAGTGACTCAATAATTTCTAAATCTGAAAATTAGGTTTTACTTGTAACTAATGTTGCTATCAATCATATCGATTTGCTCCTGCTTATAGTACATATGAATCGGTTGTTTTTTTTTTCGGTAGCAATATATTTCATGAAAATGATGTTTTTAAATGCTATAGGATCAATTTTCCCAGCTCATTGTACATCCAAAAGTACTCCAATATATTTCTTGTTAGAATTAAGATGACATATAATAACAAAAAAACAAAAACAAAAACCCAAAAAAAAAAAAAAAAAAAACAAAAAAGGGTAGAGAAAAAAAAATATCTAGATTAGACCACCCCGTGTCCAAATTGGGTGGCCAAATCACCTTAAAGCCAACGTGGGTGATTCAGCCACCCTTTTGGCCATAAGAATGATTAGTCATGCACCTCTAGTGACTAACTAGATAGCTTGCATATAAATTATTTTTTTTAAAAAAAAAAATTAAACGACCCAAATAAGAGTTTTTTTTTCATTGTGTAATACCTTAAGTATTACACCATATTTCAATCTATTTTCTTCACACTCCCTTTTCTAGGCGTGATGAATTCTCGAGACCCTTTGGACAAATAAGAGCATTCCTAGTGGACTCAGCAGATTTTACTAGCCAATTTAACTGAAAGCCACTTTTTTTTTATTTTAACTATCAACTTTTTTAAAGCATCCCTAGCAGCCTCAGCAAATTAACTATCCACTATCACTATTACAATTAAATATTATTTTTCAAAGATTTATTTATTCTTTCTCAAACATTTATATTTTTTGAATATTTGTCTTTTACTAACATCATATTTTTGAATATTTGGCTTATTCTAACTGTCATGTTTTGAAAAATTTGTCTTTTTCCTAATATTCATATTTTTGAATTGTTATCTTATTCTAACGATCATACTTTTAAAAAATTATATTTTTTAAAAAAATTTGTGCTAGAAAACACATTTAGAAGATAATTTATATTATTATTATTATTATTATTATTATTATGTGAGTTTTGTCATGGGAGAGGAAGGAAGAAGAAAAAGAAAAAGGAAAGGAAAGAAGAAAAATAAAAAGAAAAGAGAAAATATTAATTTTTTAAGATTTGATGAGTGAATAGTAATCATCAAATTTGATGAGTACTGTTCACTCATCAAATATTTTTGGTTAAAGTGTTGAGTCTACTAGAGGAGGGTTTTTCATCTTTTGGTTAAATTTACTCAACAAAATAGCCAAAAGGTTATTTTGTTGAGTCCATTAGAAATGCTCTAACAAGAGAATAACACTTTAATACTCATCCTCAGATATGGACTCAAATTCCATTTTTAATATGTGAGGTCTAACACATAAAATATTTTAATTAAATAAATGGTGAATTAACGGAGTTAGAGTTCAAACTAATAATCTCTGTCTCTAATACTATGTTAAATCACCATTTATCTTAAAAGTTTAAGCCAATAAAAATAGGTAAACTTAATCATTCAATCAACATTTTAACAAAATCTATAAAGCAACTTTATAACAAAATCTATGCATTTTTATCTAGTCACTATGGAATTAAGCTAATCAAAATAGGTTTCCCATACCAAAGTCCCAGACAGGAGAATCAAAAATAGATAATTTTTTTAAAAAAAAAATTAAGGCCTAAGTGCGATTTGTGTGTCATCGATAAATTCCAAACTTTAGTTGAAGCAATTTAAAATAGAAAATGGAGATCCAAGACAAAACTTTTAAAGTAACTTTTACATGATTATCCATGATTATAGGAGACAATATATGAAAGAAAGAATCAATGAAAATCTTTTAGGAACATCAGTGTCGGTACAAACTAGTTGTTACTTACCCTCCTCCACATTCCCCAAATCATAAAGAGTAATAAAAATCATCATCACCAAAAATTCTAAGGGTCCTCATTTAACAACCATCTTAATCCTCAACTAACCTTTATTCTTTACCCCTCGATGAATTAATGACTCTTAATGGTGGACCTTGGAAGCCTTCGATCCCTTTACCAGAATTTGAACAGAAACCCTAAAAGTTTTTAAAAGCTCTCACCAAATCCAATAGATAGGCTGGAAGTGCTGTTAGAGGTAGCCATTACTTTGATTATTCAATTCTAGTGTAAGTTAAAAAAGCATCCCAGAGGTAGTTAGGGCCAGCTAAAGCAGTTAAGACACGGCAAATCTATTATAAAGATACAGCTTCACCCCCCTTATTAGGCACTCCTCCTTCTATCACGGGCTTGCATTATTCCTGCCCCGCCCTTTACCCTTATGGTGGAATCTTGTACTTACAGCATATATAGCAATTTTTTTTTTTAATTTTTTTTATTAGAGAACAAATATTTTTTTTTCTTTATTTAATTAAAATATTTAATAAAATATTTTTATTAAAATATTTTTAACTTTTCTATAGCTTCCATATCTTATTATTTTAATAAAAAATTTCTCTCTTTTGTTTTTTAGTTTTATTGAGAATTGTGTTGAAATTTGGTTAAAATGGTGAAGTTAGGTAGAAAATTTGTATTTTGTAAAGATATAATATTTTAATGGTATAATAAAAGATAATTGAAGCTATTGTAGAGCATATTTGAATAAAAAAATAAAAAGTAATTTTTTTTTTTAAATTTAAGGAAAATAAAATAAAAATTGCAATGAAAAAGTATTGGGTATCTGCTGCAATGTGTTTTTTTTTTAAAAAAAAAAATTGAACATTTTCTCAATATTTAAAGAAATAAAGAGAATTTAGAAAAGAAGTGTTTGTGAAGTAAGGAGAGTTGGGTTTCGCGCTCACGCATGGTAAAAGAGGGTGGGGATTGTGTTGGTCAAGATTTTCCAGGCTTTTTTGAGGACACCAGCTTTTGCTCTGCTACACAATTTCAGTTTGTGAAGGGACAGCGTGCGTTCAAAATCAGAGGCAATTAGATGTGTCATTTGGTTATATTCTTGAAAAATAAAGCATGATTTGATTTTAGCTTAAAAGTCTTAACAAGATATGATTAGGCATATGATCACCACTTTGAACAACGTACCACATCACATGCACGCACACATTGAAGTGTTCCATTGGCTCGTGGGGGTCACACTGCTTTTGGGTTGGACCACAAACGATAAGCCTGGCCTCCTCATAAACTATATAATATATATATATATGGAGTGAATTATCCTTCTTTTATTCCAGCAAATTTTGTCATTTCTAACGTCCTTTCCTTTCCTTTCCTTTCCCTTCCTTTCCTTTCTCAAAATTTTCACTGCCCACTTTTACTATTTAAATATTATACGTACTCACATTTGTTATGTGATAGTTACATCTTTTATTAAAAACAAATAAAAAAAAAAACAAAAAGGTAAGAATTACATACTTTTAAGATAGATAATAGTTTAATAAATTGAGTTGAAATAATTTTTTTCAAGCTAGCATAGAGTAAAACTTTTTTCTTTTTGGAGGGATGGTAATTAATAAATAATGTCAATATTTAAAATATTGTTAGAAATATATCAAAATTTGTAAAATAATTATAAATATTATATTTATTGGACTAATCCAATACAAAAATGATTGTTTGTATATTACGGTTTTTAGATACATGGGACATGAGTCCCATGTGAGGGTCTGCATGAGTTACACAAATTTAATGATAAATCCGCATATCTAATGGTTATTTTGTAAAATGAAAGGATAATCATAGTATATAAAACAATCATTTCTTTTTTTTTTTTTTTTTTAAGTACATTAAAAGTAATAAACTGAACAACAAACAGGAATCAGATGTGATGTGAATCTTTACCATTATATAAAGGTACATATAGAAAATGAAAAAAAAAAAAAAGTGAATGGTTCTATCTCGTCATCTTTTCTCTTTATGGCCAAAGGTTAGGGATTTAAATTTTTGAGCTCCTTTTATTCACACCAAAAAAAAAATAATAAATAAATAAAAATTCTTGAGCTCTTTTTAGAGATTTTCAAAAGTAAAACCTATACCCGAAGTAACTTATAGCAAACAAAAAAGTAAGTAAAATACAAATATATATATAAAAATTTATAAAAATAGAACTGCTAATGAGACCAATTAATTACACGTGGAATCGGCACAAGATGAGGAAGGGGGAATCTCGATTGGGTTATAAAAAGTAGTACACGAGTATAATCATTATCAATGTGATTAGTACACTAATACAGTCATTATCAATCACAGTCCCCTAATCAGAATTTTCCACCTGGCAAAAGCGTATAGGGACTAGCATTTTCAAGTACCCGGGAATCCAAAGAAGTTCAAAAAAAAGAAAAAAGAAAAAAAGAAAAAGTGGTCTTCACTCTTCAGTCATTAGTCAAGAATGAATGGTGATTTTGCAATTTGACTTTTAGCTGCAGAGAATCAAAATCTTGAACTAGGGCAGCGCAGCGAATCCTTGGCCACAGTGAAAGGAGTGAGGAAACAGAAAAGGAAGAGAAATCTTATACGGTCCAGGCATGTCATTCTGGTCAGAGAAAAAGGTTTTCGAACATTGACGGTTCAGATCACATCTTCAAAAGTTGCGCAAGAAAAGAGGAAAGGAACAGTCTAAAAAGGAAGTTGGAATATTCAAACGACAAGTTGGTTATTGGCCGTTAAAGTGTTCAAGAGGTTATTTACCGAACCATAATATGGCTTTTTTTTTTTTAGGACCACTTGTTAAAGAAAATCGGATGAGAATTCGAGTAGTTTAAGATAGTAGGCCGTCCGATTCATTTGTTCTTCAAATTTAGACCATTGAAAAAATTAATTATAGAGATTTCTGATAGTTTATTTTACAGCATTTGAACCGTCTAATTTCAATAATCTCAAAATACTTTTTTTAAAAACAAAAAATCACTCTCATCGAAGGAATAGCGGTCTAATTTCCTCGTCTGGTACTCAATATCTGATTTGGTTTCAGATTTTCTTGTCTTCTTGTTGGGGTGCGTTTTACTCTAAGAATCTGCAGCAAAAGAAAAAATCGAAAGGAAAATCATTTCAGAAGCAAAATGGGGTTTGAATAAAGAGAAAAAAGCCAAACGTATTGCATGTGCAGCTGCTCTGTAGCGCCGTTAAAGGAATGCAATCGCTTTCAACTGGCCAAAGGCACATGCATCCATACAAAAGCCCTTAATAATATTTAAATTTTAATTATTGTTCTTCAAAAAAAGAAAAAAAATTGTTTTCAAAACTTAATAATATCTTTACCAGAATAAGACAAACAGGGCCTTAAATTTCTGTCTCCACTGTTCTCTGTTCTGCCTAGTCGGTCTTATTTGTAGAGCCAGAACCAAAACAGACAACGTTAAATGGTGAGGTTGGATTCAATTGTCTGAAGAAAAAAAAAAATCGCAGTATTCAACTTGCCCTCTATTTATGGCTCTGTTTTTGTTATGGAATAGGCCGGCCAATGCTCAAATTTTAATTGCCTATGTTTATTTATCTATTAATTGTGACATTTTTTTGGTTGGGTCAGCACGTAAATTGAATTGGTAAGGTCAATAAACAAAATTCAGAAAAAATTTATTAGAATGGCAGCTACTATATATATTAATACTGATTTGTTTTATGATTTTCTCTACAATGAATTAAAGATGAAGCTACCATTCAAATTCGTGTGATAAATACAAAACCATCCCATTTCCTTTGGAATTAATTCCTTCGTCGCTTCTCATAAATTAGTATCACCAATGGAATATATGGGTCTGATGTGATGTGTACCCTTTGTGTGGTGTCAAGGCATGCAGACATGCAGAAATGCAGTGCACGGTGCAACATCTACAATTCTTTCTTAGATTAATTTGTTTTTTTAAAAAAAAAAAAATTGATTTTTATCTCAAAAAAATTCATAGAAGCGTCTACGTCTTCGATATTTTCTAAAAAAATAAAAATAAAAAATTAGCTAGCTAACAAATAGCTTAGAAACCAGAAAATCAGAAAATTTCACTAATTCTCAAATATTCATTCTCAAAGTTCCTCTTTTCATTACATTCAATCTTCTTTCTATAATAGAAAATACAAAACTTCAAAGGAGAAATCGTACTAATAGCTACAACTAATCTAAATATGGGTAATTACGCAACTAATGCTAATAATATTCTAGAGATGGATTTAAAACTTAATAAGAAATTAAATCCCCTAATTAAATAAGGAAACTAACCTTAAAATGACGGAGCGCGCCTAGTCTATCGCGAAAATTAATAATGCAAACAAGAAAAAGGGTAAAATTTTGAACAAATTGTTTCTCTAAACAAATTAAGTTGGAATAAATTATGGTGAAATGTGATTCTTCCTGAAGCTGGGAATGGATCTTAGCTGGTGGGTAAAACAATGTGTTTTCAAAATTCAGGTACTGCTTGGAAGCATCCCCTGCCGAAGCACTCATATATTTAAGGGAAAAGTTCACATACCCCCCTCAAACTACCACCCAATTGACAATGTCCCCCCAAACTTTCAATTGTGACAATGTCCCCCCCAAACTACCAAACAAATGACAATGTCCCCCCTAAGGATGAAATAACCCTTAATAAAATTAAAAAAAAAAATTCTTTAAAAACAAAACAAAACTAAAATTATAAAAAAAAAAAAAAAACACTACAATTCATAAGGGCTAGAAAAAGACTAAAGCTAAAAATAAAAAACAAAAAAACAAAACCATAAATTATTATTATTAAAAAAAAAAACCCTACAAACCAATTGGACAAATTCAAGAATAAAAAAAATTATAAACATTTTCGTTTAAAAAGTTATAAATATTTTTTTAAAAAAAGAAATTATTATTATTATTATTTCGAATTCATAAGGTTTAGAAAAAATAAAAAAAAAAACTAGCAATTTTTTATATATAAAAAAAATAACACTCCAACCCAATTAGCCAAATTCTAAATTTTTAAAAAATTATAAAGATTTCGTTTTTAAAAATAAAATTAAAAAAGAGTATTTGGTCTTATTGAAAAATCTGTAGGGTTATTTTTGTCTTTTTGTTGCCATTGGGGGGACATTGTCATTGTTTGGTAGTTTGGGGGGGACATTGTCACAATTGAAAGTTTGGGAGGGACATTGTCAATTAGGTTGTAGTTTGAGGAGGGTATGTATACTTTTCACTATATTTAAATACCCATTAAAAAAACTAACATATATATTTAAATACGTTAAAATTATAGTTGTTACTTCTTTTAAAAAAAAAAAACGAAAAAAAAGAGAGGTAAAACACAAGCAAGCAGTACCTGCAGGCGGGGTATAAAATTAGTTTAAACCACTAGATTCTCCAAGTCAAATCAAGTACACACTCGGAAGTTACAAAACTGAAAATTCCAGCCTAGTGTTAGTTGTTTGTTCTTAGTATTTTGGCTTATTTTTTATTTTTTATTTTTATTAGCTCTTAGTATTTTGGCTCTTAATCAAGAAAATTGGAACACTAATGCCGAGAATCACGGTCGTATCATCATGTCAATCAATTTAAAAATCCAGGTTATCGTTTTCCATGCAGATCTCTTATCTTCTCTCCATTAATCTGTACATGATTTCCATCAATATTTGTCACTACATTAACCATTAAATAAGATTGCAGGGGAAGATGCCAAACGCCAAATCCAGCTAAGTTCATAGTACAAAATATTGAAATATTGCCCAAGAAACCAAACGGAGAGCCACACATGGGCGGAGGACAGATAATCGAATACTTGATGCAAAGGATAAACAATAATAAAAAAGGGTTTTTTTTTTTTAAAAAAATAATAATAATGAGATTTCAACTTTTAAACGTCGTCTTCCGTTGGCTCAAAATGTCGTCACCCATGTGCTGCGCTCAACGATCTCATCTGCAGTGACTCAAACGTGTTCGCCGGTATTTGGACCGTCCGTGATAAGGACGGGACCCACAAGAGAGAGGAGGTTGAGGATATTTACCGCTGGCCCTGTGTTTAGGTAGAGAGGAAAGAGGAGTAAAAGGGGTTTTTTCGGTTGTTGAAGAGAAATATCCACCTGCTGCCTAATTTACATTCTGCATTGTAACTAATTAGGGTTTTTATTTTTCCCACTCTCTTCCGCTTTTGGTGCCAGACGTCGCGTGAACGAAGAAGATGGAAATTCCGTTCATACAAGTCAAAGGTAAGAATTAAATACGGTTACCAGAAAGGATTTAGGCATTAAATTCACCCACCGCTACTCCAAAGTCCTACTAGACGGCTGTGTTAGACTGTCAGAACGTACTAATGTGATTATGTGAAAACGTGCCTACGATTTAGCTATGCCCTCAGTCTATTATTAATTACTAAAACTCAATTATATGAACTTAGTTTAATAATACTTACATAATGAAAGGGTAGGGGGGGGGGCAAGATAGACCCAGTTTTTTTTTTAAAATAAAATAAAATAAAAAATAAAAAATAATGACAAGGAAAAAGGTTAAAGGCAGAGGGAACAAAAAACGAGAAAAGGGTAATTGCGGCAAATGGGCGATGCTTGCATGTGCGGATGGAGGTTTATTAGCCATCAGGCAAAAACCACCATACCCCACATGGATTGTGGGGGGATTTTCCGCTGTGAAAGCTACGCGGCGTCGACCCACAAAACAGCCTTTCAAAACAAAAAAGGGACTTAATTTCATTTGTCAGAAAAAAAGCTTATACCCAGCGGTTTTTGGTCCCAACAGCCTGAAAGCGTTAGTTATTTGTGGCTGTGAGACCTGTGGCTAAAGGGTCCCTACCCCCCTACCCTTTCCCAAAGTTCTATATATTGACCCCTACCCCCTTCCCCATTTCCTCACTCAACTGCCTCGCATTTTCTCTCCCAACTCTTCCATCTTTTTGAACATTCTAGCGTCTCCATGTAATCATACTGTCTCTCACATTTCGTTTCTAGCGTTCATATCTGCTAAAACAAGTTTCAAATGTTGCGGTTTTAGGAGTTGTGAAAGTCCTAAATGTCTCTTCACTTGTTTGTTTTGCAGGAAAATGGCTCTCAGTACTGGGTTTTTCTTGGTGGGTTTTCTTGCAATGGTCTCTTCCGTTCATGGGTACGCTCCATGGGTCAACGCTCATGCCACCTTCTACGGTGGGGGTGACGCCTCTGGGACAATGGGTATGCACTTTCTACAAATCTAGGACATTTCCTCTCAAACACCATCCTAAAGATTCAAAGAAGGCCTACCTATTTTGAGTGCTGATGTTTTTTTGTTGATGAAATTTGTTCAGGTGGAGCTTGTGGGTATGGAAACCTGTATAGCCAAGGCTATGGGACGAACACTGCAGCTCTGAGCACTGCTCTGTTCAACAATGGGTTGAGCTGTGGGTCTTGCTACGAGATTAAGTGTGAGGGTGACCCCAAATGGTGCCTGCCTGGCTCCATTGTGATTACAGCTACCAATTTCTGCCCTCCAAACAATGCTCTTCCTAACAATGCCGGCGGTTGGTGTAACCCTCCTCAGCACCACTTCGATCTTTCTCAACCCGTCTTCCAGCACATTGCCCAATACAGAGCTGGAATCGTGCCTGTGGCTTACAGGAGGTAGGCTTAATCAATTAACTTGGTCTGTAAAAAGTGTTTTCATCTTTGATGTGAGGGATGGTAAATGTTAATCTGGTGGTGGGGTTTGGTTTTGTAGGGTATCCTGCAGTAGGAGGGGAGGCATAAGGTTCACCATCAATGGCCATTCATACTTCAACCTGGTCCTCATCACAAACGTCGGTGGTGCCGGCGACGTCCATAGTGTTTCCATCAAAGGGTCCAGAACCGGTTGGCAGGCAATGTCAAGAAACTGGGGCCAGAACTGGCAGAGCAACACCTTACTCAACGGCCAAAGCCTGTCATTCAAGGTCACCACAAGCGACGGCCGTAGCCTGGTCTCCAACAATGTCGCCCCATCTAGCTGGTCCTTTGGTCAGACCTACAGCGGTGCACAATTCCGCTAGACAGGAGATCCCAACCCACCACGTGCCTCGATCTCCTCGATCTATATTTTAGCCGTAGTTTAATTAGTAGGGTTATAATTTTTAAATTTAATATATACTAAGTACGAAGTACGAAGTACGTACGTATGATGACTCTCTTTAGTATGCTAGGATATTAGATTTAGTATACTAGATGTATCGGGTCCGTCCAAAATGTGTGATGAAGGGCTTATTTTAAAAGGCTCTTCTCTTCATTTTAACCATATTGTAGTTGTATTTTTCCTTCTGTTATGGGGCAGAAGTTGGCTGAGGTGGGACTTAAATTCACCACCCGCCGCTAGTATTTGAATACTTCTTTTTCTATTTTTCTTTTTTGGAATATTTAGGATCATTTTTCCTTTATTATGGCATTGTAATCAGCTTTTGCTGACTATATTTATATGGTCCGTACTCTTTGCTTGTTATGTTTGAAGCGTGTTGGAGATTATTATTAAGTGTAAATTTTCAATTTCCTACTAGTAATGAAAAGAGTGTTAATTTAGTAATTGCTAGCTTTATATTTATTCTTTCCCTCTAATCACTCTTTCTTTTTTTCTTTATATTATATATAGAATTTTATTAAAAATTGAAATGCTTTTGATCTGTCATGAATGGTCCATACTTGCCCTAAAAAAACAAACAGTGGTCCAAGACTCCATGTGCTGTTACAGTTGAGTCCATGTGCTGTTACAGTTAGAGTTTTTGAAAGAACTTAATGTCTTAATATAATAAACAAAAACGTAATTGGAGAAAACCATTTTGGCACAAATTTGGACTCTGCAAACAAGTTTGTTGGTTTGAGATTTAGAAAGTTGAAAGCCATAATTAGGTTTTAACTCTTTGTGGAACTCACATGCTCATTAAATTTTGAATTTTGAACTGCCCCGAATCCCAACATTTTTTTTTGAGTAGATAGCTATTTTAATAAACATAAAGTAATCATTTGGTCCTTTTAATTTAAAAATCTTCAATTAATTTCTTTAAAAAATTGAAAATATCTCAACTAAATTCCACCACTTAAATGCTTTAAAATATCATTTACCAAAAAAAAAAAAAAAGCTTTAAAATATCATCAGATTCATCACCAAAATTACTAACATGGGTAATTTTTACTAGTTTGTATTTTTTAAAGTGCAAAATCATCCAGGCGGCTGTGCGAGTAGGGCAGCAACTTACAAACCCTAGTGCTGCATTTCCAAACCCTAAACCCAACCTAGGTAGGCTGCTAGGTCCATTTCAGAAGAATCAGAACCAATCAACAGAGAAAAGAAAAGAAGAAGGAAAAAACATGATGGTTGAGAGATAGGCCAGAAGTAAGGACAAGCAAAGTGTTCCATTAACTTTTTTTTTTTTCTATGCCAACGAGGGAAAATGTTAGAAATGAGGGTCTTTCTTAAAAGAGAAAATAAAAAATTAATTAAGAATACTTTCAAATGCAAAGTTAAAAGCGGCTCATCTTGCTAACAAATGTGTACGATAATTTACACTTCTAGACACTTAAAAAGAGCAAGTGAAAATGAAAATCCAAAATAGTTGAAGCAAAATTCCAATCCTTGAAGAGATCCAATTGTTGAATGGCAAGGATATTATGTTGATTTCATCACCTTCTATCTGCAGGGAGTAAATCCCAAGAGAGACAGCATATTGAGTAGCAAGAAGAGCTGCATGGGCTTCACCAACAACTACATTGAAGTAGTGCTAAGCTATATTGAAGTAAAAAGAAAAATAGATAGCAATACATTCAGCAACATCAGTACTACTGTGAACTGGCACTTGAGCCTTTTTTGGATGCGCTCGAGCTCTTTTTGGATGTGACTCGAGCGTTTTCTGCAGTGTTGCACCATTCTCCTTTTGGGTTACCTTTCAAGTAGTACTAAGTTTATAGTCTTCAGCCAGACTGTTGGACACTCATGCCATGTGTTGGGTACTATTATCACTCCTAAAAACTGTCACAACCTTGAGCTGCTCATGAACTCTCGAATTTGGTATGGTTTGTGATGGAAATTCTTCGCTCTTTCTCTCATTCAGCTCCTTAGCCAATTGTCCTACCTGAGCCTCCAATCTTTGAATTGCTTAATTGGTTGTTGTTTCTAGTTTTTGAATTGTCTGACTAATCTGAGTATTAATTTGTTGTTGTGTAGTCAGAAACTGGACCATAACACCTTCAACATCATTCTTCTTTGGCTCAATATTTGGTGGTCCCACCCGTAGATTCAGAACATTCTAATTGCTACTCCATGAAAGATTAGGGTGATTTTGTCATCCTGCATTGTAAGTATAGGAGTAGGGGTTGTTTTTGGGAGGGTAATTGTTTTGTCTCACATAATTCACATGCTCAGACTCTAGAAAAGAAGACATAAGACAAGTCTCAGTAGTATGATTGAAATACGAACATATAACACATACTTCGACTTGTTCGACTTGTTGAACTTGACAGACGTTATGGGTTGACATTGCTTTCACTAGCATATCTATCTTCTTCTCCATTATCACCATCTAGGTCTGAACTCTACCATTGATGCTTACCTCATACATGCCCTTACCTTTGACTCCTTGCCTCCATCTTAATGAGAATTGTTAAGAATTCTCACTCAAAATTTCAAAAAGTTCAATAGCTTCCTCACTATTCTTCTTCATAAGCACTCATCCACAAGCTGAATCAACAAGACTTTTGTTAGTATCATTTAAACCTTTATAGAATGCTTGTACTTGATCATCTTGAGATAAGTTATGGTGTGGACACTTGAGAAGTAGCTCATTGAAGTGTTCACATGTTTCAAAGAAAAGGTCTCCATCTTTTTGTTGGAATGTTTGAATCTCCTTTCTCAATTGCCTTATCTTTGGGCTAGAAAGAACTTCTTTTGAAATTTTTTGGCTAACTCCCCCCAGTTATGAATAAAGCCTGCAGCCAAAGAATTTAACTATAACTTAGCATTATCTTTTAATGAAAAAGGGAAGAGGATTAACTTGATTCCTTCTAAGGTTAAGCAATGAATATTCTACATTTTGCAAAGGTCAAAGAAGTCCCGAATGTGCAGATAAGGATCCTCTGTAGGTATGCCTCTGTAATGGGGCACCATATTTAGCAAGTGAGGAGACAAATTAAAATTGCTCTACACAGTCAGTTGGAAAGCAATACTCGATGGCTGATTAAGATTTTGTAGAATGAAGGAAGTCTTCCTTGGCATTCAAACGGGTGGATTCTCTATGTGTTCTTCTTCCATCTCTTCCTTAATTTCTTGTCTTTCTTCTTCTTCAGATTTTTCTTTTTGCCTTCGAGGTTGTCTAATGATTCGTTTAATCTCTGGATCATATACAATGATGGCTAAATTCTGTGACTGACAACCTTGCATAAGTAAAATAAGTTTTTGCAGTACACAGCAACTTTAGTACCACTATTTGGGAAAAAATGCTCGAGCCTCTCTGGAATGCGCTCTAGCCCAATGAATACTGTACTCGAGCCACTTGTTGCAGAACAGAAACAAAAACAAAACAAAACAAAAAAAACAAAAAAACAAACATACAGAAACAAATTAGATGAGATATATGAAATTAAACAGAAATAATTAAACTAAAAGAAAAACTTTTAAACATAATTTAACACAATCTCCGGCAATAACGCCAAAAACTTGTTGTGCAAATATTCATCTAAATAATAAGCTTCTATTTGTACGTTTTACTCGTAAGTGCACAAGATCAAATGATAGTATAGATAGCAAGTACGAGATCATTCTCACGATGATTGGTTTTTAACTATGTTTAAAGAGAATTTTTTAAACTAGATATCTTGAATGAAACGAAATAAGTAACAGAATTGAAATAAAAAGTAAATAAGGTAAGGCCAATGTTTAGATTGGAAAGCTTTTAAGATCTCTAGATGTGCTAATATTTGTGCACACCTGATAGCAGATGGGCCGCTTCTAACCTTGTGTTTGGAAGCGTTCCCACTTCTTCTTTTGTTATCGTCAGTTGATTTCGAAGTGGCAAGAACCCTCCCTTATAATTTTTCTTTTCCCCTTTTCCATCTTTGAATAAACAAATAACTGAAAAAAAAAAAGGAGGTAGGGCTCTGATATCCACCACTAATTATACTTTTTTCAGAAAACGATATGCACAATGCTACAAACCATATTGCGATGCTCACTGTTTGCTAGTCACAAGGGCATGTGTGTATACTCCTAAAACTATTGATTTTTCTAAGTAACGAATTAGGTATAGGTGTATACTCTAACTCTTTTATTTCTCAAATGATTTAGCAGGAGTATATTCTAAGTTGTTATTCAAAAAAACATAAATTTTTGAAAATCGACAAACACACTCAGCCTAGAGGATGGTATCTACTCCGGTTCTTCATATTGATTAATCCAAGAACATATGATGTGGTTCTTTCGTCACTCTAATATGCCCGAGACTTGGTCATCCAAATTGATATATGTAACAAATCCATACTATATATATATGATGATCAAGCACATTCATGCGAAAAATTCAATAAAACCGAAAATAATCAGTTAAGTATCATAAATAGTTTGTAACAAGGCAATCAAAATCTTTAAAGAAACATGATTAGGGCTTAAATCGAACCCCAACTAAAGTATTTAACTACAAACAAATAGAGTAAAAAGTATCTTCTTAAAGAAAAGAGGAAAAGAAAGAAAACTTGAAAACTTCTTTTTGATGCAGCTCCAATTCCTCCATTTGATCAGTATGTTTGTTTTGGACGAATTAGGGGAGTATTTAAAGAATTTTAGCATAGCCCTAGTTGATTTTGTGCAGCCCATAACTCCAATTCCGTATTGGATTTGTAAAACTTTATTTCTTTTTTTGGTTTTGCCGACTTCACTGTTCCAACACACGAATGCGCTCGAGCCACTTCCTTCAGTACTACGTTCGAGCTTCTTTAACTTGAGCTTGAGCCACTTGTCTTCAACTTTTCACCAAAACGTCTTTTAAGCTCAGAACTTAACAGAATTGATTATTTTTCTTCAAGAACCTGAAAAATGCAAGAAAACATAAAAATAACACAAAATATCATATTATAAAGAAACTAAGAGATTAACATATGTGAATTAAGGGACTTAAATATAAAAAATTTAGCACTTATCACTTTCCACATCCAAGAAGAAGATGACGAGGCAGAGGTATCAAAGAATCCAAACCATCTTTCAAATATTTGCTCCTAAGAGCATCCACCCAAAGTAAAGGTTGCTTCGTGGTTAATGTTCAACCCAATCTAGCAAGTAAAGAAAGATTTAAGGTGTCCATCAACTTGAAACCAAGTCCTCTCAAAGACTTAGGTTTGCTAATGTTGTTCTAGGCCAGAAGAGTTAGATTTTTGCTTTTATTTTGAGGAAAACCCCACCAAAACTTCCTGAAAATATAATCCAGACCTTTGCAAAAACCCTTAGGCAGCAAAAAGATTGACATAATGTTAGAAGGAATGGAGTTAGTCATTGATTTGATAAGGGTGGTTCTTGCAACTTGAGAGAGGAGTTTAGCCCTCCAACTAGAAACTTTTGCCAAAATTTTGTCTTTAAGATCAAAAAAGGTAAGTTTCTTACTTTTGTGGGAAAAAAAAAGAGGGATTCCCAAATATTTAGCCTTTACAGGAATGAGAGAAAGGTTTAGAGTACCTTTCATGGAAACAATGATGGCATGTCTACAATTCTTCCTGAGAAACAAAGAGGATTTGGAGACGTATTCCAAACTTAGTAGTGATGGGAAGCAGTGCAAGCCAAATAAATCGCAGCAAAATAAATATTGGGTGAATTGATTTTGGCTAAAGTTCTGGAGCTACTAGCTATTGTAGTAGAGATAACTTGTTATAAATTGGAAAATACATATTCACCCCCTCTAGGTATTATTTGGGGTCATGGGACGAAATTTCATAAGATAATTAAACAAAATTATTGACATAAACTATGAAAAAAGAGTAAAAAATCTCCATAAATGCATTGTAATTACTTTAGACTTAAAAGTCCAAATGTAAGAATGGTGTGTATTGGGCTCGTTTTCATTTCAAGTGAAATGGAAAGAAATCATTTCATAATTTTTTTTTTTTTGGTTACATCTAATAGTATATATAGTGCCACATCATTTAAAAATTTTAAATGACATGATAACATATTTACTATGTGACAATATATTCACCATTAGATCTATAAAATCTACTCTAAATCATAAAATTTTTCTTGCCCATTTCACCTAAAATGGAGAGGATCCTATCCTCGTCTTAGTTGTACAATTTTAAGTACAATTTAAGCAATGATCCTGCTGAGAAAAATAAACTATAATTTGAACTTTTTTTTTTGGTGAGTTGCTTTATAGAACAAATTTCCAAATGTGGGTGATAGATAATTAAAGCTGTGACTAACGCCCTAATCAGTTGTAAGAATTAGATAATCTTTTCAAAGAAACTACAACTCTTGAATTGTTAATCTTTGCAACTTAGAACAAATAGCTTATTTGTTGAAAGATCCTTATAATGCTACCAGGGATGCCAGTTACAAGAAATAGGAACAGAGTCATATCATATGATTCATATAACTTTTTATTATTATTATTTTACTTATATAATAATTGCATCTACATGCTGGCAACCAAGAAATAGTAATATAGTTCTATCGTATAACCTCTGAGGGGTTGGTTTTTAGTGGTGAAGTTTTTGGACTTTGATGGCATAACTTTTTTTGGGTGCAAATAATTTTTTGGAGCTACACCCCTAGCCAAAGCTAGATTTAACTGATCTATATAATGAAGGCGTGTTATACGAGTTCTAAGCCTTTTTCAGAGTGAGTCCATAAAATAACACTGCTTTAAGGTTAGCCGTCATTAAAAAAAAATAATAATAGGAATATAGTCCTATCATGTGATTCATACAACTATTGCACTATATGCTGGCATCCAGTAGATTAATAGTAATATAGTCCTATCATATGATTCATATAACTATTGTATCTGTATGCTGGCATCCAATATCATAGACTGATAGACGCAGACTTGCTTTCCACCAAAAAAAAAGAAAGAAAAAGATAAGAGGCAGACTTGTTTCTTTTTCTTAGCCTTTTCCTTTTTTCGTACTTTGCTTGGAAAGTTTGTCAAGTCAATTATTTTGTTTTCTAGAAATGAACTGAAGATGACACGAATTCAAATTATTTTATTATCCAGTTTGAAATGAGCCACATTTATTTTTAATTTTGCAGCTTGCTTCTGTGTTGCTCGCCCATATATTATAAGGCCATTTGCAAAAGTAGTAGGTGTTAAATAAAACTATTTTCTATAGATTTTGATACCATGGAATTACCCATTTGTTCCTCTCTGGATAGCAAGCAAGAGAGAATGGGTTAAAACTGTTTATATAATTTTAGAACATCAATTACAGTAGCAATAATTTTGGGTTACTATAATTGCTATACATAATTTTATTTACAGCTCGTGTTGCCAAGAGGGAGCAAAGGATGGCATATTCTGGCTGCCATTAGTATCCTTGGCCACCCAAAGCAAAAACAACTCAGCAGACCTGTTAATATATAATTTGTATATATAAATTTTAATATCATAATGCGGTGCCTCATTCAAGGGGAGTCAGCACCATTCCTTCTGGTGGCCAGTGACTAATTTCAGCGCAGTCATATGCTTTGTGCTATACATCACTTGCTGGTTGCCTCCTATATTTGCATGGCAAAGCTAACCATTGGAAAAAAAAAATATATCTTAATGGATGAGTGGCTTGTTAAAGCATATGATCCAAGTTCAAGAACTCCATCTGTGAATCGATGGAAAGATAGCTCATGCATTTCAGTTTGGTTGCTGCATCAAACAATGATAATATTTGTAAGAATCCAGAAGTATTGCCACTACTGAAAACAATTTTTTCTTAAAGAAAAAAGAACAAGGTTACTTCAATTCTTTATTTGTATATGCAAGTTTGTGTGTCTACATTATATTACAGAAATATACATGTAAATGTTGGTATTCGTGCAATATTTCTTCCTAGGAGTTTCAAAGATCAGTAAGTCATTGTAGAAAGAAGACAACATTATGTGGAGAATGGTTGGGTTTTCAAGAGACTTCACACCCTTGATTGATTTCCAACCAACATCAAATTTACTGTTGAGGTATAAACTGCTCAGCAGGGGGAGAAAAAGGTGCAACTGTAGCAACTGCCTTGGATCCAAAGTCCCCAAGTTGCAAGGATTCTGTTACTACGAGCACTAGCCCAGATAAACCCAAACAAAACCTTAGATCTTCAAACTATAAATGTTGGTGTTCTTGTCAGTATGTAAGGTTCCAGTCCATAAATGTGAATAATAAAACAGATAATACTAACAAGAACTCTCAAAGTATTCCAAAATCATCATTAAAACTTAGTACTAACAAAGGGTCATCATTTCAAAATCTAACTAAGCAAAAGAGGCCATTTTGGTTTATTTAATAAGAGAGACAGGTTAGGAATCAATCAAGGGAATCAGAAGCCAAAGTATAAAGCCTATATGCCACATCTTTAACTGGTTCGTCATGTTAGATTTGACTCTGTCAAATTGTTTAGACAGGTAGCAAGGAAAAAAAACATCATATCCTATTAATTTCATTTAAGGGAAAAACACTCAGAAGTCTATAGTTTAATTCAGACTCAAGAAGCTTTAACTCAAATATTAATTTGATGCTTACCTGGGAATACAAATGTTCATCAAACATGGTAACTGGACAAGGCCCAGATGTGGAAGCCCAACTATGCTGAGTAGTCTCATACCCTGGTCTTGGAGTTTCAAAGCTTCCATTGACATGAAAATCCACAGGGTTTTCTTGTGGGTTCATCTGTGCTGCTGATTGGAATTTAGTATCATTCATCAAGTTGAGATTGTACGGCAGATAAGGATATTGCCCACCGAGTTGTAGCCTCAGAGGGGCAATTCTGGTTAACTCATTCAGAACACCATTTTCTTGCCCAGAATTAGGAATCTCTGAATTTTTACCTGTGCCAAAGTAACCAGAGTAACTCCCGAGGGAGGAGGTTGCAGGGCACTCCACATCCCTAAAAGGAAAGGCAGATTAATCGAATGAGTTGACTACACATATCAGATTAAGGCATCATTTGCTCTTCCATGAAATATCATCATACACTCTGTCTAAATTTGTACCCTATCATTTGCTAAGTCAGATTTATCTCTTGTTTGTAGAATGCTTCTCATTAGAGAATATTTCTTCCAATAATAAGAGACATGGCTTCCTTACGCTTTTATTTATTTATTTAATTTTAATTTTTTTTATGCAGCTTATGAAAAAGCATAACTGTTCTATACACAGATCTGGACAGCGTAATGTGAAAAATGCTTTTCAGGAGAACACTTACCTATGGGAAAGCAAGTTTGCGTCCTCCGATAAAAGTATGTGCCGGCTGTCATTATTAGGAATCCACGATAAAGGTTGGAGCTGTTGCTCAGCACTCATCCTGAAGGGTATATGCATCCCATTTTGGAACTGCAAGATATGGCTATTTAGATTACAAATTATATGATCATCCCAAGGAAACACATCAGCAAAATACTCTGACACCAGTTAAGTCATTCTTTACCTGACTATTGCATTCTAATGACATAAGTTGCTGCTTTTGTATATTTTCCTGCTAAAAAAACAGGTAGAAGGCATTAATGTCTATTGAACTGTGATGACAAAGGAGAGATGAAGTGAGGTTTCTAATTTTGGAGACTCTAAAAGAAAAGTATATCAAGGTCATATGTATTTTCCTATCTCTGACTGGCTCTTCTTCCCTGGCTCCTTAATGAAGTCCTGCACACTCTCTAGCCTCTAGGTGTTGGCACTGTATTGTTTCTAATCCTTTTACAGAACTTTTCCAAAGAATAAAAAGTTGATTGAGTGCCAAATCATTCATATATCTCCTTTGGGTCCTTTTTTGTGTTCAAATTAGATATGATTATATGAACCAAACAAGACATTCTTCTCATAGACAACTGTGCTTGATAATATCATAGATGTAGATAATCTAATCATGTCTTCTCTCATAAATATAGTTCGGAAACCAATTCTAACTAAATCAAATTTCAATCACATTTTCTTTTATTGAACCAATGCAACCCATAGTTATCAGTCAAGTTCAAAAGTTTGGGGCAAAATTATACCCACTGTCAACCAAGGTACTTGAGGACAAATAAAGACAAGCTTCCTCAAGTGACACCAACCACGGGAATTAAAGGCATACCTTATGTGTTCGAATTTGGTTGAGTGATTCCCTAAGTGAATCTTCCATTTGCCCCAAATCTTCTACAGTATTGATCTTATCAGGATTTATCCAATAACTGCAGACTCAAAATTATATAAAATTAGTTAGGAAGGTGACCAATCATAAGATGAGAATTTTACAATATATATTAACAAAACCAAACAACCTAACTCCACACAACCAAATATTTCCGGGCATTCACCTGAGTCTTTTATGTATTTCAGAAAGTCGGTTCTCCAATGCCCTCGCTTGATTAGTTAGATCCTGCCCAAAGCAATTTAGGAATAAATGTCGGCAGCAAGAGCCGTAAATGATAATACATAACATTATAATAATCAGTTCAAATACATACCTCAATAGTTTGAGAACTGAAACAAGAAGAAAAGGGGAAAAAAAAAAATCACTTCAATTTCATACTTCTAAAAAACACAGTAAATCCAATAAGTTTCTACTTGGAACAAATTTATGTCAACTTTAAATACCTTGTACCGAGAAATTCTTGTATATTTACATCATGGTCCAACTTCTTAAAAGTTTTCTTGAGTGCCTAAACTCTCAAAAAGAAAACAAAAAATTATGTAACAGACAATGGTGATCATAATGCATACATAAAAGTAGACAGAAGTAGAAAATTAATATTTATTGCATGGAATATGGGTCTTAAGACAGGACTTACTTCAAGGCTTTCCAACTTCCTGTACCAATCCAGTGAAAATGGTTCAATCATATTGTCATAACCAAGTACATGATGTAAAATAATATGATTTTTTTTTTTTTTCTAGTGGGAAAAATTGAATTTACCTTTTCGCCCTTTCCTGTGGAGTTAGTTGCGCAAATTTTGCAATAACCTCTTCGATGCTACTAAACTCAGCAAAAGGAGAAAAGAGACAAGAAAAGGCAAGCCTTTAATTAATAAATAATAATAATAATAATAGTAACCGTCATAATACAATAACAACAATGGCAATCATGATACTAATTGTAATAGTAAATTTTTTTATCATGCTGTAGACCGATAATCCCCTTTGATTAAACTTTCCTTCATTAAAAGTTAGAAGATTGAAGGAAAACAACAACATCAACAACAATACTAATACTAAGTGCATGGTTGCATGAAAGTCATCCACACTGGTCCATAAGTATCCTGTATATTACTTGCATTATCAAAAATGTTTTGTAGTTGATTTTATTTAACTAAGAGAAAAAAGGGGTGCACAGTCATGATGGTTATAATATGTGTAATCTTTTCAACAGATAATATATGGTTGCAAGACCATCATGCGTCCTATACTTGCCATAACTAATTTTGGTAAAGTTAGCATGCCATATTGGCATGAAACCTTAACAATTCGAATTCCGTGTATATCTTTAAATCATTGGCACATATCCAATTGCAAGTTTATTTCTTGAAAGATCTAAGTACCAGCAGTTGACAATTGGGTGCTAAGATCACATGAGATCAGATTATTTCTAATTAATTCTTGCCCCAATTCAAATCTCCCCCCTAAGGGCCAATTACTTACAACAAAAATCTTGCCCCAATTCTCCGCCATTCTCCCACTCATCTGGTTAAAAAACAGTTCTAGTAAAAATTTTGTGTGGTCCAGGTAACTCCATAAAAAATGATAGTGAGAAAGTCTTCGGTGCTTCATGTCTGCTTGATTGGTATACCGGCCTCGGCTTGATCAATCAATTATGCATAGTCCGCCTAGTATTCTTTTCAAGTAATAATTACACCTACACTTTCACACCTAGTATAAATAAACGAAGTATACATGAAAGATCTCATCAATAGCCCTAAACAAGAAGGAGCTGATCTTGATGTGGAGACCAGCGGCAAAAGAAAGAAGAGGAATTGGAAGCCCTAGGGTAGAACACCCCATATAAGCTTTAAAAAAGAAAGCAGCAAACTTTTGGTAATACAAATTTTCTAAGAAAAAGGTATACATACAGTACACAAGGAGTATAAAGGAGAGATCAAATATATGAAATTAGCTCATAAAACTTAAGGTATCCCCAAAATAAAAAATAAAAAGAATTAAAAAAGTTGGTATGAAATGCTTGACTGATTTCTCAGGGTTGGAGGAAGATATCTTGTCTGATGACCCTGAACAAGAAGGAGCTGGTCTGCATTTGAGATAAGCAGCAAAAGAAAGAAGAGGAATTGGATTCCCAAAACAAAGCTCACTATAAGCGCTTAAAGGAAAGAAAAAAAAAAAACAACAACAACCACACAAAAAAACTCATTATAATTATCCTACTTCTGTTTTCGTATTTCCACAATGCTGGTCCTAGCTTGCAAAGCTACATAACAAAGTGAAAAAAAAAAAAAAAAAAATCTCTAGTCCCTTTTGCTTGGCAGAGTTGAAGAGGCAATTGTTGCAAACTTTGTATAATTGGCAAGTGGCTTAGAATACTACGCATGTTTTTACTTTTTCTGAGTTTCTAGATTTATGTTCTTCTTTCCTTTTGAGATAGGGGTTCTCTTGTATATTTCCCGTTTACTAGGATTGCATCCCTCTGCGCTTTGTTTCGATATACATTACTTATCAAAAAAAAAAAAAAAAAGCCGCTAATATAGCATGTTGAGATAACACTTAACCCAAAAGCTTAAGCCTATGAGTTTGAGCCCAACTATGCTATATAAATCACTCACTCTTATTACATCTTAATAATGCGGGACACAAACATCACAAGTATACTCACAACAATCTCCTCCTTACTTGTGAGTCTCTACCACATTGAACCAACATCTCCCTTATGTGTGAATACTTACAAACTAAGAGTGTCACGTGTACTTCAAGAGTTAGGGTCACACTCTTTTTACCGAAGTCAAACCAAACGCATCAAATAAAGATACTAAACATGGCTCTGATACCAATTGTTAGGAAGAGAATTACCTACAGAAGTCTTTTAGTGAGCCCCTAATATAACATGTTGAAACACCACTTAATTCAAAAGCTTAAGTCTATGGATTTGGACCCAACTATGCTATATAAATCACTCACTCTTCTTACATCTTAGTAATGTGGAACACAAATCTCACAAGTGCACTCACAACACCTTTTATATGAGATCTAGTTCCTTCATAATTTCAAACTTGTCTACTATTAAAATAATTTCATAAACTCATGTTTGAACCTCTTTCATATATTTTAGATATTCAAGTAGTATTGATGTTTTCTTAAATACATCCCTTTCTTTATCTAGTCTGACTATTAACTCATACGATAAAGCAAATTCAGGGATCAACTAGAAGAATGAGTCAATGATGCCTCATACCTTCTAATTTATTAACAGCACAAGTGTTTTAAATAACCATGACATGCCTTTTAATGAATTTGGATAGTTTTGATTAATTTAATGGGCAAAAATTACACTAAGAAATAATGGTTTGTGCTATCCCTATTAATCCTTAAATGAAAGAACTGAGAAAACCCAGTTTGATGCACTATCTCCCTTCCTAAGTCTAGGCCATCATTGTCCTTAAAGTTCATCAAACATTGATTCCATAATATGTGAATAAGGAGGAGTACGAACGAGAATACCTGCGCATTCCCCTGCATAATGAAGGCTTGCCGGTTGGTGAGAACATGAGAAGAACAATGTCTATGTCGCATAGTATGGATAACTCATTAGCCTTTTTCATGATGCCATTCTTCCTTTTAGCATAGGTCGCTTGACGACCATTAGTGTTCTCCAACCTCTTTATCTTAAGCTTTACCCTTCCCATCCTGTACAACGTTAACCACAAAACTTAGTCCAGCATACCTATGAGAATCTGAAAACTTCCAAATACTACCTAAAAATTATCATGTTGCTCCTAGTAAATTCTCTTGCACCAATTTCAAAATTATACTCCACGCTTGGACAATTCCAGCAGGCATTTCAAAATGGCATAAGCATCGCAGGAAACAAAACTGAAGGACTTAAAAATCCTTAAAATTCAAAAACCCAATGAACCAAAACTCACTCTTCTGCGGTTTAGGGAATTGAAAATTGAATGACCCAAGATAAAACCACAAAAATTGACAAAACCCATTTAAGCTTTATAGCTAGAATCACAAGCAAACAAATTAAACAAAACCTACTTTATCATTCAGACACCTCAGAAACCTTTCAACTGTAAACAAGGAAACATGGTCTGCAAAAAAAACAAAAACAGAGAATACGAAACGAAAAAGTTTACCCAGAAAAGGAAACTCAAGCAATTGCAATATCCCAACGTCTAAAATGTGGTCCGAGAGCCCGATCATTCGGACAAAAGGAGATTCAAATGCAACGAGAGAGAGAGAGAAGGATCAGAGAGGTGTGAGCTTACATATAGATTATATTACACGACCGGGTGACCGGAAAAATCGGTCATCGAGGTAAGCGGGAGAATCGGGAGCGTCAGAAATCCCCGAACCAACCAAACAAACTCACTTAATTTGTGCCCTTCGCGCCCTTGAGGCTCATTCGACGGTTGAACATCGTGGACATGCCGCTGAAAATTCGGTTTGGTTTGGGCAAGTTGGGTTTTTGGATGACTTCTTAACCCGTGTAATATAGAATTTAGAATGAATAAAACCAAGGTTATGATTGTCTTTGGAGGAAATGGAAGACGGTAAATAGTTTTGAAGAAGATTCTGAAAAACTAGCGGGTGGAAAGGGAAAGCTTTGGATCACAACAACCCAACTTGAACAAATCCTCACCATTGCTAACCGTTGAGATTTATCAGGTTCAGAAACCTTACTGACAGACAGCCTAAATCTACTAATCTAGTCCCAACATCTTCTCAGATGATTCCCCTTGTCACTTTATATGAATTTTCTGAAATTGGACTCACTTTCCATAATTGGAATTCTTATACATGCTTATCATCTATAGTCTCGAGCGTACATGTTGTCAACAAATAAGACATCCAATAATAATGGGGATTACTTTTTGCAAATTCCTTCTTTTTATTTATTTGGCATTTTGATCATAGCTTAAAAATAAGAAGATATCTGCAAATTCATCCTTAATAATCGAAGCATGTCTCAGTCAAAAAAATAAAATAAAATAAAATAGAAGTATGTCAAAACCTCGCTCATACACCTAATAATAAGACCCACAACAAAGACCCTCTAATTTTACATGTTTATGCTTAGGCTATAATTAAAGGAGGGTAGCCAATAGGGAAAAGTACAAATCCCTATGCGTTACGTAATTTTTTTTTATTTTTTTTATTTTTACGTATTTGGTATGATTAAAAATTTTGGTCAAATTAAAAATATTTTTAATTAACCAAGAAAATCTCATTTAAGTTGCATAAAATAGTTTTGCTTTTTCATTTTCATAAACTATTTTTCGAATTTAAGCTTCTTCTGTTCGACCTATAGTACTCGACTTTCTTCTCGCATATATACTCTCATAGTTCATTTATTGTCGTTGAGGTTGATGCTGGCCGCCTCCGAAGGCTGTTGGAAGTTGCCTACCGCCATTGCTAGTGCTATTACGTGTCATGATTTTTCATACAAGACAAACACCAAAAAAAATAATTTTAGCTGAAAACAATTTGAGTCGAAACAAACAAAATCTTAAAAAAATTATCTAAAGTTATAAAAGTAACGGTCCAAATTATATTTTTATAGAACAACTATTTTACAATATTGGTGAGTCAATGACAACTAATATCAATTGTTGTTAAAATAGATTTCCAAAATTAAGTATGAGAAAAAAAATGTGTTACCTCGGATTACTCAAGTTGTAAACCCAACAACCCATAACCATCTTTTGGATAACAAACGATATATAGAAGCTAGAATCCCTCTTCTTCTGATCCCTCAAAACAAAAATGATCATCCGATTCCATCTCCCAAGTCGAACTCCCTATCTCAACCCTCAGTCCTCAAAACCCTCCAAAACCCCACCCTCCTCCCTCACTCCCCTCCTCAAACCTTCTCTTCCCACCTCCGACGCAGGCCTCGTCTTCCGCGAGAAAATCATATACCTCGAGAACCTCAACGTCAACTCCCAGAAGGCCCTCCGACTGAACCCAGACTTCCGCGCCGCCCCACTCGCCTCCCTCATCTCCGTCGAGAGCTGCCTCTCCTCCTTCGGCATCGACCGCTCGGCCCTCGGCCGCATCCTCGACATGTACCCGCAGCTCCTCACCTCCGACCCCCAATCCGACCTCTACCCAATCTTCGATTTCCTCCTCAACGAGGTCCCCATCCCCTTCCCTGACCTCCCCAAGTCCATTATCCGATGCCCCAGACTGTTGGTTTGCAGCGTCACTGACCAGCTGAGACCCACCTTGTCTTTCTTGAGGAACTTGGGCTTCGTCGGATCCAATTCCATCACCTGCCAAACCACAATGTTGTTGGTTTCCAGCGCCGAAGGTACGCTTTTCCCCAAGATTCAGTATTTGCAAAGTTTGGGGCTTTCGTATCAACAAGTGGTCAACATGGTGATAAGGTCACCTGGGTTGTTGACCTTTAGTATAAGGAATAACTTTTCGCCCAAGGCGAAGTATTTTTTGGAGGAAATGAAGGGGGACATAGCGGAATTGAAGAGGTTTCCGCAGTATTTTTCGTTTAGTTTGGATGGGAAGATTAAGCCCAGGCATAGGCTTTTGGTCGAGTACGGCTTGACGCTTCCGTTGTCCGAGATGTTGAAGGCTAGCGATGGAGAGTTCAATGCGCGGTTGATCGAGATGCGTTGCGGTCGCCGTCACGGTCGGTCGATGGGAGGTAGTTGTAGTCTGTAAAAGTTGAGTCGTGCTTTATATTTTTTGTTAATTAATTGACAGTAAGAATGTGATTATTGAAGTGAGATTAGTGATGTATGTTTCTGTGGACAAGCTTACAGTTTCTGCAAGAAAAGAAAGATTTTTGAGTTCCTATGTATGGAACTATGCGTTTAACTTTCGTAGTGGTAGCTTTGCGTCTTATGTTTGCAGTAACTATTTAGACATGATATGGATGGTAAAATGTAAATTTTTACCTGGAATATTTGAGCTTACTTTACCGAGAAAGGTTGTTGATTATTTAAGTTGTACATATTTTGCATATGTTGTGATAAGAGTCTTTAATTAAACAATGTATACATAAAGAGAGCACGCTTCACTTTGCGCAATGATGTTTTTTTTACGGGGATGTCAAATTCTTCTTTGTATCAAGGAGCTTGTATAGTTCCTATAATTTGAGAGGCAAAAAAGCTCATGTACAAATCCACTACCATTTGCTCTTGTTCTGAGGTTCAGCTTTCAAGTCATGCCCACAACTAATTTGGTACTGAATTCCCTTAAGGTGTGTTTGCACCGTTGAGTTTCTTATATCCTTGTGATGTTGTCATGCTAAGGGTATGTTTGGCAAAAAAATTAAAACATGTTTTTGCTTCTCAAATGCTAAAACTTTTCTCAAATACCAATTATCTAAATGGATTTTCGGACGTGGCCCCAGTGTTCACATATTTTTCAAAGCAAATCATAATCTCTTTTCAAAATACCAAATACTTTTTTAAAAAATAATTAAACACACGCTCATTTTTTCAGGTCTGGATGTTGCTTGTTATATACATATAAAAAAAAAATTAAAAAATCGGCGGCCGGCGTGGTGGCCACCTGCCTAGTGGTGGCAGCCAAAACCGTTTGGCAGCCCCAGTGTCACTGCAAGAAACATCTGGCAGCCTTATGGTGGTGGCCTTGAACCATCTCCCGCAACCATTTTTTTCACTTTTTTTGTTCTTTTATTTTATGAAAACACTTATCAGTGAAAGATCTGCGCATGATTGGGAGTTAGAAGTGATCACTGGTTTCTTTGAGTTGCTGTACTTTCAAAGAGTAAGGCACAAAAGTGAGGATAAAATTTGTTGGATTCATTCTAAAAGGAAATCGTTTGAAGTTAAGTCTTATTATCCGGTATTATCTACTCCAGTAAGTTTTCATTTTCCTTAAAAAAGTATCTGGAAAGTTAAGACTCTATTGAGAGTGGCGTTCTTTGTATGGAAGGTGGCTTTAAGGAAAATATTAACTTTTGGATAATTTATGAAAAATGAATGTTATTGTGGTGGAGTAGTGTTGTATGCCTAAGAAATGTGGAGAGTCTATCGATCACCTTATTCTTCATTGTGAGGTTGCAACAGAATTGTGGAGTGCGCTTTTCCAGTTGTTCAACATTACTTGGGTTATGCCTCAAAGGGTGAGTGAATTATTGGTGAACCGTACTGCTTTGAAAATTTAGAGGTTGACTCATTTGTATTTAATGTGGTGTCTTTGGAGAGAGCGAAATGCAAAGAGTTTTAAATATCGTGAGACTATGATGTTAGAGCTAAAGAAGATGTTACATTCCCTTTATAAATGGAGAGTAGCATAAAATAGTTTGCATGTTTTTAATTTTTCTAAGTTTTTGAAATTTTGTTCTTCTTTTTCTATACTTTAGGAGTTCTCTTGTATAGTTTTTGTGTGCTAGGATTGTGCCCCTCTACACTTTTAATGAATTTGCATTACTTATAAAAATAAAAAATAAAAGTTTTTCATAAACACTTCTCAAAACTTTAGGAATTTTTAGTTTTTTTGGTCCTATTCTGACTTCTCTTTTTTCTTTTATTTTTAATTTTTAATTTTTTGGTCGTAGATGTCATATGTACTTTGATATTGATGGATGGCTTTTATAGTTATATGGAGCTGGAAATTTGATGCTAATATAATTTCCTGAAGTTATGCCCCTGTGAAATACTTCTGGAGTTGTATTGCGTCTGAGTTGTGTGGGTGAATGATGCTCATGACTTCCCTTTACATGAGAGGCAGGATTCAGTGCTGCTATACATTAAAAAGGCTCTTTTTATTTTATTCTCGGATGACTTCTCACATGTTGGCTGCTTGTTTCTCCATTTTAAATAGCATTATTTTCTCTGAAATTTTGCTTGGATTTACACAGTTGCCTGGAATTGCCTTCTGATTCTTATAAGTGATATGTATAGAGTGCATGGTTTGGTGACAATCATAATAAGGTGCTTAGGTGTGTACTGAAATTTCTGTTATCAATAACTTGATTCAGAGAAGTAAACTCTGTGGAGCTAGCTTTTGTTAGTTATCAATAACTTGATTCAGAGAACTATGCACCTGCAGGGAGTTGCTGCCTAGATAAGCCTGTCTTTCTGGCATTCAAATTTTAAGAATCCTTGGCATTACAATGACTACATGTGTATGGCCAAGCATGTCTTTTGGAAGGCTACTTCAAACCAAATCAATTCGGTGCTGCTATACTAGAAGCCCTTTTATTTATTTCTTTGTTGACCTCTCAGGTGTTGGTGGCCTTTATTATAGCCAACATCTACAGTCTTGAGTGATATGTTAGTTCTGGTATTATTCACCTGCAGGCAGTTGTTGCCTATATGAGCATATCTTTCTGGTATTCGAATTATATGAATCCTTGGCATGACAATTACTGGAGATGTATGGCTACGCGTGTGTTTCAGAAGGCTAGTTTTAAATGGTAAGAAAATCAATTTGTTTTCTCCATCAGAGTATTAGTTGAATTTGTCTACGAAAGGAGTTTTCATATCTCATAACTATGTTGTTTTTCAGTCAATTTGTGGAACTGCACTGCTGCTCAGACCTACTTTTGATATTTCTGAAGTCTTCTATGTGTGTGTGAATTATTAAATTGCAACACTCTCATACCACTGTTTCTCATTTGTTTTCTCCTATTCCACATGTGCCTATTTAGCATGAAAGAGAAGGGAAAAGAGGAATTTGAGGCTAATATATTGGTTTTGGTGTGTGTGGATGGAATTTTCTGACTGTTGCTGGATGCATATTTGGGTATGTATCCATCGACCCGAGGCCTACTTTTTTCTGAATCTTGATGAAAAAAATTCTTTGACATGTCGATCCAGAATAATGTTTGCTATGAACATGACATGCAGACACACCGGGGTCTCATGTGGGTGGAGGTCGCTAGTCAGTTGATGTGTCACATGCGTACATTACTTAACATGATTTTGATGTGCCCTCTGCCCTTGGTTGGCTTCCCTGCTACTGGCTACATGGTCAATCCAATCAACCAAAACATGAAACCCTGTTTCGGGAATAATCCGTGTCCTTCTCTCTATAGCTTGGCTTCCATGAAAATGAAAATCTCTCTCAAAAGAGAATCTTGTCTTGTCATTCGTGTTGGAGCAGGGGATGAGAAATGGCTTTACGTCTAATCCTAGCCTTGGACCCTCTCCTATGGAAACCTGGACTGCCACAATGGGCCAAGCCCTTCTCTGTTTTTTTCTGTTGAATAATTTGAGGAAGAAAAGGAATAGATGAGGCCCACCAAGAAATGCACATTTACGCCTCTTTTTTTTTTTTTGGTTTTTGTTAAAACTATATTCATAATCATGCATAAGCGTGAGCTGGGTAAAATGAAGAATGCAGTGGGGTCTATTTTAGCTCAGGATAGTTCAGACGTTTAATTTGTCCCATCAAACAATGTGTATCCAGTACTGCTCTGCTCTCTCCAATGACTTCTGGGTCGAACTATCAGGACCCACTCCATAAATTTTGCGATCTTCTAAGGCAATCATTTTCAGTAAGATTTTTTCTTTTTATTTGTTTAAATTATTTGGTTCATAGTTGAAATTAGAGTGTGTTTTACTATGTTAACTGAGAACTTGAATCAATTACTTGAAATGGAAAGCAAAAATTTGCCCTGGGCTTCAATCTCAATTGCCCAAGTATAGTAGAGTATAATAGTGAGGCTTTATGGTACGGTGTCCAAGGAGGAGCATGAACCGTTGGCCTGCTCTGTTTCTTTGGAGCAGCACATAGGGGTCTACGCACGTGGACTGGTACACAATCACTTGTTCTACTTGCCCAGACACAGAGAGTGAAAGAGAAAAAAGAAGAGTTCAAAAACTGTAGAGAAGAAAGATAAATAATAATATAAAACTAACTTAATTGGAAAAATCAGGTACAGACAATTCCTCTATGTTAGTAAAGCCCTGTCTCTTCCCCCAAACGATCAAAGAAAATCTCAAACAAGATCAACACCCCCTGTCCTTTCCCTTCACCCTGTGCACGGTTACTTAACTTCTTACTTACAACCCAATAAATACTGTACAGAAAAGAGCCCGAAATCCCCACCATACCCCTCAGTTCTTGGCTTTTCCCCCCCACTGTGTACAGCTTTTGATATTTCACTTTGATACAGAGTACTATCCAACTCAGATAAAAAAACAGAGATATTTTAATAATTGCTTTGAAAACCCTTGCACCGTAAACCACCCATTTCCTCCGACTTGTTAACATCTTCGGAACCATGGGGAAGCGTGGGTATGTAACAAACCTCTAATTTCCATTTGGGGCATTGAGTTTGTAATGAGGTCATATCTTTTTAAGCCTTTTGATGCTTTTTTTCTTTTTAATTTTTTTTTTTTTTTTTCTGTATCAGTGAGGTTACTGACTGTTAGAGCTTATGACAGTCTAACTCCCCAACCTTTATTACCCATATGTGGCATCACGAGGCTTTAAACCAGTCTCCTTGTTTGGATGATTCACAGAAGTCAGTAAAAGAAAACGGCTATATATATATATATATACACATGCATGATGTATCATCTCTCTTTCTCTCTCTTTTACCTCATTCCGAAAAATCTAACCTTTTCTCTCTTTCTCTCTCTAATACTATTAGAGAACCTACACGTGCTGACTTCACCTTGTTTATTATTGATAGTGTTATAGTAGGGTTGTACTCTCTCGTTTAGTTACTTCAATCTTGAATGATTTGAATGACTGTTGTACATGTATATTTATAGACTTTAGAGGGTTCTTTTATCACAATTATCATGTGTACATGAGGGAATATGGACATGCAACATGGCATCATCAACATCATCATTCATCAGTACCATACTGCATTATTCTTTTTTTTTTTTTTTTTTTTTGTACATTATTCATAGTTGAGCTACAATGAGTCTATTCCTATTACCGCCCTTAAAAAAAAATGAAAATAAATATTTATGGCTTGAATGAGATTCTACCTTCAATATTGGACCTGAATTCTCTTAATTTTAAAGGAAATAAAGAGTATTTATTTTGTGTTATTTGAGTGGCATAATTATAATAAAAAAAATTATTACAATTATGCCATTCAAATAATACTAAATAAATACTCTTCATTTCCTTTGAAATTGAAATAATCTTTTTTCTTCAATAACCACCCATTCTTCTCATTTAGAAAATGATGCAACAAGACTAGAAAAAAAAAAAAAAAAAAAAAAAAAAACTACACACCTATGTTATAGTTATTTTAACTGTTTGAATACAATTTGAAGTGTTTTTTTGATAAAAATAAATAAATAAATAAAGTAAAATTAAATTTAGACCTTAAGTGCTGTAAAGCCAAATACATAAAAATAAAAATAAAAAATAAAGAAAATGATGCTACAAAAAGTCCTAGATTTGACCCATCCTGATCTAGGATGGGATATTGTGTAATGGGATAGGAAATGTCCCGTCATCAGAAATGAAGAGAAAGGAGGTGAGTTTCTAATCAAATTCTCGTTGCACAGACTTGAAAGAGGTGATTGAGAAATTGGCATAAACATGATTACTTATATTCTCTTTTTTTCTGGGCATGAATATGTAGATATATCTTCTCATAAATTGGAAAGATAGCTCGTTAAATTTGTGATCATTACTTTTCATGGACCAAGGTCCAAGATCCCACACAAAAAAAAGAAAAACATGCCCGAGTCTCGGTTTGGATTGTAAGGTGTTGAATCTGTTGATGCTCAATGAAGGTTGAAATAGGTTTTTAATTCATATTTGACCACGCAAAATAGCAAAATTGCAAAATAGAAGAAGTACGTGGGCATTTGAGCCCTTCTACTTTTGATTTGACTGTTTCTCTATAATCAGTACAATAACTGTGCATCGTTTATACGATTCATATATACCACTTTTTTATTGTATAAAACATTGGTTGATCAGTTTTGTGAACTTACCATTTTGAGAGCATCATTGCATGACAAGTCCTACTCACCTGTATTTATGAGGACTCACACCACGAGTCACTTTTATGAGTTTTTTACTCATTTAAGTTGTGAATTTACTCTTTCATTGGCATGTAAAACAATTTATTTCAATGATGAGCTTGAGTTAGGAACTGAGCAAAAGGATCTAGAAGATGCAACCGTCTGATGTGATATTATTGATCATGCTATGATCACTTGAGGAATTATTATGGGATCCCATAACTACTCCCAACACTTACCTCTCTCGGTAATTTGTGATGACAAATCAACGTTATATAATGATTATGGTATTATGCGATGGCTATTTAAGAAGAAAAAATGAGAATTGTGGACACTATAAAAAGATTTCTGTGTAGAATGATTGATTGCCCTTATGTAAGGATTGAACAATTCTGCTTAAGACCCTAATGGTCAATCGGTGATCCTAAATGATTGATTGGTACAACACTGAGTAAAGCGATCGATCAGTGGTTTAAACGATTGATTGGTAGCAGTTTGCATGCCAATAAGAATTTTGCCAAATATGTCTATGTGGGATGGACAAATTTTAAATGATGGGAGATGCTAGCGGATATGAAATTATTGATGTAATCATATAATTAAAATGAGAAATGAATGACAAAGTCAATATTTAAATTTAGAATATTTTATTTTAATATCATATTAAATCACTACTTATTTAAAAAAATTTAAGATAATAAAAAAATAGTTAATTCAATCATTTAACTTGTTAAATATTACAACATTTAGGCTTTGCAAGTATTCGTCCTGCCACAATATCAAGAGCACGGGTGGGGCTTGAGCTATTACATTTTTCAAATGTGTCACTTCATGAACCATGATTAAGATAGAGATTGCTTGGAGGATATTTGTTTCTATGAGAACCGGGCAAATATATATATATATATATATATATATCATCAAAGAAAAGGAAAAAAAAGAGAGCCAAAAAAGGCGAAAAAAGCGTGGTGTCTTTGGTATGATTTGGGTTTGCAAATCCCATTTACTGGTAAAATTGTTTGTGTTGGTGGAGTGGGGTAGGCTGGGCTATGGGAACAAGGGCACGGTACCATGCACCATGCACCATGCCTTTTTCTTTTCATGTAGTTCCAAGGGAACAGCCCCAACAGAATCGTAATGGGAGGAGTCGTACGATTTATAGGGTGGGGTCATAAGGTATTACGCCCTTTGTGACTCATTTCTCATTTCATGCATTTCTTGGCTTTACTCTACTATTTGCTTTTAGCCTGCTGCCGCGGCACCCCACTCATCTTACGTGGGTCATTCGAAAAGCATGATCTCTCATTTCATTTGTGTTCAAAAACATAACAAACCCAAGCACATGAACTTGGGATGCTTATGGCTGTGGGCACCCATCCCCCCGGCCCATCCCTTTCTCTCTACAACAAACCTCACTCCCCCTCTCTGTCGGACACCCACAGCCACAGCCAGAGTCACAGGTAACGTACGATGCTGCTCCCAACCACTCCTTCCAACAGTCATGCTTCTTAATTGGTTTCGCAATTTAACTACATTTTTCAAACACTTCACCTTGTATGTGACATACACCTGTAACTGAGATATATCCCGTTCAACCCTATATTTTGGTCATATTGCAGAAGTTGCTAGCTACTTCTGCCTATTGATGATCATAAGGAGGCCAGGGGTTGTAGATCATGATTTGAACTCTAATTCGGCTAATCTATACACATTTGACCTCAATTCGATCGTGTTGAATCAAACCTACTGAGGTCCAGTACCTTTACAATACGAAAGAAGATGGATTTGTAAGAAATTCCCTAACATATTAAAGTGTGGCGATATGTATTTATTGTCGTTTAGTTATATACAATTACATGTTTTCGGTAATTTATTCTTAATAAGAAATTATTTGTGGAATCATAATATAAATTTATTTCTTATTCCTTGATGAAAGAATAAATAAAGTAAAATTATAATTTAGGGTCTCTTGTCTAACCTATAAATAGAGGAACATGCGTATTCAATCTAAAAATGCATCATTGGACATAGGTTAGAAGACACATCTTTGATTAAAAAAATTTCTTCAGGTTTTTATTGCTGAAGATCTCTATTTCGCTTGAACAAACATGGTTGAAGGTAATTCCAAAGCTTTTTCGTTGCATATTTTAATGTATTATTTTATTTTTTAACATGTGGTATCAGAAACACATTCCTACTATTTTGCAGTTTGCTCAACATTAATTTTATGGTTAATTAAATATGTGTTCACGAGCATGAGTTGGTACCTGTGAGTATTCCATGGTCTGGGTGCTCCTCGGTGTTATCATGCCGGTGAGTGCTTCAAGGAACACTACGTCAATGCTGATGCTTGACGATCAGCAGCATAATTTGGATGTGGAGGCTGCATGTGCATTCGTATGGATGCTCGCGTGCGTCATATGGTTCTTACACAACCATGTAGGGCTCCCTGATGATCGTGTATTAGAGTTAGCAATTCGCTCGAAGGTGTGTCTCGGCAGTTGTACGTGTAATTATGTTTGGGTGGCATTGATCCAAGTCCAGTCCTATTTTTTCCAACGCAACCCAACCTAACTCCCTATTATTTGGATCTATTTTGAAGACTTGATTCATGTTATTTGGATCTATTTTTAAGATTAGATTCTTATTTAAGAAACTATTTGTTGAATCGTAATTGGAATTGATTTCTTATTCTTTGATGGAAAAAATAAATAAAGCAAAATTCTAATTAATGGTTCATGGCCTAACCATAAATAGGAAACTTGTGTACGTATTCCATCTAAAACAGCATTGTAGGGCACAAGATAGAAGACACTTCTCCTATAAAAGTTTGTCTTCACCTTTTTTTTTATTGCTGTGTCTGTTTACTTGGCTTAAACAAATATGACTGAAGTTAATTTTAAAACTTTTCTGCTTTTTTTAATATATTATTTTATTTGCTAACAGAATTTGGTTGAAGGCTTTATTGGTACGGTCACCCAAATGTATAGCAAGTGGCAAGGCTACCCATATGCAAGCTCAGTCAGTGACGTTGTCACATTTTTTTTAAAATTTTTTTTTTTATATATAGATAAATTTTTTTATTATGGGGGACACAATTTGTGTGTTGACATGACATCCGATGTTTCCATCAAAAATTTGAACGAAAAGCGAATGCAAGAACATATTTATTATTTGAGTAATAATATTTTTATGTTTAGGCTGAATGAACAGTAATTTAGTCCAGATCATTTTTTATGTTATTGTGAACTTTACTATTTAAAAAAATAATTTTTTTTTTTTAATCCCATATAATCTGAGCTGAATTGTTGTTCATTCAACTCAGACATAAGAGTATCATTTCCCTTATTATTTTAACATATCTCAACAACGAGCACTCAAACAAATTTTTGACAATATGATAATTAGAATTAGAAATTTCAATATTCTTTAGATATTATATGATACGCTAAAATTTGCAAAATTGTTCAATACGTGGCACATATGATTAGGCATATATAAGCCACGCATTTATATAGGCTACAATTAACTAACCCTGGCCTTGTCACTTTCTGATGTTGATTAAAGGGGTTTTCATAATTGAACTGTGCCTTTCTGTGCTTGAAAGGGGCTGCTAGCCTGCTGCTACCATAACCAACACCGCTTCCCAGTCCTTTGTATCAAATGGCAGATCAAGTGGGTCAAGCTGAGAGAGTGAGATCGTGATGTACGTTGTCATCCAATCGGACCCCCATCCCTGGCGCGTGAATCCACGTGCTTTTGTGATGACGTGGGCCTAGATGAAAGGACAAAATGACTCTAGGCTGACTGGGCTAGATAGGCATCCTAAGTTTGATGGATTCAGGCAGTCAGTTAAATAATTCTCCTCTGGGAGACCCATGCAAGCAATCTTTCTCCGTTTGAAAAACATGGATCCACACGTGCAAACGAAGAAAACAAAAAACATGGGAGGTACACGTGGGACTGGGAAAATGCCAGAAAAAAAGAAAACAGAAGAAAGCACACAGGATGCATGATCATTGATCACGCACCACTTGATATTATTTATTTATTTATTAATTTATTACCTGTCAATAAATCCACACGCACACACGATGGCTTACGGTCCTGTTCCTCTGCGTGGAACAGGACGCAAGCAGAATCCCAGGAAGGATTCACTTCCTTTGCATTTGGTCTGAAAAGATGCAGACCAAGTGATCCATTGTCCTTTCACTGAAAACATGAAATAGGGTCCATTTTCAATTTGGATGCTTTCTATTTGGCCTCCTCGACACTCAAACCCACTTTGTGCCAACTCATTACTTACTGTTTCAGTCTATGAAAGCGATCCATCTCCATCATCACCTTCTCTCTTAAGTCTGTCTTAAGGATATCTTAATTAATTAATCACAATTCACAATGCTAATCTTTTTTTTCTTTTTTTCCCTTTGGATCGATGTTTATGATCATATATATGGGGGGAGAATATTGCTGTGCGTGTGTGTGTGTGTGAGAGAGAGAGAGAGAGCAAAAGGATGGCTCAAGTCCTGCACCATGCACTTTTACAAAATAAATTCAATTCTCGAAAGAGTTGTGTCATTTCATCATAAAGAGACACGTCTCATGAAAATCTATCACTATGAGAAATTGTGGTGTGTGAAAATATTAATTGCACGTTGCTATAACGTGTTGGAAGTCAACATTACTAGGAAAATTAATTTATGTACTCATTATAAAATTATGACATCTCTTATTTTTTAAGGTATTTTTTTTTTTAATTGAGTTAAACTCACTTTTTATATATTGTGTTAATTATAAAATAGTATCAGAGCAAGGTTTCAAATTTATGTGACACTATCATGACCCATTTTCACGTGTTAATTTGAATATCTTTTTGTCACACATGAGGGGACGTGTTGGAAGGCCCATATTACTAAAAAAATTAATCTATATGTTCATTCTAAGATTGTGACATCCCTCATTCTTTAAAATATCTTTTAAAATTAAATTAGGTTCATCTTTCACATATTATGTTAATTCTAATATAGTGTCACAAACCTTTACTCAATGCTTTGAATTTTGATGACTTAATTTTCACTCGCCCGAGCTGCTTCAGAATCACAGGTAGAGGGCAAAAATGGAAATCCAACATATATTTTGCTTCCACTTTCTTATACTTTATATATATTTTTTCTACATTATAAATGCTATTACTTAAAATCAATGGATAAAGTCCTTTGTTTATTTTTTGAACCAAATGTATCGAATGGTGCATCGTACATAAGGACAATAAATCTAATCGTGAGGTGGGTCATAATTTAATTCAAAGACTACCAACAGGAGTAGAAGAACAGTATCACATGACTTTAGACCATCCAATTATGGATCTTTCTCTGAAACGTTTACAGAGGTATTCTTGTTTATAATTGATAAGATCTCTATGGCTATGGTTTGGTCGTTGCGTCCTAATCAAGTAACATAGCCTGGGCTGCAAGGCATAGACCCATGGGGGCTCCCTTTTCCAACTCATAGACCCCCGTCTTTAACATAAACTCTCATGTAGATGCTGCTAGCTAGCTTTCTGCATAAGGATAATCTGAATTTATTGTCAGAGTTACAAATTTCATAAAAGAAAGAGCTGTTCATCTCATATCATGCAAATCCCTCGAATTACATTAAACGTAAAATGAAGGTAGGATTCATATCATCATTTAAAACATTCTATACGCAATTATTAAGTTTTATGTCGCTTACCCTTAAACAACACATATTTGGGTTGGTTCAGTAGCAATCGACGCAAATCACATTTCTTAACCCCATATTTAATGCCATTTAGCTAGTAAATATCAAGCATTGTTATTCAAACGACACTAAATGCCGTGTTTTATGTAGTCAAAAAATTTAAATTTTCAAATTTTTTAGTAGCAGTGGATGGAAGTCTAAGAATAGATTACCGGTCATGGTGACATCAAGAGAGTCCAATGATCTCATAAGCATGTTCACATGCATATTAAATGCTATTGGCATGAACCAGCAGTACAGTTACAGACTCGACTCCCACGGGGAGCGAAAAATATGTAGAGACACACAAACATGTCTTCCTTGGTTGGGACCCTATGCTCCAAGAGAGTTGCAAAGGTTGGAAGCAATTTGGGTCTATATTCTTTGAGAAATGCATAGATTATACATTAATATATTATACATAGATTAACATATTCAAAATTTAATTTTTACTACCACACTTACAGAGTAAGCACTTAAAAAGTAGATTTAGCATTTTTCATTTTCTTTTATGGGATTGCAATTACTAATTACAGACAGTTGTTGGGGGTAAGCTTAGTTGGGCTGTTTCCCATAAAAAGTCAGGCTTTTCAAAGTTTTGACCCAAAGCTGTTCAGTTCTTCACAGCACAGATAGTACATTCCTGTTACACTGAGACAGAATTTAAATGAAACGTCTGCCATTGGGTTATCCGGTGAGTGAAAACTGAAGAGATTATTTAATAAGGACAAGTTTTTTTTTAAAAAAAAAAATATTAAATAAATAGTATCTTTGTAGTTTTTGTATTTTTATTTTTGGGGTAAAAGGCAGTCTAGAACATACCTTACATGGAAACATGGCCCACCCTTTTAACTGGTTTATTGGGGGTCTCTTTAGAATGTCCAGATGACGCTTGCAGTAAGAAGTTGAAACATGGAAACATTTTACTGTTTTAACTCATCAAGATTTTTATTATTGAATTAAGAAGTGGGATCTGCAGGAAGGTTAAAACTTGATCCAATTAATTAAAAGAATTAGAATATGTATGAAATTTCTTCTCCAGCAATATTATCATAGTTTCACACAGCCAAAAAAAAAAAAAATTGTTTCACTAGTAGACATTTTCAGCTCATAATACAATATATAACAGATATTAACCATAAGAAACTTCATAAGATCTGGAGAAAATAGCACTTTCAGTTTCTTATGTTAACCATAAGAAACCATAAGAAATTTATAACATATGTAAACTATTCTTTATCTTTTTAATATGGAAATTGGAGCGTTACATATAATTTTCTTTTTAAAAAAAGATATTATTACATGAAGGAGACAGAAAAGAAATGGGATTAGAAAGAAGTTAATAAGCTTTTGTACTGTTAGAGTTAGCTGTGAAGGAGTGACATGAATGAAGTAATATTTGTTTCCCTTCGGGTTTGGTTGTTGGGTCAACTTCAGGTGGTTAACTGACCAGGTTAAAAAATGCTTCCCCTAAAGTTAAAACAGGGACTGATGGAGATGGGTGGCTGTAGCTTTATTTACTAGTGTGTTGACATGGGGCATGTTGTGTCCAAGTCTCATTTTCTTCTGGCTTTGAAAAGAAAGGTGTCTAGCCCTGCACGAGCCCAAGCTAGCACCCATCACATTATGAGTCTTTCTTGTCAATTTAGAGAGGGACAGCCTAAGAACCTTCAGCCCATAAATAGAGAGAGAGAGAGAGATAGATAGATAGATGGGTTTGTTTCTCTTCCTTTCACCTTTCACACGTGTGTGAATCTTGTGAGTTTATAATATTATTATATTTATATCCAAAAGAAGAGCAAGCTAGAATTATAATATTATAATATTATGTCAGGGGGGATCAGAGTTGTTAACTACTTCAATAGGCTGAGTCTGTGAGAGGAGAGAAGCCCTTGTATTGTTGGTTTCTGTCTTTCAAACTTGGTCCAACATGTCATTTTAATTTATTCTTTTTTCTGGCGGTGGAGGTGACTTTGTAACAGTTGTTTTTCATCATAGTTTGTGATAGAGAGAGGAGAAATGAAGGCATGACCAACAAATATTACCCATCCACTCCTTCATTGGGGATAGTTTATGCAGACATGGGTTCTCTTTCTCTGGGTCCCAACAATGGAGTTTCTTCTTCGCAAGAAAGTAACCTCTCCAAGAATTCTGAGGGGGAAAACGGGGGGAGGGCTTGTTGGGGTTTTCACTCCATTAATACAAGCAGCGACGCTGAGGGCAGTGATGATAAGAAGTCGAGTGAGAAACAGTCAAAGCTTTGTGCCAGAGGGCATTGGAGGCCTGCAGAGGATACGAAGCTCAAGGAACTTGTGGCTCTTTATGGCCCTCAGAACTGGAACCTTATAGCAGAGAAGTTGGAAGGAAGATCAGGTAAGAAAGTGAAGATCACTTCTTTCTTTTTTGCCTTTTCCTTTTGGGGGGTAAAATATTGAATTATTGATTTTTACCTTTTCAGGTAAGAGCTGCAGACTGAGATGGTTTAACCAGCTGGACCCAAGAATCAATAGAAGGGCTTTTAGTGAAGAAGAGGAAGAAAGGCTAATGCAAGCTCATAGAATTTATGGGAATAAATGGGCCATGATTGCTAGGCTTTTCCCGGGAAGAACTGATAATGCAGTCAAGAACCATTGGCATGTTATTATGGCTAGGAAGTTTAGGGAACAATCCAGTGCTTACAGGAGGAGAAAGCTGGTGGCCGCTCAATCTGTTTACACAAGGATCGAGGAAAATCCAAGCGGAGATGCTGCACCCACAACAACAACAGAACCACTCAGCAATAATCTTACTACTTTCCCCTTTGGACACTTCAATGGCGGTGGGGTTGATTATGGCTTAACTGCTTTCTATGCACAACAGAGTACGCCTTTTGACTTCTTCCCGGGTGTGTCTTTTTGGTTCCTGCAGCAGTTTGTGCATCTGGGTTTCTGTCTTTTTTTTCCCTCTTGTATTGTAATGTAACAAATTGTGTTGTTGATGATCAGGTTGTAAGGGGAATGAGATGATGGGCAGGTTGAGGCAGGGGAGATCTTGGGATGAAGCTCACGTATCTGGTTTGTACACCCAGCAGCACCAGACTCCATTTTGGATGGCAATGCAACAGTCAAACAACCATGGCCCTTACAGTTTGATAGACTCGCCAGCAGCACCAACGGCTCAATTAGTTTCAGGCAGTGAAGCTTCATCATCGGGTGCAGAAAGCAGGGTATCCAGCCAATTTGAGACCATTCCACCACCATTCATTGACTTTCTTGGAGTAGGAGCCACATGAAGTTAGAAGCGGGTGAAAAAGCTGAAAAAGTTTTTTCACAGAAAACCATCAAAAGAGTGTGCCTCTATGTGGATGTGGTCCAAGATAAATGAGAAAGCCATTAGAGGTAAACAGAATGGATTGTTGTTCCAGTTAGATGACAGTACAAAATCTTTTTCTTGTAACCCCCCCATCCCCTTTTCTCACATCAGACTCTTTCCCTAGGTGAAGGAATAAGTTATATGTTATTCGTCACAATTGCCATGTCACCTCTCTCCCTCTCTCTCTCTCTCTCTCTTTTCTTAATTTTTTTTCCTTTGGGTTTTTAACTTTCTGTCATTGTCCTTTAAGCCCTCGTGTCATCGTGTGGGATATCGGTAAAAAGCTCTTCGTCAATGGCTTCAGATCTGTTATTTGACGGTGCTTCCTCTCCTGCCACGCCCTTCAAAAAGTCACCCCATGCAGGGCTCTCTTTTTGGCTTTCAGTTCAAAATATATTGGACCGCATCATTTATGATCCATTTTCAATAAATTTTTTTTAGAATTATCCCCACATTAAACTAAGAACACAGGTGGCATTCCTTTTGAAAAGAAAAAAGAGGAAAGGACAAACACATATACAAGCCTGAAACGGGTTTTCATGTTACTTTTTTATTTTTAGCGTAGCACGATTTATGCTTTTGCATTAGTATAATATATTGTAGCTGAATATTAAGATTAGGGTAAATGTGTGGGGATAATAAAGACAAAAACAGAGGATTGGAACTATTGAGAACATCCTTTTCTCATGGGCCTGCAAAACTGAGGCAAAAATCCTGCAACTGAAAACCACCATAGCGTATGCGGTTCATGATGGAAACTGTTGAATTCTCCATCCCTCATCAGCAGAATCTCCTGAGACTTGATGATAACCCACATGGGGGTCGCTGTTGATCCAAAAATTCCCTAGGATATTTATTATTTTGCTGATACAAACAAGCATAAAATCTGGTGACATTCATCATCATCCACGCCCCTACTATTTTCAACACCCTGGAAGACAACAGTAATGTGATACGTATTTACCCATTGATTGACATAAACAGTAGTTTACTGACTCAATATTTAATTTTTTGATACGTAATGAATAGTTCATCCCTGACATTTGAAAAGGATGGTTGGGATAATGGATATAGAAAATCAACCCTGGCTCTATTTTTTGTTTTTTAGATGAAAAAAGAAATTGACATTTGCTGATGCATTCTTTTGCACCGTCCGATTGGGCTGCGGGTACCGGAGGCCGGCGGGGAAGCTTCAATGAGTAAGTCGGTAAAAGATCCTGAGTGAATGCTGAATCATAATCATAATAATCGAGTTTTGAATACCATCGGCCATGTAGTGGGCTTTTAGACTTTTATGGGTTTTACTATTTGAGTGAACTTTTTTGTAGGTTGGGCCTTTTTATAATTGGGCCCGTAGGCTATTTATATCCCTATCATTGCCTCCCATTCTCATAGCCAACTTGTCCAGCTGATTTTTGGCTTGTGGTAACAAACATAGCAATAGAGAAGAAATTAACAAACATAACCTTATATCATAGTATATATATCATTGAAAAAATATGACAGTCGAAAAATATGGTCTCACGGTGAGAATATGAGTGTTGGGAAGAAATAATAATAAAAAAAAATATTTAAAGAAAATAGAAAAGAGAATAAAAAATATGTTGGAGTGTGTATTAAAAAATTAGTAACTAAAGTAGAGAATTGCACTGTTTTTAGGTATTTGATAAATTAATCTATTAATTGTGAATAGTGAATACAGATCTCAATCCATGCATGTTACATCTCATATAATAGTTCAATTAACTTGATTATTTTATTTTTCAAACTCTTCTAAAAATGAAATAAAAAATAGGCCCAATTTCAAACAGAGCCTTAACTTGAAATTGGACCTTAACAAAATTCACAACAAAGTCCAATCCTAACCCAGTCAACTGTCACTCGTCATTGTTTTATAATTTATTTTTCTCGCATAATTAAGATTTTTTTTTTTTCTTCACTACGAATGTGTCAATCAGGACAGAAGTACTAGAAAACTACCCAAAGCAGAGAGCTCCTATCTGTGCAATTTGCAATAAAATTCTTTGAATTTTACAAAATTTGTTTTCATAGATAGTACACATTAAACTTGGTATGTCCGTATGTGTAATGGCACTTGTTACCTATTTCTTGTTGCATTTTGTTTAATCCTTGACAATGGACGTTTATTTTAGTTTCAGATTATTAGTATTATGCTTTTGAATTGTGCTATTTTCCCGTTGTTTTTTTTTTGAGTGAGAATCTGCCAAATTCCATTAATAATAAATCAGGAGCATAAAGCTCTTACAATAGAAACTTAAACCGCAGATTAAACATAGCACAAACGCTATGAAATTACACAGCCATAGACTGGATAAAAGCATCTAACAATTAAAGAACTGTCTATGACTACAACCACCACTAACCCAAGAACAACTCCAGAAAAGGAGCAGATCTGTTCAGCAGACTAGATCTAAGGTTAGATCGGGACATGATTAGCCCGAAACGCACTCCTTTATTCCAGGTCGTGAGAGTGATTCTCCCACACCCAAATCTACTCTCCTCGACCCTAAAGGGCAGGAGACACACACTCCTCTGTCATCCTTGATCAAAGACCCAGGACGACAGACAAAATACAAGAAAAATGTGTGGATTTTCCCGTTGTTAGTAAAGTTGAGTAAATTATATACATATATAAAAATGTGTGGATTTTTCACGTGATAAAATACGCTTCTTTTTTTAAAAAAACAAATAGAAGGGAAACAAGGAATCAAAAAACCGAAAAATAGGTGAACTCTTCAACAACAAACCCAAATAAAATAGACGGTGTTAAATCTAAAAACAAAAAATAAGAAATGAGTCCATAAATTCTTCCAAAGGAATTATAAACAAGCTGGCCCTCTAAATTTTGGGTAGAAGCCAAGAAAAAGGCCGTATAAAGCAGCATAAACACCAAAACAAAAAGATTCATGCAAGGGTATAACCATCGCAAAATCCTTTAACTTTATCTAAATCCCTAATGCAAAAAACACAGACGGGGGCACGGATGACCATCGAGATTCCATTCAACCCAACCCAAGCCCCTGCTTGGTAACAACAATTACCAAGGAGCAATTGAGAGGGTGACACTGTCAAAATCCGAGCTGGATCTGTCGACAAGGAGGGGGCACTGTCAAAACTTTTTACTTTTCAATAACACCCAACCTAACTGGATACCAAAAAATGGGATCCTAATTTCTTGGCAATTCAAACTGCCAGGAGTTTAAACTCATTCCAATCTTCAAAGTGTTAAGAGAATAGAAATTAGGGAAAATTGTTTCGGTGATCCCTGGTTTGATAAAAGACGAAATCTCAAGAATTATTGTAGCATTTATCCCGAGAAAAATTAAGGGAATGAGCAAAAGATGATATTCATTTATTTATTTATTTATTTATAATCATAGTGAGTAGGCTTAATTTTAAAGCCCAGTTCCACAGTGGATTACGAGATTAGGTGAGATGGGTAGCAAAAGCTGGGCTAGATCGAATGGCCCTAAACTGTGGTTAATTAGTTAATTAAAAATATATTATCCTTTTTTTCAACTTGTGCAAGTCGTGGTGGGTATTGGGAATCTGCTAGTGTTTGGTATGGTATTCACATCTCTATCAGCTGAGTCTTTTCCCACTAGCAGATAATTAAGGAAATTAAAGTGGGACTACCTCTTTTTTCCTGCCTTCTTTTTGGGTGGGGAAGTTAAAAGTACAATCCCACATCTTTTTTTTTTTTCCATGGAAAACAACGTCTCTTCTGACAATTTTACTTTTCCAGCACTTCATTTCCAACATAATTTCAACGAAATAAACTAAAATATTAGGCTTCAACGTCAATCATTCATTCCCCCCTCTTATCATCTCATTCACGTTCATCATTCAACAGTAGAAGAAAACCCTCTCTAATAATTGTGTGCGGTAAATAGGGCCGGCTGGAAATATTTTGAGAATTCATCTTTGTTTTAATGCATTTAATTTTAACAAATAACATATTTTATGGTGAGTAACATACAGTTTTTTTTTTTTTTTTTAAATGTAGAATTTAATTTGTATAAAATAAAATTTATTTTATTCTAAAAATTATTTTACTAAACAAACTTCGACACATGTTGGTTTTAAGTTTAGGTAAAAGTATGAGTTTAATTACGATTTTAGAGGTGCCATTAATCTGAATTTTCATTTTTTTTTCTTTTATTTTTTCCTAATGGCTCAATATCTTGAGATTCAATTCTTTTTAATTATTTTTATTATAATTGGAACCTTAATTAAAGATTGACTAATTTTTTTTTCATAATTGGGTCATTAATTTTTTATTTTTTATAAAAACAAACTTAATTATATTATTACTATTTAAAGTACATTCAGCGGGCCGGTGTGTATCACAAACTTCACCTAGGGGGAACGTGCATCACCAATCCAACTATCAAATTCCTTTTTTTCTCTTTTGAATATGCGTAATTTTTTAATTTTTAATTTTTGTGAGTTGAATATGCGTAATTGCGTATGAAACTTTCCTCAGCTTTCTTCTCCAAATGCAGTGAAATTTCTTGATCCGTGGCCATGAGAAGTTATCTTGTCTGTGATCTACAAATATCTTTCATTTTTCAACTCCTCAGCATGTTTTTCATGTTCAGCTTTTAATAATCTTTGTGAAGCTACGATTTTAGAAAATGATGGAATACTACAATTTTTATTATAATAATTTCACAAAAATATTAAATAATACGTACATTTAATAATTATTTAGTGGTTGATGTAATAAGTATCTGGTTAATTTTTTTTTTATTAAATTCTTAGGACCAAAAAAAAGAAAAGAAAAAGAGAATAGAAGAGAGAATTTATGAGTGAGCAAGCTCTAGCCACATATTTAGTAACCGATAATGCTGAAGGTAGGATATTATGATAGAGAAAAAGCCAAGCACATTTTTGCCTTTATATAGAAGCAAAAGCACAAAAAGAAAAACAGGGTGATAACAACCCTTTCATGGCATCACATGCCTTGGGGTCCCATTCCAACTAATCTTGTGCACAAATCGTCCTCACAGTGTCGATACCAACAATTAAATATCTGAATGTTTTTCCCTGCCTGAAAGATCATAGACACATCATATACAGCAATTAAAATTTCATATATCTGTCCAGGAAGAATGAAATAAGGGAAGGTCCACTTTATTTACTTTATATATATCTACTGTGAAAGAAAATGAAACAAAATAGCTAAAAGGAAAACCAAAAGTAAGGCAGAAAAAAGATGACTTTTTATCCTTGTTTTCCACCTTTTGGTTGTTACAGGTACGATTCTTTAGGCTTGAGAGAGAGCAATGGTTGGCCTTTTCTGAATGTATTCAAGTTATCAGCATGAATGTGGGCCTAAAAAACTTTTCTATTTTTTGAATCTGCTCCATCTCTGAATCTATACTCACCCCTGCGTCTCTTGAACGGTGACATGCAGCAAGTATTAACAAATTAATTTAAATATACCAGCAATACAAATTCTATACACTAGTTGTTAGGAAAATTTCCCGATTTCTTATAATTAATTAGAAGCGGGAAAAAAAATATGGAAAAATAAGTAATCACAAAATATAAAGATTTAAGTAATTCATCTTCAAGGGTTATGTTCATTATGTTGCGATAAAATTTTTCAATTTTTAAAATATGGTAAAAGAAGGTCTCAGCCAGAACGCATTACAAAACCCTAATATTTTACATAAGAACCTTCAATTGGGTCAAAACAGGTCTCAGCCAGAACGCATTACAAAACCCTAATATTTTACATAAGAACCTTCAATTGGGTCAAAACACATAAATGACCGGATTGGACACAAATAAGGCTCCACGTAGCTTAATACTTGCAACCTTGAGTTTTTCAAAAATACTTCTGTAAACAGGCAGGACAAGAACACCAATCAATTTGCATGATATTGCTGAATTCTTTTTCAGATGTTAATTTTCTTTTCCCGGGTTCAATATGAACGACGTTGCTTGATACGCCCTCCGGAATCCAGATTTCAATGTTAAGTTGATGGGAGGCTGGGTTGTCATAGCAGCAGAATCTAGGCTTTCTGCAACTTTGTTTTCTGATCAAAAGGAAAGTTCGTCAGTACTTCAGGGAGTCAGTTCCACAGCTTGATATCCCCTTTTCGAGTTTTCTCAGAATTGAAGGATCTACGAATAGCTAATTCATGAGAATAACGGCAGTAAGAATTCTGAGAGGAGAAAGTTTGAAAATATTCTAAGCTTAAGGTAGAACAAGAGTAAGTATTTGCTAAGGTTGAACTAAACATTATTTATTGAAAGCTCCTGGAAAAAGCAATATTTTTTTCCCAGATTTATCACAGAAAAAGAAAGCAATAAAATTTTCCAGACTACGGCCTACATTATTGTACATTACTGGATTTTGATCCATCCAAGAATCTAATATATTTGTTCCAGCTCTATCTCACACTCCCACATATAGGTATGTACAAGAACACTGAAAAACCATTTAAGGTGAAGGCAAAAACACCTAGCTATACTGTTACAGATGAGACGATTAGGCAGCTACATATTCATTGAAAAAAAAGAAAAGAAAAAAGGCAGCTATATGAGCTAGTAAGAGATGCATCTTCACTCCTACAAAAGTGACATTTATCTGGTCTTCCTCCAAATTGGATTGCTTTGCTAACCACTTCCTGCATTGAGGCTGGTTAATGATTCGACCTTAGGCACGAAAAAGGCCACACAAATTTGTCAGCAGGGAAAGGTTGCAGAGAGGTAAACCCCATTTGTTACATTGCCATCACAAGCAGAGTTTACAACGCAAGTTTCTCTCTGATTATGTGCTCTCATGGAAATTTAGTGACCGGGATAAGGCTGCAGGGTTGGCTTGCAGCACTGGAGATGTCTCGACCACATGACTTTTGTCATTACCCTTTGATTGGAATGCCTTAAAGAGACTTCCACCATTGGCAGGATTAGTCTTCTCATTCCTGATCCCAAGTGTTGCCAATATAGAGCTCCTTGCGGCTTCACTGGAATCGTCAATTCTCAAAGTTTTAGGAATCCAAACACATGTTTCTGAACTTTGCTCTTTAACAGACTCTTCTTGCTGTGAGTTGGCTGGATTAAGGATGCTCCCATCCCTTGAATGTTTGCCCAAGGTTGGGGAATTAGGAGCAGAGCTTTGGCCACTGTGGCTAAGAAAAGAGGATGGTGGGGAAAGAGATTGTATATTCCAAGAGCCTGGTACAGTACAACCCCAAAATGCTGGAGCAGGGTAGAACGGTAGTGGATATCCTGATGGGCACAAAGCAGATGGAGGCATTACAGAGCCCCAGTGAGCTGAGTTCCACTGTAAAGGCCAAGGGGTCCCTGGAAAGCACGGTACTTGAGGAGGAAACCCTTGATAATTTTTAACTGCCGACTCTTGCAAACCTTCCCTCTCAGTTGAATTTGAAGCTGTGATAGAGGATCCACTTGAGTGATCATCCCCATTATCTCCTCCTCTAGAAACAAGAGTTCTTTGCTCAGGTCTATGAAACCCATTTTGAACATGGTTTTGTGATTTCTCTGCAAGGTTCAATACAGAAGCCATGGATTCACAAAGAGGAGAATCCGAGCCAAAGGTGAGGACGGTTCCATTTTTTCCCATTGCAGAGCTGTGTACTCCATTAGCTCGGGCCGTTTGAAGAGCCTCTGAAACTATAATGTGACGATAGTGTGAACTAGAGTTGTTCTTGTTCTTACGGCGACCAGCACCTACGGGTACATTCCTCATAGTTCCACCAGCAGTCCAGTATCTTTGACAGTTCTTACAGAAATGACGGGGCTGGTTGACATTGTAATTGTTGTAGTAACAGAACTTGGTATCCATGCTATTACACCGGGGACATGGAAGTATTTTGTCAGGCTTCTTCAGCGTCTTTTCTTGTGAGATAGTTGTCTCGCTCTCTTCTCCATTCTTGGAGGCTTTTAGTGACGAAGTTTCTCTGTCAATCAAGGGAGTTTGGGGGTTCTCGCTAATTCCTGATGATGTTGAATGATCTTTAGAGTCTTCTACGGTCTGATATGAGTTACAATCTTCCTGTTTATCTTCGGTGGGTTCTCTTCCCAAGTGTACCTAATATTTCAAATAGAAGTTCCAATGAGAAAAAAATAGTAGCTATAGCAAGGAGAAAACTAAAATATAAGGTTTTAAATACAGCAAGAACAATAAGATAAGAACCACCAGACAATCAAAGATTTGGCTTCAAGCATAACTTTTCATATGTATTAGTGAATAGATTGATGTGTGAATACATGCTAGAAGGGTTTTATTGATATGCTTTTGGTTCATATTATTTAATTAAATGTAACTATTATGAGAAGATCGGAAGCCATTTGACCGGCCATATTTTGCACTGTTCGCTTTCATGTAACTCATAACAGCATAAAACAAGAAAAAGTAGTAATCAATCTTCAGCTTTTTCTTACGCTTAGAAACCCTGTTCATACACTCTCTCTTTTTCTCAGAAAAAAAAAAAAAAAAAGTTCATATACAATCATTAGAGGAAAGTGTAGTAGAAAGGAGGGGAATAAGAAAACTGTAGAAAAGAAAAAAGGACTAAAGCTGCAAATATATGTTGCTGGTAATTGTTAGATTAATTCAATCATGTCTTGGACAGGAGGATCAATCCAACACACTAGCAGACATAGAAAAACAGAACAGTAACTAAAGATATTAACATAAGAAAAAAAGCTAGCGATCATAAAGTGGATTAAATTTCCCTCATCACTACAGAAAAACCCAAAAGCTCATCTTAGAATTTATCATAAAGTAGTTGAATCTGACAAAAATTTCCAATAAAGAAAGTTCTAGAATATCATATCTCTTTTTGTGATATATTCTAAAGAGTTCTTCAGCTCAGTCAATCCACAAAACTTTACGTATCAGTTCAAAGACAACAACGAAAGATTTCATTACAAAGGAGTAAAGAATCTGTCAGAGATGGCGAAACATTGATTCATAACCCACAATTAAACAAAACAGATTATGAATTGTTAGCAAAAAAGACAAAAGGGTTTCAAAAACTCCTTTTGGATTATCTTAAGAATATAGAAAACACACAAAGAACTCTTACTCTGAAACAGAGTTTATCAAAGAGGCACCAGTCAGAAAGTGTTCAAAAGTAAAATATAATTGGCTATAATCAAACTGCAGTGACGAATTATTATATTGGAAGCTCATTAGTTTCAAAACCAACGACTCCAAAATATGATCCCAAAAAAAAAAAAGGAAGAAAAAAGAAGAAAATAATGAAAAGTGAACAGATGAAATCAAACTCAGAAAACTCGAGCTAACTCAAAGAACAACCAGAAAATGATTCTTTAGTTCCCTACAAAAATGATATTTACGTTTAGAGGTAACCCAATCAACCATTTGAAATTTCTGGATTTCTGAAAAATGGGTTCCTCTTAGAATTGCAAACAAGAACATAAATTGACACCTAAAATCCTAAAATATCGTGAAATAAGACTGACCCAGTAATAGTTTCGAGCTTCTGAAAAGTGGGCTGGTCTTAAAATTGAAATAACAGAAGGCATATATGTGATATTCAAATTCAATACAAAGCAAGGCACATGCATACCTGATCCCCTTCTTGCACAGCACCTTCTCTGCCACAATTCTCTTCGAGGGAAGAAGTGGTTGAAGAAAGAAGATTTTGGTCAAAGCGATCTTCAGCTCCACATAGCTCATTAGCACAACTTCTCTGCTTCAGTGGCAAAGGAATCGTCTTACCGAACAGCTTTATCGCCGGGTCTTTTAACTGAGACATTCTCTGGCTCTCTCTGTTCCAACTCCGAGTCTTTCTTTCTGTGTCTCTAGATAACAACGGTGCACGTCTCTGCTGCGGGTCGTCGTTTTGGTCGTTTTGGTGCGAGAGTGTGGGCTTAGAATTTGGTCGAGGATGAGAAAATGTTGGGGAATTGGAAAGAGTGGGGGTGTTTAACGAGGTGAGAATGAGAATGCCACATCATTAAAGCGGAAATTTTGTGAGCCACAAGTTCTTGTGGCCTCTGAGATCTTTCCGTGCTGTAGGATTCCCCACATTTCTCCAAAAGACACTGCTCTGCTGTCTCCACCTTTTCTTCCATGTCACCGCCGCCCCTATTCTCCTTTTTTGTTTTGTCTTTTTTTTTTTTTCCTTTTTCTTTCTCTCAAAATGCTCATTCCCATTTTCATTCACTTTTATATAAATAATGTTACTCTTCACATTTATTATATACCAACCAAAATAATGTGTTCTAAGTAATTTTTTTAAAATATTAGTGTTATTACTTTTCATACTCATTTATCAAATTTATTTTACACAGGCTCTTTTCATGTCAGACACTTAGAAAAAAAAAAAACTTAAAACACGTCACGTAGTCAGTATAAAATTAGTGTGAAGAATAATATTACTCTTTTTTTAAATGACTGACATGAAAAGCCCTTTAAAACACACTACGTCGGCCAATGTGAAAAGAAAAATATTACTCATCATTTTTTTTGTTGTCTTAATTTTAGTTTTTTTTTTAAAAAAAATAAATAAATTGATGTAAATGTGTCATATAGGATGAGAATGTTAGGAAATGCTCATCAAAAAATGTTGAATAGCATTTATCATGTGAAAATGAATATAATAAATGAGTGTTAAAAATAGCATTACTAATTTTATATTTTAATCATCCCTCAAAGTCTTAAATATTAGTATAAGTTTTGGTTTGTATCTTGTGTTTTGTGCATACAAAACAAAAATTAAGGTGCCACGTGCTCTTTCTATCTTGTATATTGTCGGTAACAGAACTAGAGGGAGGTAGAGGGTCATTGCAGTTAAAATATTTTATATTTAGATAAAATTGTTCTTTAAAATATTTATATATACAAGTATATGTATTTTTTTAGCCTAAAAATTAGGATTGTCTCTATCAAAATTACACTTGCTCCCTCATTAATGTTTTGGTTCCTCCCTATTAAGAAATTCGAATATCATCCCTATATTATATGCAAATAGGACAAACCTTGCATTATATTCCCCCTACACCACGCTTCCACAAGGATGGGGGTGCCAATGAGTTGAAAAGTATTCACTTGTTTAAAATCATGATATGAAAGAATTTTGATCTCATTTATTGAGTTTGGTTTGAACAGCTTCAACTACACGAATATTTATTGAATTTATTTAGTAGCTTAAACAAACTTGATGGTAAGTTGACCCAAATGTCTTTTATAACAGAAAGTCTGCTTACTCTTCTTTGTAAGATTAATGATCTTGAGATGCTTTAAATTTTTTATTCAAATTCTTGTTTTTATTCTGAATATTGACACGTCCAAGATTTTTAAATCAACTACTCCAAAACTCATTGATAGAACCCCAAAAATTAAAAAAAGAAAAGAAAACTCAAGCACAATTGTTTTGGTGTTTTTAAAAAGCTATTTTTGAGAAGAAAAAAATGAAAATAGGTTCTGAATAAGGCTGGTAAATTTTTACATGATTCGCAAACTCAATATAAACCTAATACGAAATTGACGGATTATAATTTTGTATAATCAGGGTTTAAGTTAATTTGGGTTGACCTGAATTAACTCATTTAATAAACGGGTCAATTCAGAGTCAACTCGTTTAACCTATGAGTGACCTGCATAATTTGTATAAATTAAATTACAATTTTTTATAATAAAAAAAAAACTCTAAAAAGCTAAAATTAATATAAAATAATATAAATTAAAATTTGTTTCCTTTTTGTATAGTTGACCCGTGAATAAACCCGACACGAAAAAACAAAAAAAAAAAAACTTGGGACAAATGTAAAGCTAAGCAAATTGCTGTAATATCCTTTTTTAAAAAAAAAAAACAAAACAAAACAAAACTCGTTTTTAAGTTTTAAAACCTCTAAAAATATGTTTTCGATTTTAGTTATTTTTTAGATATTGATTCAAGAAAGCCAATTTTCAGAAATCATAATCTGAAGAAGTTTTGGTGGGTGAGATCTAATTTTCAGCTTTTAAAACCTGAAAAAAAAAAGAAAAAAAAATCCGAAATACAAATAGATATTAGAAGCTTTACGAACTCTTTAAGCTCTTTTACGGTGGTTGGGAAATTAGTGTAGCGTCTTGTCTAAAAGATTAAGAGTAAAGATAAAACACAGTCTGGGCTGATGCTACAGTGCATCGGGCCCAGCCCAAGCACATGAACAGTAATTTTACTGTTCATGGGCCCTATGAACAGTGGTTTTGTTTTGTTTTTTTTTTTTTTTTTTTTTTTTTCCTCTGATTTAGCCCAGGCTGATGCACTGTAGCATCAGCCTGGACTGATGCCAATCACCACTCAAAGATTAATGCTACATAGGATACTATATTTATTGGATTAACGTTGTACTATTTATTATTCGTTATATTTTTTTTTTATAAGAATTTGTTAGCACTATCACATTATAGTCCAGTAAAATAGAAAATGAGATGGAGGGTGTAGTATATGTAACTTTAGAGTACTAACAATAGTTTTTTTAAAATTCCATTCACTTCTCTAATGTAGAGAAAACTATTAAAAAAATTAAATAACAAAAAAAAAAAAAATTAGCACCAGCTTCCTTTAGTATTTCATAAACTATAAAAATACCAAGAGAACCAAAAGTTGTTTCATTCATTTAAGGAACCAAAAATAGTTCAAATGAGTGATACTATAAATATTATAACTATTACTATAAATGTTTTTAGAATAATACTAGAAATCATACTTTTAATCTACTCTTCAATCAACTATTTTTTTTTTTTTAAAGTAGATTGACAGTGTCACATCAGCATAGTAAAACAATGTTAAGATAAAAATGAAATTTATAGTATTACTTATTTATATAATTGATAAAATAATTAAGTAAAAATTGGAATTTATCAATAAATTTGTTATTTATTAATCAGACATAAATTAACTACAAATTAATTTATAGCTAATTCTTATAAACCAATCTAATAAAATGACATACGTTTCTAACGCATGTAAGAAGCACATAATTTTTTATTGATACTATTAAAAAAAATGTGAGAATCACATATTATTAAAAAAAATACATAATTCTCATATGATAAAAAACACATATTATTTTATTAAACTAATTTATATAAACTAACTACAAATCTGTCTATAGTTAATTTTTGTCCGTATTAATCATACAATCTTAATTATTTTACTATTACAAACTACTACGTCAATTTCTCTATAAGAAATTATAATACCACAAAGTACACGCCATCTTTTTTGAGTAGTTATTGATTTTCATGTTTAAAAAAAAAAAAAAAAAAAGGTTAAAAAGCTGGCAGAGCCTACTTGCAATACAAACACGTGGCAGGTAGCCCGCCGGGGTGCCTTGTATAGCCTGCAAAGAGTTAACACCTGCCCCCTGCCACATCAGCACCATATTCAATGTAGACCCACCTGCAAAAAGCGAAGTGAAAAGGTCATTTGACAACATCCCTGCCGTCCATTTCTTACCAATAGTATCTCGGCACGTTTCCGCGGTTGAAGATGTACCTCCCTAATTCAAGTCGGCATTTGTGACAAAGAATCTTCTTCCAGTGGCTGTCCTTTGCTGAATTAGAAGGCATATTTTTCTTAGTGACTGCCACGTGTCCAGTTCAGGGAGGTGATAAGACCGGACCACAGCTTTTTCCATCGAAAAATGATTCTTTTATAATTCTATAGACTTCTACTGTCCAATTTTTACAAAATTATCCTTAATTTTGTAAAACCATTGATTATGGAATTAGACGTATAGTATGTCTTTTTTTTTCTTATCTAATACAATAATTTTAAATACTAAACTCTAATCCCCTTTTTATTTAATTATACTATTGTTCATCAGATTTTTTTTTAATAAAGGTTGATTCAAGGAGTAATGATCAATATCACATCATCCTAATAATATAAGAATGAGATAATAACTGAATATGTAACATTATTCCATCCAATAGCCCTTCTTTCATCTTTCAAAATGTTGGTGGCTTTCAGAAGAAACCCATCCCTTATGGGTTATTATCATTTAGCATCAACCTCCCAATTGTTTTTAGTTTTCACCCCTTGCGAGTTTCAAAAACCAGTTACAGCTAGCCCCCCCCAATATATAAAAAGGGGAAGAGAGCTTTCAGTTGCCAACTTTAGGACCAATGACTTTGATTGCACCCTAAGTTTTAGCTTTATTAAGGATGAAATGGAGTTAAAAGGAGACATTAGAATACCAATGGAAAATAAAAGGAAAATGCTTTTGCTACTTATTTATTATAATTCTTTACAAACTTATGTGCTATCCTACATGAATGCCACATGGTGCCACATATGGTGAAAAAATTAAGCAATAAAATTTGACATGTAAGTTTACTTATTGAGTACATTGAAAATGTCACATGACTATCATGTCCGTTTATAAAGAATTTGTGATAAAAACTATAATACTCTAGCAGCACTGAAAACAAAAACAAAAAATTAATTTCTTATTAGACTTTCATACCATTTGACAAATGTGACAATGGCTATTAGCTATAAAAAATAATAATAATAATAAATAAATAAATAATTGAAGGGTTGATAGATATTGCTACGTCAGCTTGTAAGATAGGAGATAAGTATTTACAATTATTCATTGATATATAGATATGAGTAGGATGTTTTCATTTTCATCCTCTTTTCCTAATTAGAAAAGAACACTCAACACTCATATTTCATAGAGTAATGCTATAGGTAATGCTTCCTTAATTGGATCCAAGATCACAAAAGCATACTCAAAACAACAAACTCATGCACAGGAGCGGAACTAGGATTTAGGTTTTGGGGGGGTAAAACTAAAAAATAAAAAATTTAAGGGGGTCAAAAATAAATTTTTAAAGGTATATCTTAAAAAAATACAAAAAACAAAAAACAAAAACGAAAACTTATAAGTGGAATTATAAAATTTTGGGGGGGCTGTAAGCTTGGGCTTGGCTCATGCATGCAAAGGGTTTTCGCAACGCCATTGTAGGTACGTAAAAGTCTGCCTAATTTGTTAGATTTTTACCCTACTCAAAAATGTAACCTCTTCTTCTTGATAAGAGAGAAACACAGAACTGATTCAACATATGGTATCATGTGTATTTGTACTAGGACCATTTATGATCTGTTTTTAATAATTACGAACAAAATTTAGAGATATCATGAACATGTGCTGATACAGGACACGGCTTGTTTTGATTTAATACAATTAAGTTGGATAGTCTCTACACACTAAGGAAAACGTTAGTTTTATCTGCAAAATATTTTTATTGGATATAGCTAGCTTCATGATCTACAAGCCACTAATTTGGTAGTGTTGAAAAAAATAGCAATATCATTTCACTTTAACACAGATAATATCCAATGGCCAAAAAAAAAAAAACACCGATAAAATCCTCTCTATTTGGTTTTAACTGGAACTTTATTCAAATTTTTTGTCCAGATTTTAGTACTAAATTAGCAAATCTAAAAGGTGATTATGACGCCGTGTCATTTAAAACCTGAATGCACCACCATCGATGACCCACCACCTGAGTGGATTTGTTGTTGCAGGGTCTAGTTATACTGGGCCTTCCATGGACGACTGTGGGTATTTGTTAGCACTATATACAATATATGGGAAGAATTCTACTTTCTTTTTTTTTTCTAAAAAAATTATTATTATTTTTACGCAAGAATAAACTCAATGAAAATATGAAACAAATTATAAGTGAGGTGGACACCCCAACAACATAGTCCTAAAAAAAAAATCCAATACTTGAAAAAAGTACAAAAAATAACTAGAAATGAGCCATAGAATGGCCCGTTCCAATTTTGTTTCTTAGACTGAAAGCCAAGAAAGGGGCTACCCTGAGAGGTGGTCTAGCTCTGATGCAGATCACGAAAGAGCCTACTTGGGATGACTTCTGCAATGACAACAAGGGGACTTGGAGGCCACAACAAGAAAGAAAGCACTGTAAAATACAGATCTGGAGCGGTTGATGAGGAATTTCTCACCAATGTCCCACATAAGGGGTGCCCCAATAGGCACTAGATGAAGCTCAAATGACATCGATTTATTTTGTCTCCACATTAAAATGAGGGGCATTTGTAATAGAGGAGATTGTAGACAACATAAAATAACAACAAAGTCATCGATATGTAGTCTAGTGGTTTGAGGGAGCGGTAGGCAGGTGAGTAAGGCCCACGTGCGGGGAAAGAGGATTGAGAGGGGAGAGCATCTCAGTTGGATGGCAAATCTAGGTTTGATAAACCCAAATTTGTCGTCCAAGGAAGGCATGTGGGTCTCACTCAATGGGAGAGAGAGACGGTGGAGTGAAAAGGCCAAGCATGTGGTGGCAGAGGATGTGGAGTTATAGATTAGGGTTGCAAACTAATGAAAGAAAGAGAAAAATGAAAGGAATGGTTTTTTCTTTCTTTTTTTGGGGTGGGGGGGGTTGTTAATGGGTGTATATTCTTAATTCTGGAAAGAATTCTAACTATTTTAAAAATTGTTGAGCTGCAATAATTCTTTGTTAACGTAGGTAGTTTTTAGAACATTTCTATTAATTATGTTAGTGAATCACTAAAAAAATGAAAGGAAAAACCTCTTTCGGTTTAGCAAATACCTGAGAGTTAATTGTAAAAATTAGAAACTTTGGAAACGATCTGACACAAGGGCAAAATTGCAACTTTATAATTTCCTTAAAATTTAAAGTATTATAGTACGTTGATTGGATCTTACCTTCTTACTTAAGTCTTTTCACTTGTTTTTTTTTTTTTGTGGATAGTCTTTTCACTTGGTTCATTCTCCTTGTTGGTGGCTACATCATCATCTTATCCATTAATAATTAACTTTGATTGTCTACTTTTTTTTCTTTTTCTTTTTCTTTTTGTAATTCAATTAAAGAATTCGCTGCTTCTTTGTGTACAATTTAGATATGCAATTTCTGCTCCTAGCATTTTGATGGATTGACTTATATGAGTTATATTACAGTTTTTGAGTTCAAACTTTTATTTATCAATTTATAGCTAAATATTTAAAAACTTTATGAAGTTTAAATTCATGTATGAGAAAATATGTTAAAATATTAATTAAATAATTAAATTTATTATTTTTTATGAAGTTAAGTTTTTGCAAAAAAAAATTTCTTATAAATGTTGTAGATAAAAATTTTCAACACAATTACTAAAAATTTTATGTATCCCTTAATAAGTAAAAAATACATAATTTTTTAATAACATTAATAAAAACTTATGTACTACTTCACACATGCTCAAATAACATATAACTTTTCTAGAGACAGCATTAAAAGAATTCATACCACAGAATTTGTGATTTTGAGATAATTCTTTTTTTTTTTTAAAAAAAAAAAATGCAGAAGAAGAAGAATTTCGCGCAGTGCTTGAAAAAGGGTTCCGGACCTTCTGGTACATGGATAAAGAAGGCAAGTGGAGGTACCTTTTTAAGTTGTCGTGAGATGTGATAAGGTTGTCATGCTGCTGATGATAACAAGCACAACGTTATTTCTCTATCTTTTATTAATAGAAAAAAGGAGTTAAAATGACTTCCAAACTGCCAACAGTAGCCTAAAGCAAGAGCTCCACAACTTCTTTTTATTTATTTATTTTTTCTATTTTTGGCCGACCAGAAAGGATTTCTTGGTCATAAAGTGCTTAGATCTAATTGCATTAAGCCATTAACATTAATATTGATAAGATGGGCCGAAGCTTTTTTTCTGAGCGAGAAAGACTCATATTTGTGACAAGCAGGACATTTTGAGGAAGAATTAATACATTCTGATTTGACAATTCCTTAAACTCTAGTGGGCTTTTGGGCCATAATGTTGACCACTACATTTACGCATGCCACACTATAAACTGTTGCCGCCACAAACTCCGATGAAAAGGGAATCAAAGGGATATGTCATATGAGGTATAAATCTAACGAAAAATATGATGCATCATACCCAGAAAAATAATCCTTAACGGGAAGCAGCTTAGAGAAAGAACTACTTAGATGGTGCCTCCAATCCCAAATTGAAACCCAAGCATAAAAAGAAAATGATCAGAAGAAAAGAAAGAAATTATCATTCCATCTTCAAGCTCAAAAATATGTCCTTCAAGTATGATATATCCAACCACCGAAGGGCCCATAAAGCCCGCCTACTCTGGAGCCCCTTGAGCCCAACAATAGCTGAACCACCTATTGCTGAAGAGCTCTTGAGACTTGCCTACCAAAGAGCATGTCACCCAGTCAAGGACATTAGGGCCAACGGGTTAAGGATAAGCCCGTTGACATGGCCCAAGGACCTACTCTATTCCAAGACTATAATACACCTATACCTCAATATATGCACTACAATCAATTCTCTCTCTTGCTAGGTCAGATAACCACTTGACCATGTCATGAAACCTTCCTTTCTCAATAAGGATTTAGGCATTGGTCAGGATTTAACGAAATTTGTAAAAATATTCACGCCTAAATCTTTCAATTTTTTTTTTTAAAATTTTTAAATTAAGAGTATTTTGAAAATTTTGAAATGATTTAACGGAAAATTCAAACGGGGGATAAAATTGAAAAAAGATAGAAAGTTCGATACAAGAAATTAAGAGGTTTTAAATTTAAACAGACATTGTAAAAGAAATAATAATTCATGCATAAGTGAAGTTATCCCTTATTTTTTTTAATGTATCTCTTGATGGCAGTCCACTAAATAAACTCTTAGACCTTACTCACTGACCTTGCGGAAGTCAGCAAGAAGATATTACAAATAAAACAAGTCCACTTTATTCATGGTGCTTTACCAACAATTGTGAATTTTTTATTAGTCCAGAAAGGCACCTGAGGTTCCTTTTATAAAGCAGAAAGTTTGCTTCTTATAAAATAATCCTCCATAACAAAAATGTGCTACCTGCCTTTTAGACTTTGGTGAAATGATGAATCTGTTCTTCACCAACACATACCTACATAATATATATAGATCTATTTTACTCTAAAAGGAGAACTAGCTTAGTGAGAAATTAACAAATAATTATCATAATTAACTTGGGATGTAATGAGAATGGCAGGCAATACCCTTCATCTACTTGTGATGCTTCTGGCTTTCTCTAACCTTATCTCCTTGAATGCTGTCCCAATATCAAGTGAACATCCAACAGTTATCTATATCTCAAAATTGCTTAATTACTTTTCTGTTCGAGTTCATGCTTAACCAATATTTTGTTTTGCAATTGCAGGGGCAAGAAATCTATTGCATGACAGTAAAGATATTATTGCAGCTTCTAGGCCTAGGAGTATCCGTGGGGTATATCACCTGCTCTCTCTCTCTCTCTCTCTCTCTCTATGTTTTTAATCAAAGGGTATTCAACTCTTCTGTTTGTCTCGTGGTAACAGGCAATCACAAGGCAATTTGTGGAAGAGGAGATCACCAATGGCAGGAGGGATTTGGAATTTGCTGATTATCCAGGATCTGGGGCTAATCACCACCATACTCCAATGCCGCCAGCAGGGAGAGACTAAATCATTTGTTTAATTAGATGTTCTTGGTGTTAGCATGACAACCTTAAATAAGAATTACTTATGTTAATGTAGCTGCTTCTTGTGTCTGCTCTTTATTTAAGTTACAAGTATCGAAAGACAGGATGAAAGACAATTTGGGAATACTTGGATCAACATCCTTTTCTTGATGTTTAATTTTCTTAAGAAACAAGGATTCTTCCACGAAGATGGGAATACTTTTGAAGAGGTTTATAGTAGCAAGAACGTAAAAGATTCATTTGTTTCATTATCCTGAAACTCAGCATTTTTTTAAAAGAAAAAAACAGGATGATATGCAAGTATAAAGCTGATCTTATTGTCTTTGGAATTTATGCATTTGTCATTGTTAGACCACTGTTTGAGCTGGAATCCGAACATTTATCAATCAATTAAAAAAATTTTGAGCAGGAATTCGAATACCAATCAATCCATTGTTCTTAGGGTGGCACAATCACCTCTAGAAGTTCCCTCAAGAGTTTTTGGAGGTGACCCTAACCTATTGTGGTGGTTCAGCCAAACTTGTGAGAGTTTTCGAGAGTTGCCTTAGGCCACCTTCTAACCTTTCAGGGTGGCCGACCCTCTACCCTAGGAAAGGGGGTGGTCCAGCCAACCTAAGTGGCGGAGAACCCTCCCCTCTCCACCATCATCAATTTTTTTTTTTTTTTAAATTTTTTAAATTTTTTTTATGTACTTTTTTAATACCGAGCCAAACCACATGTATCAATTATACAATTAATACTTTAACACACCCTAACACATATATAATCACAAAAGACAACCCATTAGATTTGTACAATTGAAAATTAGAAGTTCTAAATGCATGTAGCTCGCGTGGGTGGTGGGCTAGTGGCCAAGGCACTAGACAAAGACTTTGAAAAAGCTGGATGAGAGCAACTTTTGCTATGCTCAAAATCTTTAGGTTTCTAAATTAATTGTTTTCCTTAAATGGCTTGGCTTCCAAGTTTCAAAGTGTTAGGTACTATTAAAGTTTATCTTGAGGCGTTGAAAAAACAATGTTAGGTGAATCTTGATAAAGATCGAAAGCGTCGAAATAGAGATATTAGTGGAGGAAGTGGGTCTAAGGTGCTAGTCACTACCACTCTATCCCTAATGTTTCTTTCTTATTAGCAAATGAGCATATATGCCAACAAAGAATCTCATCTCCATTGTCGCTGATAAGGTAGAGGAAGATAGCTTTTCATTTTAAGACATACAAATCTCTTTATAAAATAGCATATAAAATTTTGAAGAAGAAAAGTTCATGTAAGTTACTTATATGTTAATTATCTTTTCCGCCCATGAATTTTCACTCATTTATAAGTTGTTCTCATGAAGTGATACTGGCCACACTCGACCACCCCTAAATGAAATAGTGTTTAGGGGTGGCTCGGCTACTCTTCATAGGATAAATCGCCATTACAAACCATTTGGGTGATCTAGCCACTACCTCCTAGTGTTGTGGGTTGTTCGGGCATCTCATGGAATTTTTTTTCTTCATTGATTGCTGTTTTTAAATAAAAAAAAAAAAACTTTTTAAAATTTTAAAGATATTTATATAAATTTAGTTTATAAACATATGGTATTTTTGTCATTTTTTTTAAAATTATTTTTTAATGATTTTGACTAACAGATGTTGAGTTTGTACTGACAAATTATAGTTCAATGCGACTAAGTATGACGTGTGTCAGTTCATAGTGACAAGTTGTAAATGAGCGGTAGTTCATGGGAAAATAGGTAATTAACCCTTAATTCTAGTAATAAATGAATTCCATGAAAAACATTTAGCGTGACAATTGGTCGTTTTATACAAATAGATAATTCCATCTTCTACTGCATTAAGAGCAGTTCATAATTAGTGAAATGATTAATTAAATTTACAATTCATTTTTTTTACTTAACCATTCCACTAATTATGAATTATCATGTTAATTTGTACGGAAACTAAATGTAAAAGCTTTAACAACACTCTTTAAAGTATCATCATAGTCGCCAAATAATTAAAACGAAGTAAAAAGGACGTATGAACACGTTGATAAATACTAACACAAAAAGTAATGACACTATCTAACCTTAGGCTCCTTTTGTATTGACGTAAAACTTTTTATAGAAAAGATTTTTCTTATTTTTAAGTATTTGATACGACTGAAATCTTGGTCAAACAAAAAACATATTTTATTTACTAGGAAAAGCTCTTTTAAGCTGCATAAAATGATTTTTATTTATTTTTATTTTTGTAAACCATTTTTTGATTTTTGACCTACAATACCTGACCTCATTTTCTTACACTTTCTCTTTCACAGTTCATCTCTACCGTTGTAGTCGCCGAAGTTTGCCGCCAACCATCGTTATTGTTATCGTTGATTTTTTGTACGAACTAAACACAAAAAAATTATTTTCAGTTGAAATCATTTTTTTCAAAAATTTTACATCAACACACATGGAGCCTTAATTAGGTTTCTTGACCAAGTTTTTATCTTAACAACTTGCAAATAAACTTATAATTAATGAAGTATTCGAACGGCACATTTGTCATCTCTCTTCCGATCCACTTTATTTCTTAATTAATCCCTTTTTCTCTAATTGATCAAATTTGTCTTTTAATCAATTATTTAGTTATTGCTAATACACTTTTTTTTTTAAACATAAATTTTAATTGATACTATTTTTTTTTTCATTTTTAATAGCTTTAATAGAAATATATGCGTTAAACTTTCTATTTTTTTTTCTTAAACTCAATTATCAGATTCAGTAAGACAATTTAGTAAACTTTTAAGAAGTCTTCAAGAAATCTTATAACCAATCTAATTTTTGAGTTTTATTATTTCTATTTAAAATAAATAAATATTTTTTTTGAAATGGCCTTAAGTAGATAACCAATTAATGTAGAAAAAATTCTATTGAGATTTATAGCGACGGTAAAGTTCGCGTTGCCAAAGCATCAATCGTCGTTTCGATAAAAGCATTTCGTAAAGAGTTTGTTACAGCGTTTGAGCGGGCTTAACAACCCGAAACGTCGCTGCTGTTACTACTTTATCAGAAAACGATGCGTTTACACCTGAGAACTACAAAAGCAGCACGCCTCGGAGCAGAGCGGGAAATGATGAAACGCACGCTGAAGCAGGTGAAGAATTTTCCACAGCCATTTTGGGTTGCTGCTAAAGGTCAACCATAACTTACTCCCTCTTAATCTCTTATTGATTTAGGTTCTTTTCAGGCTGATCTCAAAAGTTGCTTGCTTAAATTTGAAAGCGTTAATTTTCATGCAAACTCAACCATTACCTTTGCTTCCACTTCCTTATTGATAACGTTTTCAATCTAACTGTCTACTCTAAATTGGTCAGCTATGATCTTTCATCGAATTACATTGTTGGGTTTCTGTCAAAATCTTTTTTTTTTTCTTTCATCTGGGTGTCTGTCTATTGTCGCCAAAGATTCCTCAATCTCCATTTCCAGGTCCTTTTAACCAATCATTCAACACTTGAAGCCATACCAATGAATTCTAATGACCCATTTACTCACTTCTTACAAAAATTATCTTTTACCCAGATAATCAAGGCATTTTTTCTCATCAAGAAGTGAACAAAGGTTCAAACTTCCTGACAATGTTGTAGGGTTGGCATAGTGATCTTGATTGCAACTGTTTGTACTTTATATTTTTGGATCATGATCATAAAAGCTGGAGTTGTATATCATATTTCTGTTGGAATTTGTTGGTGTTATTAGCTATTTGGAAGTTTCAAGGTATGTTCGTTGGAATGTGGTAATTTCAATCGGCTTGGCTTTCTTAATCTTGCAGGATGTCATATCCAGCTAAAAAGAAAGTGCTCAATAAATTTGATTTGTAAGTTTTATTGGTTGAGACCCTCCGTGTTCGTTTTTGGCTTTTGATGAGAGAAATGGATTTTTTTTTTGGGGATTCGGTTAAAACTGCAGAAGGAATTGGGAATTGAGAATTGAAAAATTAGACCTCCTAATGGCAGAGCTCATTTTGTGCTTCTAGTGAAATGTGGGTGTTTTGTTGGTTGAAATACTTTTTGGGCTGAAGAAGCATTAGCATGATTAGTACTAGGTACGGAAGAAATTCCATAAAATGTCAAATCTTGTCATAGCTACATTGTTTTTATCCATGCATAGATGTGAACAGTAAGTAGCTTTTAGGAAAAACTGACGTTCAATAAAAAGTTTGTGTGCTTCACTGAAGTCTTGTTTAGATTACATTTTTCTTTTCTTTTTTTAATGTTCAACTATATGATCCTCTTTACCAGGTTTTAGTTCTAAACATCAATGTGACGTAGATTTTTAGTTCTGTTCTCAATGTTGGTATCATGGCATGTCAATCTGCAGAAATGTATGAATCTCCACTAGTCTGTTTACTAACACAGTTCCTGCTTATACCCTCTGTGCTTCTGGAGTAGCTGTGCATAAGATTCCATATCTCCTACAAATTTCTGTGTGAATTTCTTATGATTCATATGATGTTTGATGGGAAATCTTGTAGTTATTTGTTTATTTCAATTATATTAGATGCATTTAAGTCTAAAAGTTCATATATAAGTTTAGAAAGGCAACGATGAATGAAGTGAAAGTTTCATCTAGGTAGTGAGTGGGTTATCCCATTGCCTAGCTGAACATCTAGGGCCGGGATTAGGGTTTAGGATGTTGAAATGTTGATGATTGCAATTAAAGCTAAGTCTGACCTGAAACTGCACGAGTCAAGCTGATTTGGGCAAATGATGCTGTGAAGGAATTGTGAAAAAAAGCCCCCAACACCATATTTGAAGGAATATAAATAGCTCCGCTAGTGAAAGAGTATTTTGACTAGCTTTGTCAGTGATGAATTACTTATAATATCGTTAAGATAATCTCATATAAAGTGTTGAGGTTGTATATTTTACCATACAAATCATTTCGAGCTTAGGTAAATGGTATAAGTAAATTAAACATGTCTCTTGTACTTTGGTTCAAATCATAAACGTGTATATGTCAGTAAGTATACCTTCTGTTATCTAGGAGATGTCTGGGTCCTGCATGTTCAGGAATTGCCAAGGTATTCCCTTGCTTTTGGTAGTTTGACATCTCTCTCTCTCTCCTCCCCCCCCCCATCTAAAAATAAATAGGATATGGAGAAGACAAAAGTAAGGCAGGACTCTAAGAACCGTTCCAAACCAAGTACTTGTAGAAATTCAAATTTAATTTCCCCTCTCCCTCTTTCTTCTCTATACCAAATAGAGCATTACTGTTTCAGGAATAGGAAAACACAATTTCAACAAGTGGAAGATCTTGTTCCTTATTCATTAAAAAAACAAGGGGTTTTTTTGGGGGGGGAGAGGGCAAAGCGATTAGAATGTGTATCCTGCCACCTTATTGAGAAGTTGAGAAAGCATTGTACAGAGGAAATAGTTAAGTTTCTCTAAGAAGAAAAAGAGGTAGAGGTGCGCCGGGGGGGGGGGTGGGGGAAGGGGCAGAGTGATTAGAATGTGTATCCTGCCACCTTATTAAGAAGTTGAGAAAGTATCTGTACAGATGGAAATAGTCAAGTCTCTCTAAGAGGGAAAAAAAAAAAAAACCTTGAATTCCAAGCCTAAATCCTAATTACTTAATAACTTGGCGGAAGTTTAACTCCTTGATATATAATCAAGGATTTAGCACCCTTAATAATTCTTTACTTATCAGGTAACAAAGATACAAGAAAGAAAGAAATTGATCTTCAACTATTTTTTTCTGCAAGGGAGGAAAAGAGTTTTCTTATGGTTTGAACAGACCATTGTTTTTTTTTTTCAATTACTTCCTTTTTTTTTAAAAAAAAAAAGAAAAAAAGTAGTGAATATGAAATTCACAACAATGGTTCACAGTAAGAAGGAGAGAAAATCAAATTAAGGAAAACAAGAAGGGTCCAAATATTGACCTGCTAGAAAGAGTTCATGGTATTTAGACCTCTTTCATGCACATGAGATGTCAACTTTAGAAAGAAAAAGTAAAAACAACTAGAGTTTTGTCTGGCAAACTGTTTATGGCATTTATAACTTTTCAATTTGAAATATGGTGATTAGGAGTTATAAGACTTATATAGGCAGTAAGTTTTCCAAATTGACTTGAGGCCTCCTTCACATTGATGTTGCTTCTATTCTCAGGCAGCGGTCCCTCTTCATGCAACTGAGCCATGCTTTCTTTTGGGTTGAGTCATGTCAAGCAAGAGGTAATATGGATTTGGATGTACCATTTTAGTCTTGCCTGAATTATTCGAGGGAATATTTTTGCATGATTCTATTTTGTCTCCATCAATCAAGTTGTGGGGTCTTGGACAAAGATGTTGTGTTTCATAAGATTCTAGAAATGAGACATCACTTAATGAGGCAAATCACTTTTACTGCCTTGGTGGAGTTATCAATCATCTCTACCACATACAAGCTATGTGATATCTTAGATTCTTGTATACATCTTAAAATGCTAAGGCATAGATGAAACCTAAACCTTGCATCATCACTTAACCATTGTATGGATGTAGATATTGGTGAAAAGCTAGACTATCATAAATTTTAATTACTATGCACTAAATTGGTAGTTTTGAGCACTGATTTCTCAAACTTTTGTAACTGTTGACTTATTCTTTCACCAACTGGTAATACATTTGGCTCTTGGTTTGAAGGTATGGATCATTTAGCAAATCTGGTTTTTGCATATGCTCAGGATAGTAAAAGGTTTACAATTTAAGTATAGAAGTTTGGTGATTAATCATTTTGCCCATTTCTGTTGAAGCTAGATTATGATTGTGCCTATGCGTCTAAAGGGAGATGATTTCCCAGAGGTTCTCAAAAGATGGAAGAACATTTTTTTTTGATGAATCAAAAGATGGAAGAACATAACATCTTTATTTTTATGTTCTCGTTGCATTTAATAATGGAACTCTTTTTCATAAGTAAAGCATGTTGTTTATGAATGTTGTTTCTATTATGATTTTTATTATATTCTCTCCTTTCTTTTTCCTTATGTTTTTCTTTCACTTGAAATAAATTTCCTATAGACTTAAGCCACCCCCACCCCACATAATAATAATAATTTTTTTTTCTTTAAAAAAAAAAACTCCAACAGAGATTCTAACCGTTGATTGAAGTGTGACCACGATATGACTTCAGCATGGAACCAATGCCAGTGATTGCACAACCCAGGTTGAAGGGACACGAGTGTAGTTGTGTATATACTTTTTTTTTTTTTTGTTGCTTTCTATGCTCTACTGCCACTGCAGACATTGATTTGCAAATCTTTTTAAGTGTAATTTGAATACAACCATGCTTATTTTTTCCTTTCTTAAAGCCTAAGATCACTTACTCAGATAATATAGAGAAATAAATTGATTAGTGACATAATGTTCACGTCATTTATGTGGATGTGCTTGACATAAAATTTCAGCTATTAATTCAAATTATTCTTTGGTGAGATGGTGACAAGTTCCTTTTGTTTCTCTTTTCCTGATTCCTGAGGCCATATTCTCCTCATCTTCTTTGCTTGCTTTGGATTTGTGAGATCTCATCTAATGGGTCCCCTAAAGAATAATAATTGATGAGGCACCTTTGTTTAAATGACTTTTGATTCACCGGACCTTCTCCTACTGACCTAAGTATACCAGGGGCCGTTTGGCATCATCCCAGAATCTCCTTTACCTGTTATGGAATATATTAAAGTGAGAAAGTAGCTTCAAGTACAGCAGCTGGCTAAAGAGAAAGGTACTTCAATAACTCTCCCTTCTTTACCTTGTTTTTCAAACTTTCGGGCCACATACCATTAAAACTTGTCAATAATTAATATTCCTTTCTTTGAATGCGAACGATGAGCTTGCCACTAAGGACTAATAGTTCAGGACAGAAGAAGCAGATGCTTGCTCAGGAAGAGCCCCCTATTGATGTGAAACTGGACCCACCACTTGTTTCCTCATATAATGATCCTTCAATAAAAATTTTTACCCGAGTAAATGGTGATGGTAAGAGTTTTGATCAATGGACTTTTTCAGTCTATGCTGATTGCTCTGCCTCTGTGTCTTAACAGTTCACTAACATCTGACCAGTCCACGAGATGGGAATCTTTCTGTAATCACATATTCAAATCCTTAAAGACACCCTTGAACATGTCCTCCAGTTTGTTCACTAATTAAATAACACTTTGGTATCTAAAATTTCCCAGCTTTGAATCCTGGGAAATTGTTTAACAATGCAGCAGACCAACTGAATGTTTGGCACTGAGATGGCAACATTTGAAGATCAATCATTGGATTTTGATTCCAGTGATCAAACATTTGACCGCAACCCGAGAAATCTGAAGATCTATCTAATACAATTGACTTTTACGATTTGTTGTTGGCCATTGTGGCCTCCCTTTTTCTTTTCTTCTTTTCTTTTCTGGGTGAAAATTTCTTTTCTTCAGTTCAGCTTGGATATGGATTACAGGATTAAAGCTAACACTCCCTTTGGAATATCTTTCTTTATGGAACTTTTATGCAGAGTGAGTGCTCTTGATTGCTTTCATATTTACAAGGAAAGCGTGCAGCCCTAAATTATGTGAACCCTTTTTTCATTTCATTATGAATTTGTGTTTGTCCGAATTAGAGAAAGAGATTGAAGGGGTATTTTGTTGCTTTGCGTGATTGTATCACCACTGCAATGCGGTGCAGGCTAAAATCTAGTTTGCTGGTTTTTTTTGCTTTATATTGCAACAATCGTTAAAATATGATTAAATGATTAAATTTACAAATTCCTATGAACTTAAGCTTTTAGAATAAGTGGTGATTTAATATGTTATCAAAGTAAAAGTTATGTGTTCGAACTCTGCCTTCATAAGGGGAGCGTTAAAGTATTTGATTAAATGATTAAATTTACCTATTCTTATGAGTTTAAGTTTTTAGAATAAGTGTTAATTTAACAATTATCAAAGGATGTTAGCTCAAAGTTAGGTTAGTTATTTTATTTGAACTTTATGACAGCGTGAGAAGTATCTCCAATTCTCTTTCTAATTGGAAATACCAAACATGCAAGTTCGGTCAGCTTTGAAAGAATATAGAACTTATATTTCTTTTTTAGGTAATATGGGATGTTCAGAGACCTGTTAGGCAGGACCCGTTGATTGATGGTACCCCTTGGGGTATTAATGCCTTATGTTAAGCCATGTCTAGTAATGGTCGTATTGCCAGCCTGTGTATAAGACTTAGGTCCTGAGATTCCCCTACATTTGGATAATCTTACAAATCTGATGGCCTTTACTTCAATTTTGAGAAAAGAGAAACTTGTGGGTATGAATCGTATGATTACGTTGGAACAGCACCTTCAAATTCATTAAGATAGATGATTTGAAACTCTTTTGCTAGAGTACCTCTTTTAAAGAAAAATAAGTTTGGGTCCTAAAATCTAAGGTGAGATTCTTTGATTCCTCCATCCCTACTAAGAACAAAAAGAATCTGCCAATCGCACCACTCTTCTAAGGAAAGAAAATGAAAAAAGAAAAAGGGAAAGAAAAATTAAAAGAAAGCAAGACCCATTTGGTTTTCCCTTTCAATCACCAAAAAGAAATATCCATTACAGCATCCCCATCAATTTAATTTTTTGTTTCAAAGCTTCTCAGAGTGCTAAGAAAGTTGCACCCATTATTCATCATGGTGGGGCCACCTAATTCAGTAGGGAATCTAGCACAAAGAGGAGGGGAGAGAGAGAAAGAGAGGAAAACAGCAAGATAAAAACAAACCATACACTTTTCCTCTTTTCTATCCTTTTAAGACTCAAATTGAACTGTGTTGATTTCTCTGTTTTTGCTGCATCAGAGATTCTCTCCTCCTCTTTCAAGTCAAAGAAGAAAGAAAAAAATAATTAAAATAAATAAAATTAAAAAAAAAAAAAAAAAAAAAAAGAAGAAAAGTTGATATGAAATGGGAAATGAGAGAAAGGAAGAGCCACAGCTCATGGCATATATTCCCCCAGCATAACCCCACTTATGTTTCCAGATATGGAGTGAGAACATAGGACAGGCCAACAACTCCTCCAAATTATAAAGAGAACTATAGCTGCCACATATTGGCGCAGAGCTCGTCAAAATCCATTTCTATGTTTCAGTTTTCTAGCTCTATCTCATCCACAAAACACAAAACGGTCTGCACAATATGCAAAATCAGAACATGAATTTGGTTTTGTCTACTGATGCAAAGCCCAGATTAAAGTGGACTCCAGAACTTCATCAAAGATTTGTTGAAGCAGTGAATCAACTTGGAGGGGCAGACAGTGAGTCTAGAAGCTTTATTGATTCCTTATAATATTTTGATCATAGTATAGAGTTTCTAATGTCTTTTATATATGGCCAGAGGCAACACCCAAGAGTCTGATGAGGGTGATGGGAATTCCTGGACTGACTTTGTACCACTTGAAGAGTCATTTACAGGCACTTTCTTTTCACAATCATTCCATCAATCTTTGTTAATCATACAAGCATATTGGAAGGCTGAACTGTAACTGTATGTTTGTGTTTCTTGTCGCAGAAATACAGGCTGGGGAAAAGCCAACAGTCAGAATCCTGTACCGACAATAAGCAAGAAGGTAACTTTAGTGCATCGGATTTATCAATTATAGCATGATCCATTTGTTTTCTTCTCATTTTGGGTTTAATGTTTCTTGTTATTGGTGCAGAGTACAGAGAGATTCAGACCACCGATGGGCACAACTTCAGTACAGAAATCAGTGATGCAAGCCACAATAAGATTAATGAGTAATAGTTAGAGCTAGATTACATCTATTTGATGAATTTGGATGGAAAATGATCATCTAAAGAGCTTGTATTGATTTAGTGTTGTGTTTTGTTTGTCAGAAGCTTGCAGATTGCTCAGGCTCTCCAATTGCAAATGGACGTCCAAAGGAAACTGCATGAGCAGATTGAGGTAGGACTGATAAACCTATCCAATTACCAATATGCCAATTTCCAGTTTATGTACCAATACATGCCAATCGTGTTAGAATTCTGTTTTTTCAGGTACAGAGACATTTGCAGTTGAGAATCGAAGCCCAAGGGAAGTACTTACAATCAGTACTAAAGAAAGCTCAGGAGACCCTTGCTGGGTACAGTTCTTCTTCTCTGGGAGTAGAACTTGCAAAAGCTGAACTCTCTCAGTTAGTCTCAATGGTTAACTCTGGCTGCCCGAGCTCTTCAATCTCAGAAATTACAGAAACAGGAGGTTTGAGTATAAAAGATGTCGAGAGGACACAAATGAGAGGCACAATTTGTTCCATGGAAAGCTCCTTGACGTCGTCTGAAAGCTCTGGGAGAAAGGAAGAGAAGCGACCAATGAAAGAGAGTGGTGACCCCCAAAAGTCTAATGCAACTACACTTGAACTTCCATTAATGGACATGCACCCAGGAGACAAGCTAAGAAGCATTGATGTAAGCAATCAAGCTAGTGAGAGCAAGAGAAGTGGAAGTGCCATTTCTGATGGAATTTGTATAGAACAACCAGTTGCTAAAAGATCATCAAGCCATAGAGATAAAAGTCATAATCAACTGAGAAAATCTGGATTATTGGAGACACTAGATCTCAACAGCCAATATCAGCTTGACATTGATGCAGGTCCAAAAGCAATAGACTTGAACTGCAAGGGTATGGAACAGTACAACGGCTTGGAATCTTGATAATACAGATGGGCTTTGGTCATATAGTCTACGCAGAAAACTTAATTCTTAGAGCTAAGCTTTTGTTTATAGACTGTATATTGTTGTATGTATGGACCCCTAAGAACTTTTTAAAGTATATCCAAATCAAAAGAAGGAATTTTAATATATATTTTTGGATAGATCTCTCTCTCTCTCTCGCTCTCAATTTTACCATGCATTGCCACTAAAAATGCTGACTTTTGTGGGAAATTACTAATGACAGCTAGGTATGCTGTTTCTCAAATTTTACTTCAAAACTAAATTTTGGGGTAACGTAAGCAAAATTCTCAAAGAGTGATGTTGAATCCAATTCTGTGGCTGGGCTTCTTATATCTCTACCCTATCCTATCAATCAGTGCGCACCATGTTCCTCAAAAAAACGTTCTCATCCAGACCATTCCAATATCTTCCAAAATTCTTTTTCCTATAATTATGAAGTTTGATGTAGGACTGAAATAAATAAAGTTAAATAAAGTTTTAACTTTATTTATTTTCTTTTAGGATTGTATTTATTTTCCTTTCCTTTGTAAACTTGTAATTATTTTTTTCCTTAATAGGATTATGTTTACTTGTTCTACTAGGATTAGGTTTACTTGATTTTCAAGATTTTCTACTAATATAAATATGTGAGTCTGCATTGTAAACAATCAGCCAATTGAATTATTATCAATAAGTGAATGTTCTCTCATACTCTATAGAGTTTGTTACTTTTAAGCTTTAGGGCTTGTTTTATTTTTCAATTAGAAGACATAGATGCTTTTGGTTTTGTTTACCAAGTTTTTCACTACGTCAGTTGGTATTAGAACAGTTATTTATCCTGATTATGGCCAATCAACGCAACGGTGACTATTCCCTTACCGACGTTGATCGTGATAGGGAGGCTCCTTAGAGAGCCGAAATCCAACAACTCTAACAACAAGAATCAATGCAACAGTCCATACAACGACTGTAAGATAGGATTGAGCAATTGTTGGGAGGACTTAATCGGAATCATAGTGACGATGATGCCTGTTCGGGTGAGACCCATTCATCATCGACGCCTTGCACCAAACAATCGTCAACTGATCCACGACGAACTCAGCGATGGCGAAGATTATGCTGAAGGAGTATTCGTCAGAACGTTGGAGCAAATCGAAGAGGTAGAGGACATGGAGGCACAAGATTCAAGGGGAATGTCAATGGCGATGCTGGCTATAGGGGAGCTTATGGAGCACAACCTATTTATCAGGATTATGGTAGGGAGGAATCTCGAGAGTATCGAATGAAGATTGATCTTCCATCATTCAACGAACATCTTCACATTGAAGATTTCCTTGATTGTTTGATGGAGGTAGAGAGATTCTTTGATTACATGAGTAGTCCCGAGTAACACAAGGTGAAGTTGGTAGCCTCTAAGTTCAAGGGAGGAGTATTCGTTTGGTGGGAACAGCTACAAGCCTATGTGACCGACAAGGAAAAGGCCCCATGACTTCATTGTTGAAGATAAAGAGGCTCCTCAAAGCTCAGTTCTTACCATTCGACCTTGAGCATCGGCTATTCTAATAATACTAAGAATGCCAACAAGGAATTCGAACGGTCCAGGCTTATATTAGTGACTTTTATCACTTGTCTGCCTGAAACGATCTCATGGAGACAAAGGCGCAATAGGTGGCCAAATTTATTGGAGGTTTGTGTTATGCAATCCAAGATCAAGTATCTATGCATCATGTCTTTACTTTGATCGAGCTGTCAGCTTAGCCACTCGAGCCGAGAAGCAATTAGATTGGCCTAAAGCATCAACTTGGAAGCAAAACCCAAGCGACTCAACACGATCCACACAAAGTCAGGAAAAACAACCCATGGTTCAAATCGAGAGTCCAAGTCAAACCATGATTGCTGGCGAAAAAGGAGCCAGTTGCAGTACGAATGTCTCGAGACAATCGGCGACATACCATCCAACAACCCGTACGCTCGGTCTGGTCCAGATAAGTGTTTCCAGGGTTACCAATTGAGGCATAGATCACATAAATGTCCTAAAAGGCAAATGATGAACTTGATCGAGACCGTGACAGGAGAAGAGGATGAGTGATTGAAGCGATCGGGGATGACCAACCAAATTACGAAGAAGAGCCAGCTGATGCTGATGAAGGTATATTGCTCTCTAGATCCTTGGTTATTTAGCGTTTAATGTTAACAAAGAGGCAAGAAGAACACTATGGGAAGATCTATCCATGGACTTCGTGTTGGGTCTTCCGAGAGCCCAACAAGGAGTTAATTCGATAATGGTAATTGTGGACCGGTTTTCCTAAATGGCTCATTTTGTTGCTTGCAAAAAAACCTCAGATGCTGTTCAAGTAGCCAATCTATTCTTCTGAGAGGTGGTTTGATAGTATGGAGTACCAAGCTCTATCACTTCCAATTTGAACACCAAATTCTTGTCACATTTTTGGTTAACATTATAGAAGCTATTTGACACAACTCTGAACTTCAGCAATACAAGTCATCCTCAGATTGATGGACAAATCGAGGTTGTGAACTGAACCTAAGCAACTTACTTTGGTGTATCGCGCGTGACAAACCGAAGTAGTGGGACCTTGCTTTAGCTTAGGCTGAATTTGCTTACAACAACATGATGAATCGGTCAACTAGAAAGTCATCGTTCGAAATAGTCTATGGGAGATCCCCAAAATAGTCTATGGGAGATCCCCGAGTCAGGTAGTTGATCTCGTGGCTTTACCTAAGCTACCAGGAGCTAATGTGGCAGTGGAAAACTTAACCGAATGAGTAAAAACTATTCAAGAAAAAATACGTCAACATCTAGAAGAATCATAGAGAAAAATCATATGCGAAGTACAAAGTATTGGCAAATAAGGGTCGAAGGTCAAAGATTTTTCAAGAAGGAGATCGGGTGATGGTGTACTTACGCAAATACTTCTACAAATTGCTAATGACAGCTAGGCATGCAGTTTCCAAATTGAGGAATGCTAGGTGTACAAAAGTTTTTGTACAAAAACTTCTTACAAAATAAGGTGGCATTAAATGATTGGGTAAGAGATAAATTCAAATTTTAAACTAATCATTTAGTGCCACCTCATTTTGTAAAAAAATTTTGTACAAAATTTTTTTTACACTTATCATTTCTCTTCCAAATTTTACTTGAAAGCCATATTTTGGGGTAACGTAAACAAAATTCTCAAAGAATGATGTTGAATCTCTACACTATCCTGTCAATCAGTGCGCACCATGTTCCTCGAAAAACGTTCTCACGCAGACCATTCCAAAATTCTTTTTCCTATAATCATGAAGTAGGGCATGTTTAGGTATAATTTTCCACTACTTATTCCAAGTAAAAAAGCAAAGATGGGTTTATAAATCATCATAGCGATAAAATCATTAGTTATCCAACCAACAAACAAAGAATCATTGGCCAAACCATGCGTATGCTTAAATAAAAGTGAACATAAAGAAACTTGCATAAGTTTATGCTACGAGCTCTAAGAGACTCAATAATTATGTAGCCTGCGTACGAGGTCAACAAATATTTCCCTACCTTCGGTCCTTAAGCAAGAGATACGAAAACACTAATCATGGAGCTTTCACTAACCTTTCATGGCCATGGACTTCTCGCAGCATTTATGTTCTCACTAATTAACTTGTCTTTATCTGCTTCTCCTTCTTCGTTGCCGCCTCAAGGTATGAACTCCCCACCTGTTTCTTGATTAGCACAACTCATATTAGTTCACTGAGTTAGCTTTGATCTCATTCTTCATTCACTGTAGGAAAGAGTCTCCCCTACATGACTTCGGATGCTGAAGAAGTGGCAGGCAAATCTTTCGATTACATCGTTGTTGGGGGAGGCACCGCCGGATGTGCCTTAGCAGCGACCTTGTCTAAGAGATTCACGGTGCTATTGGTGGAACGAGGTGGCTCACCATATGGAAATCCATTGGTATTGGATAAAAAGTACTATGGGTTGTCATTGATCCAAACTGATGAATACACATCAGTTGCACAAAGCTTTATCTCCAAGGATGGGGTTATGAATCGCAGAGGAAGAGTTCTGGGAGGATCATCGGCTATTAATTTAGGGTTTTATAGCAGAGCAAGTGAGCGTTTTATCAAAAGCTGAGTTGTATTTAAACCTGAGTTGACCCTGTGGCAGACCGCCGCTGAATTTGGCTTTCTTGAAGCAGGAATTCTGCCTTATAATGGTTTTAGTTTCGAACATATTGAGGGAACAAAGGTGGGAGCAACAGTGTTTGATGAATGGGGAATCAGACACACCTCAGCTGATCTTCTGAAGGCAGGAAATCCAGAAAATATCACAGTTCTTTTGAATGCGACAGTAGAGAATGTCATCTTCTATAATGGTAAGCAAGAATGCTAAAAGTTAAATTACTTCTCCAAAGTAATCTGGTGTAATAAATTGAGATCTTTAGTACATCTACTTCTTAAATCTCACATTTCTCTTCAAATGATGCAGAAAATAGGAACAAGAGCAGAGCCCGTGGTATAAGGTTTATCAAGAGCAACGGCAGCCCTGATCAAACCCACGAAGCTTATCTCAACCAACCTGAACCTGATGGTTGCAGTTCATGGGGAGATGTGATATTATCAGCAGGGGCTTTAGGGAGCCCCCAAATTTTATTGTTAAGCGGTATTGGACCTCAGCAACACCTCAGGAACTTCAATATCCCAATTGTGCTGGACATGGAAGGGGTTGGACAGGGAATGAAAGACAACCCTGCTATTGCTCTCATGGTGGACAATAAGACACAAAAACGGCTACCAGACAGTCCCCAAGTAGTCGGTATAGCGGATGACTTCAAAATCATAGTTGAAGCAGGAATAACACCTGTAAGCTTGAATGCAACAATAATGAGAGTTTCTGCCAAAGTCGCCTTCCCAGAATCAGAAGGTAAGCTTGAATTAAATAGCAGAGACCCCAGGGAAAACCCATCAGTGCAATTCAACTATCTAGAAAAGGAAAAGGACTTAGAACAATGTGTGAAGCTAAGCCAACTGCTTGAGCGAGTTGCAAGGTCTCAATCGATTGCTATGTTCGTGGGAATGGAACACAAGAATAACCTGATGTCTAGTGAAGATGAGCTGAGAAAATCTTGCAAGAAAAATGTGAGAACCTTTTATCATTATCACGGCGGTTGTACTGTTGGATCGGTTGTGGACATGGATTACAAGGTGTATGGGGTCAAGGGTTTGAGAGTGGTGGATGGCTCAACATTCATGGAATCACCAGGCACCAATCCAATGGCCACTCTCTTAATGCTGGGAAGATACCAAGGGGTCAAGATTCTGCAAGAAAGGGAAGATGCTGGTGCATCTGATATTCTGCAAAACCCATAAGAAACTGTAAACTCCATTATGTATCAGCTGATCAAGGATTCAAGAATATGAAAGTACATATTAAAAAACAATTTCCAGTTCTTGTAAGGAGTAATTTCTAAGACCATGCCATATAGGTAACTGGTTCTGGTGTTTGTTATTGATAATCCCAATTTCAATAAAAATATATATTTATATATACAAGAAAATGACACAAAAGTGCAATCCATTTATTCCTTCAAGAAAAACAAAATCACGCTTCTTTCGTGTACATTGTATTTCAAAAAAATTAAAGGAAAAAGAAAAAAAATGATCACGCTTCTTCATGATCAGGCCTAGCCGCCTAGGACTTGAGGAAGCATCATTGAAATCACTGGTTGGAGTTTGACTTGAATCCCCACTTGTCCTACCACTGCTGAAAGAAAAACTAACCCAAATCTCCCTCTCAACCCTCCTCTCTCTCCCTTCCTCATCCCTCTTCTTGCCCACCTCTCCCTCCTCAACAGCCTCAACAGGCATCTTGTACCTGCAAACAGGGCAAGACCCATGAATCCCCAGCCACTTCTCTATACAATTTGAGTGGAATCTATGCTTACAGGGCATTTCTTTGGCCACCCCACCAACCTCCAACTCGTCCAAGCAAATCACACACTCCCCACCGTCTTCATCCACCTCCACATTCGGATAAAAATGGACTCCAGAACTTCATCAAAGATTTGTTGAAGCAGTGAATCAACTTGGAGGGGCAGACAGTGAGTCTAGAAGCTTTATTGATTCCTTATAATATTTTGATCATAGTATAGAGTTTCTAATGTCTTTTATATATGGCCAGAGGCAACACCCAAGAGTCTGATGCCGGTGATGGGAATTCCTGGACCGACTTTGTACCACTTGAAGAGTCATTTACAGGCACTTTCTTTTCACAATCATTCCATCAATCTTTGTTAATCATACAAGCGCACTGGAAGGCTGAACTGTAATTGTATGTTTGTGTTTCTTGTCCAGAAATACAGGCTGGGGAAAAGCCAACAGTCAGAATCCTGCACCGACAATAAGCAAGAAGGTAGCTTTAGTGCATCGGATTTATCAATTATAGCATGATCCATTTATTTTCTTCTCATTTTGGGTTTGATGTTTCTTGTTATTTGTGCAGATTACAGAGAGATTCAGACTACCCATGGGCACAACTTCAGTACAGAAATCAGTGATGCAAGCCACAATAAGATTAATGAGTAATAGTTAGAGATAGATCACATTTACTTATCAAAAAAAAAAGAGATAGATCACATCTATTTGATGAATTTGGATGGAAAATGATCATCTAAAGAGCTTGCATTGATTTAGTGTTGTGTTTTGTTTGTCAGAAGCTTGCAGATTGCTCAGGCTCTCCAATTGCAAATGGACGTCCAAAGGAAACTGCATGAGCAGATTGAGGTAGGACTGATAAACCTATCCAATTAACAATATGCCAATTTCCAGTTTATGTACCAATACATGCCAATCGTGTTAGAATTCTGTTTTCAGGTACAGACATTTGCAGATGAGAATCGAAGCCCAAGGGAAGTACTTATAATCAGTACTAAAGAAAGCTCGGGAGACCCTTGCTGGGTACAGTTTCTTCTTCTCCGGGAGTAGAACTTGCAAAATCTGAACTCTCTCAGTTAGTCTCAATGGTTAACTCTGGCTGCCCGAGCTCTTCAATCTCAGAAATTACAGAAACAGGAGGTTTGAGTATAAAAGATGTCGAGAGGAGACAAATGAGAGGCACAATTTGTTCCATGGAAAGCTCCTTGACGTCATCCGAAAGCTCTGGGAGAAAGGAAGAGAAGCGACCAATGAAAGAGAGTGGTGACCCCCAAAAGTCTAATGCAACTACACTAGAACTTCCATTAATGGACATGCACCCAGGAGACAAGCTAAGAAGCATTGAAGTAAGCAATCAAGCTAGTGAGAGCAAGAGAAGTGAAAGTGCCATTTCAGATGGAATATGTATAGAACAACCAGTTGCTAAAAGATCATCAAGCCATAGAGACAAAAGTAATAATCAACTGAGAAAATTTGGATTATTGGAGACACTAGATCTCAACAGCCAATATCAGCTTGACATAGATGCGGGTCCAAAAGCAATAGACTTGAACTGCAAGGGTACGGAACAATGCAACGGCTTTGAATCTTGATAATACAGATGGGCTTTGGTCATATAGTCTACGCAGAAAACTTAATTCTTAAAGCTAAGCTTTGTTTATAGACTGTATATTGGTGTATGTATGGACCCCCAAGAACTTTTTAAAGTATATCCAAATCAAAAGAAGGAATTTTAATATATATGTTTGGATAGATCTCCCTCTCTCTCTCTCTCTCTCTCTCAATTTTACCATGCATTGCCACTAAAAATGCTGACTTTTGTGGGAAATTGCTAATGAGAGGCATGCAGTTTCCCAAATTTTACTACAAAACTTAATTTTGGGGTAAGTTAAGCAAAATTCTCAAAGAATGATGTTGAATCCTATTCTGTGGCTGCACTTCTTATATCTCTACCCTATCCTGTCAATCAATGAGCACCATGTTCCTCAAAAAACGTTCTCATCCAAACCATTCCATATCTTCCAACATTCTTTTTCCTATAATCATGAAGTAGGGCATGTTTAGGTATAATTTTCCACTATTTATTCCAAGTAAAAAAGCAAAGATGGGTTTATAAATCATCCTAGCGGCAAAATCATTAGTTATCCAACCGACAAACAAAGAATCATTGGCCAAACCATGCGTATGCTTAAATATAAATGAAGATAAAGAAACGTCCATCAATTCATGCTACTAGCTCTAAGAGACTCAATAATTATGTAGCCTGCGCACAAGTTCAATAAATATTTCCCTACCTTCGGTTCTTAAGCAAGAGATGTGGAAACACTAAACATGGAGCTTTCACTAACCTTTCATGGCCATGGACTTCTCGCAGCATTTATGTTCTTACTAATTAACTTGTCTTTAGCTTCGTCTTCTTCTTCTTCACCGCCTCAAGGTATGAACTCCCCACCTGTTTCTTGATTAGCACAATTCATATTAGTTCACTGAGTTAGCTTTGATCTCATTCTTCATTCACTGTAGGAAAGAGTGTCCCCTACATGACTTCGGATGCTGAAGAAGTGGCAGGCAAATCTTTCGATTACATCGTTGTTGGGGGAGGCACCGCCGGATGTGCCTTAGCAGCAACCTTGTCTGAGAGATTCACGGTGCTATTGGTGGAACGAGGTGGCTCACCATATGGAAATCCATTGGTATTGGATAAAAAGTACTATGGGTTGTCATTGATCCAAACTGATGAATACACATCAGTTGCACAAAGCTTTATCTCCAAGGATGGGGTTATGAATCGCAGAGGAAGAGTTCTGGGAGGATCATCGGCTATTAATTTTGGGTTTTATAGTAGAGCAAGTGAGCGTTTTATCAAAAAAGTTGGGTTAGATAAGGAACTAGTAACAGAAGCTTATAAATGGGTGGAATCTAGAATTGTATTTAAACCTGAGTTGACCCTGTGGCAGACAGTCGCTGAATTTGGCCTTCTTGAAGCAGGAATTCTGCCTTATAATGGTTTTAGTTTCGAACATATTGAGGGAACAAAGGTGGGAGCAACACTGTTTGATGAATGTGGAATCAGACATACCTCAGCTGATCTTCTGAAGGCAGGAAATCCAGAAAATATCACAGTTCTTTTGAATGCGACAGTAGAGAATGTCATCTTCTATAATGGTAAGCAAGAATGCTAAAAGTTAAATAGTTTTCGAAGTAATATGGTGTAATAAATTGAGATTTTTAGTAATTTTACTTCTTAAATCTCACATTTCTCTTCAAATGATGCAGAAAATAGGAACAAGAGCAGAGCCCGTGGTATAAGGTTTATCAAGAGCAACGGCAGCCCTGATCAAACCCATGAAGCTTATCTCAACCAACCTGAATCTGATGGTTGCAGTTCATGGGGAGATGTGATATTATCAGCAGGGGCTTTAGGCAGCCCCCAAATTTTATTGTTAAGCGGCATTGGACCTCAGCAACACCTCAGGAACTCCAGTATCCCAGTTGTGCTGAACATGGAAGGGGTTGGACAGGGAATGAAAGACAACCCTGGTATGGCCCTGTTAGTGGACAATAAGCCACAAAAACGGCTACCAGACACTCCCCAAGTTGTCGGTATAGCGGATGACTTCAAAATCATAGTTGAAGCAGGAATAATACCTGTAAGCTTGAATGCAACAATAATGACAGTTGCTGCCAAAGTCGCCTTCCCAGAATCAGAAGGTAAGCTTGAATTAAATAGCAGAGACCCCAGGGAAAACCCATCAGTGCAATTCAACTATCTAGCAAAGGAAAAGGACTTGGAAGAATGTGTGAAGCTGAGCCAACTGCTTGAGCGAGTTGCAAGGTCTCAATCGATTGCTATGTTCGTGGGAACGGAACACAAGAATAACCTGATGTCTAGTGAAGATGAGCTGAGAAAATCTTGCAAGAAAAATGTGAGAACCTTTTATCATTATCACGGCGGTTGTACCGTTGGATCGGTTGTGGACATGGATTACAAGGTGTATGGGGTCAAGGGTTTGAGAGTGGTGGATGGCTCAACATTCCTGGAATCACCAGGCACCAATCCAATGGCCACTCTCTTAATGCTGGGAAGATATCAAGGGATCAAGATTCTGCAAGAAAGGGAAGATGCTGGTGCATTTGGTATCCAGCAAAACCCATAAGAAACTGTAAACTCCATTATGTATCAGCTGACCAAGAATATGAAAGTACATATTAAAAAACAATTTCCAGTTCTTGCAATGAATCTGACAACAATAAACTCCTCTTCTATATAGCAGGGCTCAACCATGTGAATAATATGCCATTTCTCACCAATGATTTGTTATATCTTGTAAGGAGTAATTTCTAAGACCATGCCATATTGGTAACTGGTTCTGGTGTTTGTTATTGATAATCCCAATTTCAATATATATATATATATATATATATATATATACACACACAAGAAAATGACACAAAATTGCAATCCATTTATTCCTTCAAGAAAAACAAAATCACGCTTCTTCCCTGTACAACGTATTTCAAAAAAATAAAAGGAAAAAAGAAAAAAAAATGATCACGCTTCTTCATGATCAGGCCTAGGACTTGAGGAGGAATCATTGGAATCACTGGTTGGAGTTTGACTTGAATCCCCACTTGTCCTACCACTATTGAAAGAAAAACTAACCCAAATCTCCCTCTCAACCCTCCTCTCTCTTCCTTCCTCATCCCTCTTCTTGCCCACCTCTTCCTCCTCAACAGGCATCTTGAACCTGCAAACAGGGCAAGACCCATGAATCCCCAGCCACTTCTCTATACAACTTGCGTGGAATCTATGCTTACAGGGCATTTCTTTGGCCACCCCACCAACCTCCAACTCGTCCAAGCAAATCACACACTCCCTACCGTCTTCATCCACCTCCACATTCAGCAAAGCCTCTATGGAAGCCTTCGAGGCCGGTGGCTGCCCATCCTTGCCACCCTGTTCGCGCAGCAGGGAATCCAAGCTTGAGTTGCCGTCAATCACCACCATGCCTTGCGTGAAGGGGTTGATGAGGATGATCCTGTCACGTGGCGTTGTGGGTGTATTCTCAGGTTCTTGATCTGGTACGTCCTCTGATTGTGGGTCTCTTCTTGGGCCGGCGAAGCCCAGGATGAAGGGTATGAACAGAGACAGGTCTCTGTCCCTCACCACCCTTTCAAACATTGAAGAAATCTCCGACAAATCGGCCTCGGAAGCCATATGATTGAGGTTTTGTAGAGAGAGATAGAGAGAGGGAGATCTAGGGTAGCACAAGAGGTGGAATAATAGAGATGAAGAATGGTGGAGTTGAGGATATAAGAGGAAAAAGGTGTGCGCCCATTAGAAGGTTGTGGAAGGATCTGGAATTTTTGTGAGCACAGTGAGAGAGAAAGAGAAAAGACTCAAAAGAGGCCGGGTCCCAAAGCTGTAAATACTGGCACACTGATTTTATGTTATGATTATCCCAAAAACTGTCTTTTTATTTTTTAAGGTGGGGGTGGAAGATTTTTATGCGTGTGGTCACGTACTAGTGGGCGTATTGTAGAATCAAACAGAGGCCCAATGAGAATCCATAAATGATGGATATTATCACTTTGGTCCGGGATCCCACTTTCATAGAATTTGATCAAATTCCGTCTCTCCATGGTGTGTATATATGTATAATTTGGATAGAAAATGTAAGAGGATATTATGATGTCTATTTATTAGTATCAAATATGTTCGTCAAGCTGAGTTTCATAGAAACTTTTTTATATTTATTATTTAAATTATTAACCATTTGAAGAATAAAATTACTAAAATCTCAATCTCTGAACCAACTCCAAAACCTACTTGAACACCACCTCTCATTATTTTTATATTTTTTTTCAGAGATATGATATATGTTCAATCTCACTATAATTTTATTGAGCTGATATGACAATATTTATCAATTTTTTGATTAGTTATTGTTAAAACATATAAACTTATAGACATTATTACATCAGCCCTAATAAAATACTCACCAAATGTGTGTTTATATACTATCATCTTCTCTCCTCTCAATAAAATAAATAAATTTTTGAGAAAAAAATATTTAAATCAAATAGTTAAAATAGAGCGCGTAACGTAAATTCTTTAAAAAAGTGAATAGATAAAATAAAATAAAATAAAAAAGTGTTTTTTAGTTAAAATATAAAAAAGAAATAAATGTGAATGCTCTAAATAAAAAGAAAAAAAAGGAAAGAAAGAAGTAAATGGGATTCTTGGGTTAGTTGATAGTAGAGTGTAGCCAATAAAACCTTGTAGTAGGTTTGGTGGGTGAGTTGATAGGATAGGAATTCGTCATTCCTCAATCCCCACTAGCGACAGGGCAACATTTCTTCTAGATTCTACCTAAATTACGTGTCTCAAGCGCCACTGAATTCCCTCTGTTGCAAAAAGTCCCGCGGTAATTAGTGTTTGTATGTTTTGGCATGTATATAATATATATTAATAATAATTTGATTTGTTTAATTAAACCAGTTAAATCTAATTTTAATTCGCTATTTTTTGTAATAAAGCAACTTAAAGGGCCCAGGTTCACGTGAATAATTTGATTTGTCTAATTAAACAGGTTAAATCTAATTTTAATTCGCTATTTTTGTAATAAAGCAACTTAAAGGGCCCATGTTCACGTGACCAATGAATGAGAGACACATGCCTACACTTTCAAATGCCAAAACAACCCAAGTGTGTTAATCTCACTTGCAAGGTGATAAACAAGAGTAATACAACACTCTACATTTATTTATTACTAGTAAAATGCTTGGAACACTTTTTTATCTTAATATCATCTCAATAAAAAAAAATTTCCATCATAATAAGAGGAAGCGGGACTATTACAATGAGTGGTCTCCACAAAAAAACAAAAGAAAAACTCTTTTATTTGATTAAATTTGGATAAAAAAAGTGTTCTCAAGCATTACTCATTTATCAAATCTCTTAACCCTTTTCCACTAATTTCATGTCAAGGTTTGAGTCGAATTCGATAGTCAATGTAAAACATAGTCAGCTCTAGCAAAACCCAAGAGAAAAATCTTATTTGGTAGGGGGTGAGCAATATAATATATATATATATACACAAGATTCTCCTTTTTTTTTTTGTTTCCTCCTATTTTGTGGGATAAAATCAGAGAGCATAACATACAATGTAGCCCTTAACTAGGGCATGAATTTCCACGAAAAACAGGGACCTTGAAATACTTGACAAAATTATGTTTGGCAGTTGATGACAATTACATTTATATTTGAGAGCTTTAGTTCCAAAGATTATCAACATGCTTTTAAAATTGAAGAAGAAACCTGTCTATCGCGGCAAGAACCCATGACCAGAAATTGCAATCTCAAAGGCTTGCATTCTTTCCCCACAAGCAAAACCATTGCGATCATAAGATGATATTTCATTTATGTGTAGATCATTACAAGCCTTGACAAACTCCTCACCAACACGTTTAGCAGCTTCCTGGTAATCATCAACAGTCAAAACAGAAGCAAGAACAATCACAACCATAGAGGAAAAAGAATGTTTTGGTTTTAGTATGAAACCTGCATAATCAAATAGATGTCTAAGATGATAGTGGCCAAGATTTCTCCTCCACAAACACGAACTTTTTACAAACATTTTTTTTACTTCCATAATTTTGATAAAAGCCTATAACCTAAAGGTGGACTACTTACTATGGTGCTACAAGGGGGATTCTGACGAACAGATTTCTGCAAAGTGCTTCCATGAAACAAACACTTGTTGTTTTGATCATCTACCAGCATAGCATACAACTGCTTGTCTGAACAGAATACTGAAAGCCTTGGTCTTGTAGGCGTGCCATTAAACTGGTCAACAATTAGAAATTATGGTTCTGATACACTGGTAAAATAACTATTACTAATAAAATGTTATTTTTAGAAAATATGTAAGGGCACAGGAGTAGTTCCCTTGTACAAGGCAAGATGTAAACTATAGGTTGTGAGACATATCAGCTTATGCCATATAACCAAAGAAATACAATGCAGTAGCATCACCTAGACCCATATTCTCTGGCCATAAGTCCAATAAAAACGTTATTGACACCCAAAAAAAAAAAATCTAATATACAAGGACTTGTACGCCAAAAGGGGATTCATGGAAATACATCATCGCTTTTTGTAATTTAAGAATAAACCCAGAATATTGTTTGCAACACAAAAGACAAATTGATGAGGGGCATACTTTCAAGCAGAACATTGAGGTAGAGAACCCTGACATGAATAACCTAAGAAGAATACTCGGGTCTATTACAAAACTCTCTCCTCCTAATCACTTAGCTAAAGAAAAAGAAAAGAAAAGGAACTCCAAGGCAAGGAGTACTCACCAAAATATTGGTTGATAGATTTCTCCCCAATAAATGAACTATGAATAATATAGGGTTCGTTGTGAAAATAGTTTTCAGTGTTTTGTAAGTATTTTTTGTTTGAAGTTATTTGTTAATGCTTTTGCTTTTTTGCTAAAAAGCAAAGAGCAAACTTAAAGAGCATTATCAGATGAACCGATAGTCAATTAGAATGATATAAAGAAAAATACTGGAATGCACAATGATCAGCAACTTCTTTGGTCAGCCATAATGAGTTTAAAAGCTTTCATATCAGACTTAAACTTATTTTAAATGTCAAAGAAAACTTCTCTAAAAGAATAGAATAATCTCACAGAGATATTCTCTGTCCCTAGAATTCAGACGAAGCAACCTAGAGGGAACTTAATCCAGTTGAGACTACCACTACTTCCTCAACATTAAAACAGGACCAGCCCACCATAAAGTAGCACTGCTAAACAGGATACAGGAAAAGAAAGCCCTATGCATCAAACTCGCAAATTCTCTTAAAATAAAGAAGAGAATTCATACCTTCTTTTGCATCCTCCTGTTTCGTATTTTTGCACTTTCTTTTCTAGTATTTGCCCTCGCTTCAACAAGCAATGGCTTCACAAAGAAATCTATGAAAAAACCAAGTATCTAAGTAAACCAATAGTGATAAAAGCGTAAAAAGTAAATAGAGTTAAAGGTTGCACGTTTACATGGGCACGCAGACACACACAAAGAAACCCAGTAAGCATGATGAACTTATCACTATGTGCACTGCAAGCATCTTCTACACTTTGTGCACACAGTTGAAAAGAACACATTCTAGCCACGGGGGAGGGGGGATTAGAAAGGTAATTTGGTTGCACTTACTTCTACTCTGCATGGGAAGGAAGTTAAAGGATTTTGAACATATCCCAAATACAGCAGAACACTTGAATTGCAGCGCAGGAGAATTCACAAGAGCCATACTCTGCAGTTCTTGAAAAATGGAAGTACCCAGAAGTGAGTAAGACGCATTCGGAAAGACTTCCAAAGACCAACCTAGAACATATGCTAACTTTTAGAAACACAACAAAAGATCGTTCAGGAATTTTACCAAACATGTCACGCGCAACCGTTCTAAAAAGTTATGTTCCGCTCAGGACAGTCAAAAGTCCTGGGAAAGGTCTTCTTTTTCTAATTCCAGTAAAGAGGGAGAGCAGGGTGAATTTTTTTTGTGGACTCTCACTTGGAGGTAGCAAATCTGTCGCAGGAGAGAGGAGAGAGCTTCTCTCTCTTAGAAGGGTCTACAGTCTACTGCGAACTAATATAAGCTCCACTTGTCAGTAGGCAAAAAATAGAAATTATTTATGGGCCGGAAGAAAAAAATAAATAACATTTGTGTGAAATTTACTTGTACAGACAGAGAGTGATAGAGCGAAAAGAACTAAACTTGGTTGGTTTGCTGTGTGAAATTTTAGCACCAACCCTTTTCCACCCATGGATGTTTACGAAGCTACAAGAATTGTTTTCTCAAGAATCCAAAATTAGACCCGTAAAATGCATCCAACATCATGGGTCTTCTGCTCATTCAAGACCATTACGAAAAAAAAATGATTCGGTTAGCATTTTTGTCCAGAGGCTCTTGTCCACTCACTGATTCTCAAAGCCCGGAGAGATTTAGGACTCACATCAAACTCTCCCTAATGGGTTATCATTCACTGAGTTAATCTCCCTCTCAATCATTTTGGTTGCTGTCCTGATCACTTCAATTTGTGGGCCAAGCCATTGGAGAGAGGTGCGAAGGGATCGGTCTCTAAAATTAGATTGGCCAAAGAAAGAGAGAGAGTGAGCTTTTTCTTTTGTCTTTTGACGCCGTTTGTTCCATATGTCACGGTTTGACTCAAGTTAAATCTGAGCCTTCAATATTTTTTTTTTACAGCAGATTGTGCTGTAGTTAAATTACAGCACTGAAGCCAGATCCTCAGGGAGTGAAGAAGTGTAACGGTTGGGGAGGGCAGTTAATGACCGTTTTTTGCAGCCCTGAAAAACTATAAAAGCCAACCCTCAGAACATCTTACAAAACATCCGGAATTCCTCTGTTATCTTCGCTCTCTGTAACTTTGGCGAGTCACAAAGTGTATGCACAATGGAGCCTAACCCTGAGGACCTCGGAATCAAAATCTACACTGCTCCACCCAATGACCCGACCCAAATCCCTTCCTCTGATCCCCAGGCGGGTCCTGAAGTTGGCAGGAAAAGGCGAGCAGTGGCCAAGGGAGTGCAAAAAACCATATCAAAAACTTCAATGCTTGTCAACTTCCTACCGACCGGGACGCTTCTCACATTTGAGATGGTTCTCCCGTCCGTGTCCGGCAATGGCGTGTGCTCTCCTGTTAGCACCCTGATGATTCACGCCCTTTTAGGCCTCTGCGCCCTCTCCTGCTTCTTCTTTCACTTCACCGACAGTTTTCGAGGCCCCGATGGCAAAGTCTATTATGGGTTCGTGACCCCGAAAGGTTTGGCGGTGTTCAAGACCGGGCTTGGCGCCGTCGAAGTTCCAAAGGATGAAAAGTACAAAGTTGGGTTCACGGATTTCGTCCATGCAATGATGTCGGTGATGGTTTTCGTGGCGATTGCTTTCTCGGATCATCGAGTTACCAACTGCCTTTTTCCTGGACATGCTAATGATATGGATGAAGTGATGGAGAGTTTCCCTCTTATGGTTGGGATTATCTGCAGTTCCCTCTTCTTGGTGTTTCCAAATACTCGATTTGGCGTCGGATGCATGGCTGCCTGATTCTTAATTTTTCTTATGGGGTTTGTTAGTTAACATTCGGATTTATATATAACTCTGCTTTTCTTCTCCAGATAGTATCATGCATCCAAATAAGGATTCATCACATTTATGTAAAATTTTTTTCTTTTTTTCTTGTCATTAGTAATAATCGAGAGATTAAATTCTCTAATATGATTGTCATGTTACCGTCGAGTTCTGCCTCCAGCGCACACGATACGTGTTGGTTGAAAATAACGGTGGCAGCAGTACCAGCGGTAATGAGTGATGACCAATGTGGGTCAATTTTAACCTATACACATGTATTTTATGGGTGTTTATGATCTATAGATTACGGTAGAGAATTTGACCCATTTGAATGGGTTCTCGCTCCAGCCACTAGACCCTTCTAGTAATCTTGAATTTCTACGACGAGATTTTGACCCGTCACTTGGGTCGAGAAAAGAGTGAACACAAAAAAGAACGAAGCGGATGCTATTTTTCAACATGGCCCTGAGATTTTTTGATGCATTCTCGACTCCGGGTCCAGTTAAATCTGGACCGCTTCTTAATGCACTTGATGCACTTGAGCCAAATCATTAATTTGGTTGGTTTAACACTTAAAAATACTATTATTTCATTTAGTATGTCTGTATTTTGGCAGTGGCTGCAAGCCCCATTTTACCCCTTTACAAAGGGATAAAATTACAATTTTACTTTCTTATTTTGTCTAACCGGTTTCCATTTCAACTGTTCAATAAGAGATCCAAATGCCCAACAAAGAGGCTGGCTCACCCCATAAAATAGGGGGGCTCGTGGGCCACCTCCCAAGAGAGGGTAGCTCGCAACCACCTTGTCTTTTATATATATATATATATATAATATAAAAACAAAATTTCAAGAGAAAGGACATTATAATATTTTTAAATTATTTTTGTTACTTACTTGGAAGAAAAAATATGAGATAAATTGACCAAAGTCTTAAATTTGTTATATTGAAAACTAGGATCTAAAAGGCAATCTGAAAAAATAAAAATAGTTCTGGAATATTTTCCCCGAAAAAAAATGTAGAAGCATTTCTCTATGAAGTGAGACAATGATTGAAGTAGAAGGAACAGTTGTATAGAAATGTGGTCAAGATTGTAGAGTGTGATAGTATTTATGACAACCTAAGACTGAGTGGAATCTGTACAAGGCTCTCTCTCTCTCTCTCTCTACAGTCCCTTCAGGACCTCAGGTCATGTGAAGTGCTCATCTCTACGAACTCTGGACTATACTAATATTTCTAGTTATACAACAACGGTAACACCGCCCACCCCCCAAAAAAATCCCCCTCTCGATTTAATTTAAAAATTGGAAAAAAAAAAAATAGTTTTCTTCTCCTTTCGTTCTCTCTTTGGGTCTCCCACAGCCCTGGTCAGTTAAATCCGAACAAAAGACGGCAGCAAGATTTTTACTCTCCAGTTATCTTCTGGCTTCGATTAAAACTAATTACGCTTATCGATCACCACAGCACCTAGCCCCGATTCCTTCTTGAAGTTTCTGCCACAGACAGAGCATCTCCCTGGGACCTTGGTAATGTGCAACAACGTAACCGTCCTTGCACCCCTCATTATAGATCCTCTCTTCTTTCTCATACCGAACTTTCACACCGTCCTTCATATCTGCAATCCATATGCCCATTGCAACATCTTCTAGCTTAAACATCTGCAATATCGTGTTCATTTTGTCATATTGAGAAACAAATGTTGAACCATGTACTATCAACATGCAGTACGGAATACAACTGGTGATTGCTTACTGTACCTTTAAATTTCCTTCTTTGTATCTCCTGTAGATTTCCTTCGCAATGTCATGTGATACCACATAACCAGGACCATGCGCCCAAGGGGGATACCTATCTTCAGGCCATTCCTTCAGTAGCGTAGATAATGGAGGTAGACACGAGAGATAAACAAGACCCAAAAAAACAAAATTGCAGTTATAATATCAACAAAAAGACAAAGATAGAAAGGATTTATATACAACTACCAATAGCCAAGCAAAGTAATAATCTAATCTTAGGTCCCTAGTCGATTAAACCTCAGTCCCCATTTGCAAGCCTTGCAAAAAGGGTCAGCAAAAAGAAATCTGATTGTGTATTTGAAATAGTAAATAACTGCAAACAAACATGATTGGTAATGCTTTTCAGATCAAGGCGTTGGAGCTATGGCACTAAGTGACGCACAGAAGAGATATATATAATGCTAATTGTTTCACTACATTGGGAAACTAACCATATATGCAGCAAAAGCTTACATGGTATTCATTTTCTTTTGCTATTACAAAATACAAATAATAAGCAAAGATCTACAATGCTGAGAAGTTTTTTTCATCGAACAAGGCTGAATGGCAAAGTTGAAACAACTTAAATTGCTAGATCAAATATGAGCTTTTCAGAATTAAGAGTTACCTCTGGACTGATGTACCACTTGCTATCATGATTTCTATGTGGTCGGGAATCTGAATTTATGAGCCCAAAAAGCAATCCATGAGTCACATTGATCCTATTTAGAGAAGCTAGCACTTCGTCCACACGAACGAATGCATCATCATCTGTCTTCATGACAAACCTTGCTGAAACAACCTCCGTCTGTTCAAGAGGTGAGGTCAATGAGGCAAACGAAGGATTCTCCTTGTTTAAGAAAAAGATAAGGCTTTACCCCAAAAATGCAGATTGCTAAAGTCTTCCAGGTGATGAGGCTGTAGTAGTCAACAAAAGGCATCAACTGTATGTCTCCATATGTCTGTGCCTCATTCCATAGTTCCTCATTTACAATTTGGTTTTTATGCTGCAATCCAACTCAAAATTGATTAAAATTCAGCAATAGGCTACATAACTACTCAACTCCACGGGTCAAGCTTCTATTTTGTTGTAAAAGAATTCAAAGTTATACAAGAGGGAGACAGAGAAGTAATGAACAGCTAAAATTTTCATTGCAACATGCAACAATGGCAATCTAACAGTGCCTAAGTATACTAATAACAAATATCATAATATAGTTTTAGACACTAATAAGGCCCCTGACTTGTTTCAGGGCTAAGCATTTTATGCAGCCTGTTATATGCATGCCATTTTAAACAAAACATCAAGACCTATTCATAGAACAATCATCCCTAAGATGAATAGATCAGTTTTTGTAGTGTGAAGTCACCAAACTCTTTCACACAGAAGAGTTGTCACGCTAAACAAATGTTGTACCAGCACAAAAGAAAGTTTTCATGTGAAACTCACCAAACCGACAAAAAATCGCACTGCAACTGTCCCTGACCGCACTGCAGGATACTGCATCCATGTCCTTCGAACAGCCATCCTACGCTTAAAATTGTTTGCAGTAGAGAAAACGCCAATGAAGAGATCCAGTTGTTTTTGAGGAGAGAGAGGAACTGATTTGAGTGCTTCCAAATCAATTATATGCTCGGAATCCTCTGATGTAGGTAATCCACTGGCGAGGACAGAAGTTAACTTTAGGTCTCCAGAAATTCTTATTTCACTAGCAAGCCATGGCTCCAAAGTCTGAAAAGATAACCAGCCAAGACAACGAATAAATTGAAAGAAACATTAAACTAACCTATCCACAAAATCATAAATGCAACTGGAGCAAGAATGAAAAGATGAAAATAAGAAAGAAGAAGAAGAATAAGATTACTTCACGGAAAGCAAAGGATGTTATGTGCTTTCCATCAACTGTCATCTGGATCCCCTCTAAACCCACTCTAAGTGTTGCAACAAATGGATAATTTTGCTTAAAAGGAAAGTATTTTTTGGTCTTGGATCCATCTTGCACCGCTGAAGACCGCCTTGACTTGTTGGAATGTGTGCTACCGAGGAAGAACTGGTTATCATCTTTCCCTATCATCTTGTTGCACTGGTCCAACTCATCCACTAGCATAAGAAACTAATATTGTTATTATACAAAGTAAAAGACAAATTAACTGCATTAAACAAACCTCACGGAAGAAAAAGAAAACAAAATGTATTGCTGCCCAATTAAACAAATCTCATGGAAACTATCTGGAAATGATTTCAGACTAGGACATTCTAAGAGAAAGAATAATGAAGACAAGTATTGCTACAACTAAAGCTGAATAAAAGGTATAAATAACCATGGCCAACTGCAAAGCCAGACTGTCTTGCATGGTAGAGCTTTTTGCCTAGATACAAAAATATGGTTTTTTTTTTTTTTTTGATAAAAGATACAAAAATATGGTAAAAAGAACAATACTGGGCTAAAAAGAAAACCATACCAAGTTGTCAGTAACAGGTTGAATTGCATGTGGTACAAAACAACTTAATCATGAAATCGATCTTTTCATATTTTAAAAATAATAAATAGTAAATCGATGTTGAATTCAGTATGATGACCAATTAGACAGTTATATGTACCTTTTTTCATTTTTTCAGGTGCAGGGGATGGACAACGCTCCTCTTCACCCCAATCATGAGCAACAGTCCAGGTGTTTTGGACAATGACAGGGTCCTCAGTTATCTTATCACCATGAAGCCTTACATTGTAATGCAAGATGACCGGCGGATCAGGCTCCCCTGGAAGCTGTTCCCCAGTTAAGTCAATACGGAAATTACCAAGAAGACCATTTGGAATTCCTATAATTGTAATGGCAGAACCCTGAGTCAGGCCACAGGGAACCCTCAACTTATAACCGCTATTATCAAGTTCTGTGGCATTCATTTTATCAAGAAAATGAGGGCACTGTTTCTCTTTTGCTTTCCCATGTGAACTTTCATTTGCATACTGAAGTCTTTGCTCTTCAACTGAATGCATAAGACTATTCCATGCACCTCCAGCTTCCTTAATAGCATCCACTGTATTAGGTAAACCCTGAGCGTGATTAATCAAGTGATTCAAATGTTTCCATGTCTGCAGAGTTTTTTGCTCTTCATTGGACGTATTCCTCTGAGCAAAGAGAGTTAAGACTATTGTGTCAGTGGAAACCACTGTAGAAGCATTCCCTGGATTTTGAACTGCAGGTGGAACTACAGCATTCAGCCATTCAAGAGGATTACTGGTATTGGAGAACGGACTTGTCAAATAACTCTCGCCAATAGGATTTTTCATAATACCATATCTCAGGATCAGCAGCATAAACAATGATGCAACTAAAATGCCACCCAACCATTTTTTCATTCTGCTGGGCACAAATACATCAATAGCTTTGAACCTGATTTCCATGGTAATGAGCTTTAAAAAAAAAAAAAAACCAGAGAACTACCAGTCGATGATCATAATGTGCTTCAAGAACCAAATTGTCCTTTACAACACAAATAAAAACCTCCAGCCATAAATAAACCTGATCGCAAGATGCATATGCATAAGGATTTCACTTCTTGGAAGTAAATGCTTCAGATATTTTCATTCTCAGTCTGTTCTCAACTGATATCAAGTACCAGGTCATGCAACCAAGTTCTTGTGGCCTGAAAATTGACCGCTTGAGTACTCTGAAGTCGATAAATCTACTGCAGAAGTCGCTCATAAAGCATCTGACATGAGACACTCAAACTGATCCTATATTCAAAACAATCAGTCTACAAAAAAATACAAGTTTGTGCAAAAAATTAAGTAAACAAAGAACATAGACATCTGTCCATCTCAAACCATGTAAACAAAAGGTTACCTAACCGATGATGCACTTCATACATTGTCAAAGATGAATACTTCATAAAATAAAAAACTAGACCTCCATGAATTACTATTTACTATCATATAGTGAAAACAGTTCTAATGAAGCATATACAACTCACGGGGAACCAAATAAAGTTGGGAAGATATTCTACAATAAGCTTGAAATGGTTATTCATCCAGATTGATTATCAAGAAGTAGTACTTCAACGATATGGGTTGCTGTTTTCATTCCAGTATAAATCCTAAATTGACAATTGACTCACCCAATGTTTTTGAAAACACCGCCACATCTCTCACAAATTCATGAAGGACATTTTTGTAAATCAAAGAAACCTTTTTTTTTTTTTCGTGTGGGTATATATGTGTTTGTGTTTATACATATTACATAAATGTGTGTGTGTATTATTGTCAACAAATAGGGCAATAAAAATATGAGTTGACACCTTCCCTAGCTCTTCAACATCACCTACGGAGGTAGTGTTTACTTCTCTTTCTAACAGCTAAACAATAAACGTAATTTATTTTTTATTGACTGGGGGAACCGATGGTTAGTGCAATAGTTTATTAGTGAGATGTGATGAACTGGCGGTCCTATCCAAGTAGCAGACAACCATATTCATATTTACGAGGAAAACGATATCATCAAAACTAAGGAGCATGGGACCACACCATTACAACTCTTATTCCCAAAATATAATTCGTGAAATTGAAACCCTAACTTCAAACAAAACTAGAAATATGATGCACAGACAAGCTTTGAGTTATTCCTCTACTTAACAGTATATTCTATTTAGTATAGTCATTTCGGCTTATTTTATACAACTTTGTTTACTTATTCCAAACGAAATCTCTTTCTAAAATTACTTAACTGCCATTCTGGTCTAAGGCCACCATTGACGCAGCACAAAGAAAAAAATCGGCCAGCTATTCAAATGCTGAACCATCTAATATTTCTCTGGCTGATTACTGAGAAAATGATGGAAAAGCCAAAAAAAAAAAAAAAAAAAAAAAAAAAAAGGAAGAAGAAGAAGAAGAAGAAAAAGAACCGAATCCGAATCTCAAAATTATTTTTATTCGGCACTGAAGTAAACAAACACCTTTACTAAATTAAGCATAATTTAAATTATCAAACTTAATTGCAACACAAAAACAAGTTTGTAGTACTGCTTTGCTTTACTTTGCTTCAATTTTCTCGGCAAACAAACAGAGCCTGCATAAACTAAAAGCCAAAAAAAAACTAAGCCAGCGGACAGATCCGAAGACATTAAATTAAAATACGACCACGAAAAGCGATTGAAAAATATTTAATTAAAAAATAGAAAAATAAAATAAAATAACAAAAAAGGAAGGAACCAAAGCTCGAAAATTCGGAAATGTTAACTTAAAAATGATAACCGTTGGGTATAACAGAGCAAAAATAAATGTTTCAGAGTGAAGTTGAAGACTTGGAGAGTAAGGTTGGTTACCTTGGAAATCCCCTCGGAAGAATGCCGGAAAGTGAGAAAAAAATCGGCGAGAAAATCCGAGGAACGGAGGGAGAACTCGATCCTGCGTTCTTTTGAAACTTCAAGTCTACGCTGAACGGTGGGAAACAGTCGAATTGAAAAGAGAAGACTGTTCGTCCTGGTCTTTTATCATGGCTGGTCCTTGAGTGAATGGAAAGTTAATGGAACTATCGCTTTGAGTATTTTTCTTATTATTTAATTAATGGAAAAATTGTTGACTAGAATATCTTTAATTAATTACCAAAAATAACAACCAAACGTTATAAGTAAAAGACGGTCTTCTTCTTTAAAAAACATAGACGGCCTTCTTGAATTTTCCGATTACGGTCACTTTTTTTATTTGGGACGACCGACATGTGCCAGAAGGCCACGTAGAGTAAGTGAGGTCTGTTTTTGCGCTAAGGCGCTGACGTGGACGAATGTCATTGGTAGATTAGAAGATACGCGGTTTTTTTTTTTTTTGGGTAATATAAGATACGCGGTTGAGGAAGACAAATTTAGCTTTTCTTGCTACCTAAGGGCATGTTTTGGTACACGGCTTTTTGTTTAAAAGAAAATTTATTTTATTTTTTAAATATATGTTTGGTGTATCCGAATCCCAACTCAACTAAAAAATATATATATTTTAAAAAAAATGAAAAACAAAAGTAATAAAAAAAAAATTAAGCCAGGAGTGATTGGACCACCCCAAAATTAATGAAGGTAACTCGCCAAACAATTTTCGGGCCACCCCGTCTAATCCACCCCATTAATTTCGAGATTGACCGATCCATTCTCTAAAGAGTGGCTTGGTCACCCATACACATGGTAGTGGCAAAGCCACCCTTAGGGGTGGTTTTCGAACCACCCCAACTTCTTTTCTTTTTTTTTCAGTTTTTTTTTTTTTATAATTTAGATATAATTTTTTCAAATATATTCGATTCCTAAACATCTTTTTCCATTTTTTTTCTATTATCTAAATATCTAAATATAATTTCAAATATTTTTTTTCTTGGTATTTACAATTTTTAAAACAATACAAAATGTTTCATTTACTATATTATAATTTTCTTATAAATGGACGTGTTAACATGCATCACTTATCATTTTAACCATTTCAGTCGCGTTACCACCACACCGTGAGAGGAAACCCATGTTGTGGATCTCCATAACTCTATAGCTATAAACCTATGGTTAAGTTGTGGGTCTCAATGGTCAAAGATCCTAGGGAAGTTGTGGGTCTTTAGGTTAGAGACACAAACGTTCCTCCTTCATCGCAATGTATTGCCGAGCCAGATGTTTCTCCTTCATCATGACGTGCTACTAAGCACCACGGGATCCAACCAATTATGGTGGCTTCAGCACGATGTGCCCCCGTGTCACCAATTAGATCTCGTGCAAAACATACCTTATTGTAAATTGTTGTGATACGCAATATGCACCTTTCTGTGGAGCTTTAATGTGGGGGTATAGTTGTTGGATAGCTTCGAGGTGGTGGGTTGGTTGGCCGTCCTCGAAAGACAAGACCTATATTTATGGTGGTGTGGTGGGCTTTGCATAGAAACGTTTGACGGAACTTCTGCATACTCTGACAATTCATCCGGGTGTAATATTTGAGTTTCAGCAATAAGATATGTTCAAAATAGCCTAAGGGTGGTCGGCATAGTAAGTTTAAATTTTAAATGTCACATCAATTTGTAAGCTATTATAATCAATTTTGTAGTACGCATCTTAATTTCTTGTGTATATGATTAAGGTCAGATACTAATTTTGTATTTATATGCATATATTTCAATAATTATCGTGATTTAAAAGGGTATTGCGTTAAGATGTTTATGGACTAAAATACTGCCAATTTTCTTTTTTTATTTTTTTAGCTCAAAGGAGTAATTCTCATTTTTTAGTAAGGAAAGAAATAAAAGCTTTTGAGGAATTTTGGACAAACTCTTTAGTGGTGATAGGCTTTCAATCTTTGTCTCCGGCATTACCTACGTCCTGGAGAAGAAAAAAAAAAAAAATCTCATGTGACATAAAATTTCTGTTTTTTGTTTCGAATATTTTTGAGTTATTTGTTAATAGATTTTTTTTAAAAAAAATTTAAAAATAAACAAAACAAAATAAAAGAAAAAAAAGAAAGTCTGTAACAAACATAAAAATTTTTTTGTGTTGATTGAGCATGTGACAATCACATACTAACTAAAAATTTATATTATTTTAATATGCAAAGGGACATATGGTCTGAATTAAACCAACTTTAATAGTCTAGAGGTCTTTGGCAAATTCAAATTTTTTTAAAATCATTATGAAAATATTATTTTTTAATTATAACCCAATTAAATGGTTTAACTTTTTACCCTACTACATAAAAAAAAAATTATATATATATATATATTAAATTATTTATGAAGCTTCGGATCTGCTCAAAAAATCATAATTATATCCTGTACGATGGTTTTATTGACTTGGTTGGAGCTAACGTCGAATTTTTAATGCTTTCTCGATCTTAACGTAGTGCGTTGAGAATGAAGGGCAGGCCAGGGCCAGTAGCCGTGGAAAAATGGAAAGCTAAAACAGCCGGATTTACGATGATCTCCCCGCTGTATTGTATAATTACCAAGTTAAAGGAAAAGATAAAATAGGGTCCGTTGGTTACGGACGATATGTACCTTTCAAAGACGGCCATCGTGATGATGATGATGATGATAACGGGGACAAAGGTCACCGTCGACTTTGAAGAAGATTCAGCAAAGCGCAACCATAAGAAGTCACCTAATCTCCACGAGATCATACTTTGACAACTTTTTTTTTTTTTTTTAAACTTTTTTTTTCCTATTCGATTTTTTTTTTTTTTTTTGTTGACTTGAGACTTGAGTGCAGTGCAGGGTTCCAGGTTAATTAAGTTAAGCAAAGGGTGGTACCGACAGCCTAGCTGTTTTTGTGGTGACCACTCACGAGGACCCAATGCCTTGCTTTGGAACAAAACAATGATAGTTAAATCAAATTATCAGAAAGTTCGAAACACGTGTCAGCGTGAATAAAGAGAGATCTATCTATCCCATACACATGTCATGCATCCACCTAACAAAAGAGCCCTAAACGTGGTCTTTTGTAGATTATTATTATTATTATTATTATTATTATTTTGATGAATTATATGTCTATGTTATGGAACAAGCGTTCACGTGAATGTAACAACTTCCCCGATGGTTAGGGTTTGGGATGTGCATGTGCTACGGGGAAATTATTTTCTGACACTTATACAAATAATTTTCTTGCATTATTCTTTTTTAATTATGTGTATTATTAGGGTAAATGATGCTTTCTTCCCATAAATTATCATTTATGTGTTATTTACACAGATAAGCTTTAATTTAATACAACTTAAATCCTATTTGAAGTTTCGGTTTTCAATTATTTGTCCCATCCTTTCAAATCAACCATAAGTTGGAATCATGAGGTATATGAAATAATTAAATTTCTTATTTATGTGAAAAGAGAGTCTTAAATTTTAATTGAAAAAATATGATAAATACATTTTTTGTCCATATGATTTGAGATTTTACCAAAATTATCTGAATTAAAAAAGTGATTAATTACTCTCTCGGATAAGTAAAAAAAAAAAACAAAAAAAAATTATTTTTTGCGTTGAAAAAGTTGATAGAATATGTTAATGTATCATATCATTACTAATCATAGTGTGACACATGTCACTTATAGTAATATAATATAAAAAAAATTACAAAAATATTTCAAAGATATTAAAAGCGAATTTAATATAGTATAGTATACTAACTATATATATATATATATATATATCACCCTCTATGTCTACCTTGTGTCAACCAAAAGTGATGTACTTTTAAAATTACTTATTAAATTTATTATCGATAATTATTTAACTTTTGATCTAATGATGATTTTAAAAGTCATGTCACTCTTGGTTGACACAAAGTAGACATAGAGGATGACTTGTATCATTACTATATATATATAAAAGGAAAAAAGGAAAAACTCAAGGAATGATTGGATCACCTTCTTTGGCTAAATAGAAGATGGCTAAACCACTTCCAACAGATATGTGTTGGTTTAGTCGGGTTAGGATCCTGTACAATTTCAAAAGAAATTATAAAATATCAAATTACGTTATTTAGGTTATTTCTAAGCACTAAAAAGCTTGGAAAATACCACCTGATAAAAAAGTTACATGTTATCAAGGCAAGTAGAAAGAATTTCATTTCCAATTTAGATGCCTAGAAGTGACCAAAGAATGTAATTTAAGAATCTACAGTTATATAAAAATTATAAGAGCTTCTAATCCGGTTTAGCCACCCAAAATATATTCAAAAGAGTGGCCATAGATCCTAGAGCCCTCTCAACCCAGTAAGCTTCTGATTGAAATCAGTGCCCAATTGCGTCTTAAAAAACCCTTGGATGGAACATGTATCTTGGAATTTTCAACCCATTTTGCCCATGAAATCCGGTTTTTCAGCCCACCCTATGGTTTGAAGATTTAAAATTGCTTCCTGTGAGCCCCGAGGCCTCTATCTTCTCTAGCTTTTTGGATTTTGTTTCTCTTCCCAAGATACGCCGAAGGAACATAAATACGTAAAGCATGGCCCACGAAATGAAGCCCACAACCACACACAAACTGAACACCATTTCAAGTTTTCAACTATTAAAGGATCTCCTAAACCCGGCCACTTTCAAAGTTTCAACCAATTATTCACATAATTTACTCTCTATTTTAGTTTTTAAAAAAAACTATTTTTCTCTATTTTAGTTTTTTATTTTTTTAAAACACTTACATCAAATTTTATTATTTTATTTAAATATTATTTTTTAAAGATGTATTTATTCTTTTTCTAACAATCATAATTTTTAAAATTTATCATTTTGTAACGTTCATATTTTTAAAAATGCGATACTTGTGGTTGCAGCAAACTTTCCTACAATGAAGTATAGCGACAATTTTTGTCGGCTTCAGAAAATGCTCAGACTGTTCTTTCTCTTCTTGTTGAATTCCTGGATCAATGTCCTGTCTTTTATCTGTTTCTTTGAAGTCCTATTTTATATAGTATAGGTGATTGTCCTTCACTCTTGATGCATGTTTGACGTTATGTACCTAGCATTTTCAAGGTCTAAAGAGAAAAGAGAGGAGATAACGAAATAGGCAAAAAAAAAAAAATGGAGAGGAAAGAGAATAATAAGTATATTTTAATATTTTTTTTAATATTAATTTGATGAATGAACAATTTTCATCAAATTTGATGAGCATTATTTACGCCCACCAAATAGATGAGCAAATTGGTAGGCCTAAAAATGAAGAACTTTTTAAGAACCATTAATTTAACATTTTGAGTAGCTTGAGTGAACCCATGTGCCATAAATGTTCAGCATTAACTCGCTCAGACCTGGAACATGTGGGGGCACACGACTCACTGAGGTCTGAGGCTGTCGTCCATGGTCACACATAAACACTACTGAACACGCTACGTGCACGTTAGCTCAGCAGAAATAGCGCAGCATAGCAAGGGTAATAGAAGGAGGAGAAGATCGAAGAAGAATTCCAAAAGCGCGCAGGGGCGGACCTTAAAAAAAATTTAGGAAAACATTTTGGAAAATTTTTTTCCAAAACTTTTACCGCTCCCCTCCCTTCACCACCGGTAGTGATTGATTTGATGCTGCTTACAGTAAGTAATTAACTTATATAGGATTTACTGTGAAGTTTTGTCCATTTTAACTAATGACTGGGTTCTCTCGCGAATGACTTGGAAAATCATCAAGAGCAGCAAAACAGACTTCTGGTTTAAACTTTAATCAGTTCTTCATTAGGGTATGAATCTCTCTTTTCCTTTTTCTTTGCAAACAAGAAGTTTTACCATTTAAGAATTTGGCTACAATATCATGCTTAAAAAAAATAAGCATACCAAATTAATGATTGTTCAGGGAAGTGGCATGGATTTTGTAAGAATTTAATTGCACATGCATATACGTACGTGACAGGACACATAAAATTATTAGCTTCGTTATATTATAAGGTTATATAATCTTAATCCTATTAAATTAATGGTCAAATAATAGAAGTGATTTTCTGTTGAACTTCTAATTTGATGGGAGGTGGAGTAGGTTATATATAGTTGAATAAGGAAATCACAGAGTTATAAGCAAGAGAGTCACGTACTATATAATAGGGGCTAGTTAAAGTGGGGATAAAGATTTCTAACAATTTTTATGTCTGAATTGCTAGAATAAATTTTGGACCATTCGTCCACATTTTCTAAAAGATGGACCATACAAGGACCCTCTCAGCAATCAGAACAGTAAACGGCTGAAAATTCGGATCCTTAAAGTGATCAGCAATGAATGGGCGCAGTTGGATACGGGCCCAGCCCAACTTGAAAAAGACATGCACAGCATACGTACATAGTTGTGCATGGTGGGGGTCGCAAAATATCCCAATTGAGTTAAAGCAAAAAGCAAAGCTAAAGGGTCAAGAGTTATTGCCATCAAAGTGCAAAGCTCAGGCGATCAACTCCAGATCGAGTTGAGCACCCACTACCGCTCCAACTTTAATATATATATCCTACTTTCCGTCAATTTATCACAGCCCTAAAATAGTTGGTAGATCTCGTTTTAATTTCTACCCCGGATGGGAGAAAGTGGTTGGCTTCCAAAATCCTGACTAAAATCGATCAGGATCTTAATCATTGAGTGAAAATGTGTATGGAATAGCTGTACGTTTGCTTTGTTTTAAGTAATCTTAATTTGGTTTTTCGGCTGCCTTGTATTCTTTGTGTTTCTTTTTCTTTTTTTTTTTCCATTCAATAAATTATTACTCATCCAAAAAAAGAAAAAGAAAATTCAATGCACGGAATTTAAACTGGTCATAAAGTGTTGTGCTATCTTATTTTTTAAAAAAAGAAGAAGAAGTGATCACAATTAACAGTAAATTAATGATGTGGCCGGAGAAATATTAATAATTCTTCTAGAACTTAGCAAACTGGAGATTGGAAGCACATCTCCCCTTTGGTAGCACCGGACACTCGATGATGTCAGCCCCGGAAGTGTCGACACACACGAAAATCTGGTAAAGTTGGCTGTTTCCAGCTGAATCCTTATTGCACTCAATCCCGGGGGTGTGGCCAGTCGCCTCTTTTATGGCTTCCACAATGCTGTCTAAGCTGTAAAATCCATCATCTGGGTTGATATCAGCTTTCTTGAGGATTTGTAGGAGGTTTACTTTCTGCTTCAGTTTAAGAGCTGCTTCAAAGTAGTCACGCTGGTCAAGTTCTGACTCTGAGCAGGTCCCATGTTTCTCCCATTCATGTGACCAGAACCTAAGCCCATTGCTGCTCGGGCAGCTCAGTGATGGCCAATTCTTGTCTAGACTGCTCATCAGCTCTGAAATCTACACCAATACCAGCCATTATATATGTATACATATCAACACTAATCACAAATCAAAGTTTCATACATGAGAAACTTTACTTATTATCATTGATCTTAATTTCATCACTTTTACAATTATATATTCTTAAACTTTAAAAAGTGTCAATTTAAAATTATCATCTTTTAAAAGTTTGCAATGTCAATATTTTCATCCAAATTTAGTGTTAAATCAAATGAATAATAAGTGAAATCTCCAAAATAATCCTAAAATATTTATAAAATTATAAAATGATTTAATAATTAAAAATTAAAAATAAAAACAAAAAATACGGGGTATTTTGAGAATTAAACGCTGATTTTAGACGAGATGAATAACATTGCAAACTTCTAAAAAATTGTAGCCTTAAATTGATATCTTTTAAAATTTAAGAGTATGATTGCAAAAGTAATGAAAGATCAAAAGGTGATGACTCGATGAGTAAAATTTTCTCTTTGGTATATGTATAAACTTGAGTCATAATTAATGTACTAGTGAAAGGGTGTTCAAACCATCCCATAATATATATGTGGTAATTTTAATTTGTAAAATACGATAAATTGCCATTATTGCAATCTAATGTATTTGATTAATTAGATTAGATTAATGGGAAATGCTATAACATCTACCCATGTCCTTCTCCCATCCTTCTACTTTTCAAAATTATCATTAAATTTGTGGTCCTGGATCATGGGGACCACAGATCTAATGGTGATGATAATATTTAGAATGATGGAAGAAAGACATTAGTAGATATTCTAGCATTTCCATATATTAATAAGGAGATGCATGTACGGCCGGCATCAAACAAGGTTTTGTTTTACATCCTTGTAGGTGATCACCACGTGGCAATGAGGGAATGTGTGATCCTGCCTATGGGAGGGTGAAAAAGGAAATGCATATGGGATTTGATTCCCATTGTCTCGCACTTTCATGGTGTAATAAGACAACAAAAAGTTTATCCTAATACTGACCATAGTATAAAAATATCAGTTTAATTAGTTTTGAACATTTATTTATAATTACCAGAAAAAATGTGAAATGATCCAGACCGATGAATGGAAAATCCCACTGACGATTTTTTTTTTTTTTATATTTCTAAATTTGCTTTTAAAAAAGAAAAAGGATGAATCGAAAATCTCAAATTTTGGACATTTGATCGAAGCCTAGACCTGCTTTTTTAATCATACTTGCCAGCCTAGGAGTTATTTCTAAGTACAACTTAACCCTTAAACTAATTATCTTCCTCAGATTAATGCAAAGCCCGTTATTGCATATTCCAATCATTTGAATTCAACTTCAGCCGCGCCCTTTTAATTAATCATTTGTAAGATCGATCACACCAGCCAAGTTAATTAATTAATTAATTAGTACCTCTGATTTATCGAAGACACTATCGGGATCACAGTTGGAGGGGTATGAGCCATCTTTGTAATTAGGCCAAAGTCCATGAATGCCGAAATCTGCCGCAGGCTTTCCTGTCTTCGGATAGCAACATGTATGCTTTGTGTCACAGTATGCTCCTGGCCACTGCACGTATATATATATCATATCCTCCAAACAATTAATTATAGGGTTGAAACAATTAAAACATTAACATTTAAATTTAATTAACAGCAAAAGAAAAGAATGAACTTAATTAAACGAAGGATATGAAAATGAAAGCAAGACCAAACTAATAAATATAATTACCTGCTGAACGAAGTAAAAGAAATCAAAATCCTGTGAAAGACAAAGAACTGAGAGATATTGTAGGATCAAAAGTTTGATCAAGATTGAGGATTTGAGTTCCATGATCTTATAACTTAAGTAGTCTTTGAACAAAAACTCTGTGGGAGTTGGGAATAATGAAGAATGATATATATTTTATAGGCAAAAAGGAAGGGTTACGGGTAGAATATCCGGAACAGTATATGCTTACAGCTTTTACAGAACTTCATTAAATTATTTCTTTGCTTGCGTGTGCACACATCTCACGTCTGGTTATGTCTTGGCTTCCCTCTTTGATTTCCTTTCGTTTTATCTTGTTTTAAAAGCGTCGTCTAATATATATTTCCTTCATATTCAATGCAAATGTGGTAAGTGGGGGGAGGCGTGTGGAGGGGGAGGGGAGATCTAGTGAAACCTTAGTTTTGAAGGTTGAGTCGTCCAAGTCTTGTCTTGTTGACAATAAAATTAGGTCCCTCCAAGCTTTCTATTATTTTCCCGTTTTTGTAGAAAATTGCACATGCATGTCGTTAGTCTTTCATAAAGCCTTCCTGGCCTCTGCTTGGACACCCTATTTAATAAATGAAATGTAGGTTAAAGTATATATATAATTTTAGAGGAGTGCTAGAATATTTATTAGAAATCATTTTAGGAGTGTTAGAATATATTAGTATATATTATTCATTGTCTCACATGGCTTATTGATATGTACAGCTCTATTGTATTCCTATATAAATAGGCCCCTTATGTACAGTTTTATGTGTGATTCAATATACAACCTTATTCTCAACATGGTATCAGAGCCAAAGGTTTCGAACCTTGACTCCGTCATTTCACCCCTATTTCAATTAAATATTCCATGTGTTGAGTATCACCTATTAATTGATTAAGCGATTAAATTTACCTCTTTCTATTAGCTTAAGCTTTTGGGATAAGTGGTAATTTAACAAGGAGATCAATTAGCATTTTTATTTTTTTAAAAATCAAGTAGGATTCATCTCTTCATTTGAAGAGGTGGGCCCCATTTGATTTAAAATAATAAAAAAAAATGCTAGTTGATTCCCTAAAATTTTTTTTAATAAATGTTTAAGCATTTTTCATAATTTTACGTGCTAAATGGTCCTGTGCTTTTCAAAAGCTTTATTTTGGTTTTTGTTCTTATTGTATCATCTACGACCGAAAATGACAAACTGACATCGTAGTTTTTTTTAATGATGTGGCACATGCAATTTCAAAAGTAAAACACCCAATAAACAACTAGAAAACGTCCGCATTAATAATTTAATATGTCGCAATTCTCAAGCAATTGCCTAAAATATAGTAATCCCTTCTCTCCATACTTGCCTCTCTTTTTCTTTTTTTTTTTTTTTTTTTTTTTCTATTCCTCTCCAAACTTGCCCTAAATATATATGTAAAGCGCTGAAGCTTATCCCTGTATTATGTTCAATACGCAATTCTAACCCAAAAGTTCATAGTGTTGCGTGCAAGCCAATTTGTTCGTTAAATAACACACTACTTTCCCTGTTTTCCATCTCATGATCTGCAATCGCTTGACACGTGACTAACTGCCAATTGGAGACACACATTATTGGATGGCAATAATTAATGTGTTAATTAAGTTGTAATTTGTTGGCATCTCAATTAATTAACAATTGCTTTCAGTTATATATATATGATGATTCATGATTGTTAGCTTGTTAAATCGATCTCTTAATTAGCTAGGAAAGAGACCCATATATGATCCATGAATTAATTTGTTCGGCAAATCCAACGTCAGTACGTACCCCAAAGCTTAAACTTCAATATTGGATTTTTCTTCAAATTAATATGAGCCTCCAGTTGGCCACAAGTCCGGGAATACTTCGATTGCAAGAAAATGGTTCGAATATCAAATAAAATTCTCAAGTATCTTAAATATTGGCCGTGTTTCTTTATTTTATAAATTTGTTGTTATCCTTTCATTGCCTATTTGCGTCGGCACACGGAACTTGAAAAATGAAAAACCATCGTTTTCATGAGTTTAATCATCTCTTTCCTAATATGAAGGGCCAGTTTGTCGATCGTCAATTGCAAGCTTTCTAAAATGCGAAAGCAACAACATTGCGGTTGTGATGATGATTGAAAGGAATTGCAGAGATTAGATTAGATTGCGCGCTAGGAAAAGAAACATGCTTCTCCTAATTAAGTCCTAACCTAACTAATTAATCACCGTCCAAATAGTTTGAATTTGTGGGTCTCCTACATCATGATCATGTCAAGGCCGCAAGTGTCGTTTAACAAACATGTTGACTAATTTGCACTTTGCACGCAATAATATTCCATACCTACGTACCAGCCTAGCCTGTTACATCGTATAAGTAAATGCATATAGATAATTACTGCATGCTGCAACTAGACTTACATATAATTGGACCTAATAATATTTAAGTAATTAATTAGCTCTAATTGGTATAAATGACACTGGGACCGAGCATATACCGTCTTGGATATTCTGTCCTTGATCCTTTTTGGTATGAACAAAGCCCCCCTCTTTTTCTCAATGCATGTAGTTTCAGGATTAATTAAGAGAGTCTAGCGAGCCTGTAATAAGTATATGGAAAAAAAAATTACTTTAGCCCCTTGAACTATCACTATATTCTTATTTACACCTTCAAACTTTAAAAAGTGGCATACGACCCCCTGAATTACCATTGCATGTCAACTTAGACACTTTCGCATTTTTCTACCCAAAATACTCTTGAAGTCATTAAAAAAGAAGCATTTGAAAAAAAGAAAAAAAAAAGTTGAAGGAGCTAATATGAAAAAGACCACACATTTTTAATATTTTTAGGTTTTCTCCTTTTTTGTTTATTTTTTTTTTTCAAATGGTAAATTTTTAATAACTTCAATGGCATTTTGGGAAGAAAAATGAAAATGTGTCTAATTTGACATGCGGTAGTAGTTTAGAAGGCTCCAATATGACTTTTTAAAGTTTAAAAGCGTAAATGAAAATGTGGTCATAATCTAGGGGGATAAAGTATATTTTTCCTTTAAGTATATTAACTCTTAAGGGTTTTTTCTTTTTTTCTTTTTTTTTTTTTTTTTTTAAAAATTATTTAGCGTAGAGAACTCGATTTTGTTAAAATCTAAATTTTAATTAACGATATCAGTCTTTCTTTCTTTCATTTTTTTTTTTTAGGAAAATTAATAGTTTCCTTTTTCAAGTCCACCTGGCCATGCAGATCCACTAATTGAATAGGTTAAATTCAGTTTTGCGGGATCTTATAATGAATAAGGATTTTCTCAATTTCAAATGAAAATGATAATATCAATGCTTCAATGTTTTATCTTCTCAATGGTGTGTACGCCTGACGAATATTTTGCCAAATTGGTGCATGTACCATGTAAACTCAGCTTTTGGGAACATGGATCGTAAGTTGCCTTTCTATATATGTATGATTTGGCCGGGTCGCTATATATGTAGCACTTTTTATTTCGAAAAAAATACCATATCAAAATTTTATATTCTTGGTTATTTAGCCAACACAGTATTTCCTTTTTCACATTGTATTCAATTTCCCGATTACAATTGCGAGTCTGTGGATTTTATATTCAAAGCAAATCAGGAAATTAAAAAAAAAAAAAAATCTGGTGCCAAAGCCCTAGATCGGGTGTGGAAAACTCATTTCCAATTATAATTACGATTAATTTTGGAATGATGATTAATGTGGAAGATGAAATAGTCATATTAATTAATTTATTAGTCATCTGTCACAATATATTTAAAAGGAAGGGAACTCAATCTGTGAAGCACATTTCCCCTTTGGAAAGACAGGACATTCGATGATGTCTGACCCTGAAGCATCCACACATAGGTAGATTTGGTAAAGCTGACTGTTACCCGAAACATCCACGTTGCACTCTATCCATGGAGTATACCCTATTGCTTCTTTTATTGCTCCCTTGATGCTTTCTATGCTGTAAACTTTCCCATCTGGTTGTATTCCTGCAGTAATTTTTTTTTTACCATGTTAATTAATTCTAGTCGTCCATCAAAACCTGATCATATCTAACTACTAAAGGTTACCTCGAATTTTACCTGATTTTTGAAGAGCTTGGAGGAGGTTTGCCTTGTTTTTAAGGTTGAGAGCTGCTTCGAAGTATCCATGTTGGTCAAGTACAGACTCCGAGCATGTCCCATGTTTCTCCCACTCGTGTGTCCAGAACCCTATGCTGTTGCTGCTAGGGCAAGCCAGCGATGGCCAATTCTTTTGCATAGTGCTTATGAGGTCTGATATCTAGCCATGATAAACAGGAAGAGATTGAATCCTTTTGTGATAGAATTTGAATAGTTTTAGTACTTTCAAAATCTACTAATTATATGTGTGATGTTAGGATGGAACTATATAAGACAAGACACGACCAAAATTTGACATACAACATTTAGGATTAATAATTTTTTATACGACCGATATGAATCCAACACAAAATTAATGAATTAAGATTAAAAGGTCTGATCAGTTTAATTAAATAAATTTATACTCATATTTTGACACGACCCAAACTTAACAAATAAACACAAATTATCACCGCTAGCTAGATATATTACCTCTGGTTGTTTGAAGGGGCTGTCGGGATCACAGTTTGACGGGTACAAGCCATTCTTGTAATTAGGCCAAAGGCCGTGAATGCCAAAATCTGGTGCAGGCTTCCCGGTCGCTGGGTAGCAACAACTTTTTTGTGTGTCACAGTATGATGCTGGCCACTGTATTAACAATGGTGGGAAAAAAAAAAAAAAATTAACAAATCAAATAAAGAAACGAAATTCTTTAAACTACCCAAGAATATTGAATGAGTAACTCGCTGATCTCACCTGTTGAACAAAGTAGAAAAAATCGAAATTCTGAGAAACACATAGAAGCGAGAGATACTGGAGTATCAAAAGCTTGAGCAAGATTGAATGGTGGGACTTCATATCTCTTCCTCTATCTCTCTCGTACTCCTCTTTGGGTTGGTGTTAAAAGAAGATATATATACAATCCGTGGTGATATCTGTATTTATAGAAAAAAAAAATGGAAGGTTTTTTAATTTGTGTGGAGAATCCTAGTATAGGATATGCTGCAATCATATTAATGCAGGACATCTTTAGGACTTTATTTTTTATTTTTGTTTTTTTTTAGGACTTTACTTGTGTAACGGATGAAGCACAATGATTGCATGATATATGTCGGCTAACCTTTTTCACATGTCACTCGTTTGTTTGCTTCTTTCTTCTTAATTATTTTGCCTTCTTTCCCCATATTTACAGTGCCAATTCGGTGATCCCATGAATGTATGTGTTTTTTTTTTTTTTTTTTTTTTTTTTTTTTTTTTTATCTTGTCTAATAAAAAAACAGATAAAGAATAAAGGGTATATTAATAAAATCAAATGTTGTTGTCAATCCTTTCTATTCCATGCTATTTTATTTCCTTTAATTTCATTTCAATTTTTGTCTAGCTAGAAATGCTCAAACACAATGCTTTCAGACTCGTAACTTGTTAGGTTTCACATAAAAGTCTAAATGCTTTCCCATTTGGGACCAGTAAGGTTGGCACGGCACTTATTAGATGGATAAGAACTCTCTATTATGCTTTCTATTTGGACCATTCAATTGAATCTTGTCGCACATAGTAAAAAACAAAAATTGAACCTTGCCATATGATATCTCTTTTTTTTTTTTTTTTTTTTTTTTTTATAAAAAGGAGGATAAATGTGTACACATGGTGCAAGTAAGTTTTTTTTAAAAAAAGGAGGATAAATGTGGCGCAAAAAAAAAAAAAAAACCCCACTTGATGCAATTACACGGATAATAATCAATTTAAACATATATAATTATGATTAAATGCAGACGTATACAAATTCGGTTTAATTTTGTTTTTTTGGATAAATTTTTCTTCTGTACCGTTACGGGCCCACATGTTCTGCATTTTGTTTGCGATAATAATCTCGTACGTACCCAATCTAGGCCACTCAAAGATCCATCGACGACATTGCAAAATTGCAAATAGAGATCTATGTTCACATGCATTTGCTGGCACGTGAGATTTGATGGAGCCAGCTGGTTGGGATGGATAATGGAACCAAGATTTTTTTTATTGGGAGAAAAAAGTATAAATGAAGGGTTAAGTCTAATTTTAATAGGACAAATAATAATTTTAACTATATACAAGTATTTTAAGAAAAAAAAAATTATAAATATATAAATAAATATTTTATAAGAAAAATTTTAACTATAGTTTCATTAGGGTTTTGGAGCTGAAAAATGTGATTCAAGAATCATTTTTAAATTAAATTTTTTTTATTAAAAAAAAAAACATTAGTCTATGTAATTTTATTAAAAAAAAAAAAAACATTAGTCTATGTAACTTTTATTGAGTTGCAAATAGCTCCTTCGAATTTAAAAAAGTGACTGAGAAATGCACTATCGGTTGTAGATTTATCTTGGACTTAAAAGGTGGTAGTATCATGTCATGGTGTAAATGGCTGTATTTATCAGCCAAAATGTAAGTGTGGACGCTAGACAGAATATTGGTGCAGCATATCCTTGTTGCTCCTTTTAATTTACTGCTGAAATTTTGTGTGTGAACACGTGGAAGTTAGCGCTTCACGTCCTTTAATATTTTATAATTTTATGCATATATATGCTGTTTGTTGTCTTAATCTTCATCATTAGTGTTTGCCCTTAGATTATTTGATTTAACCCCAAATCTTAATAAAAAGGATGAGATTTAAAAAAATTAAAATTTGAATTCACCGAAGTTTTAAAACTTTGAAGGAATAATTTTGAAAAGAATATTTTTATCTTACAAATTTAATGATATATATATTATTTAAAATTTAAATAATATAATACTATATACATCATTAAATACAATAAAATTAAAAAAATTAGTCATTTCCATTTTCACTTAAAATGTCCTTTCACTTTATGTAACTTGAAAGATATGGAAGGTCAATTACCATGCCAAATATTGTCAAAGATCTGTATATTATTCACGTATTAAAATGACAATTGTTGGTGTATTTTTGGTCGTCTTCTTCGTTTAGCCGACGACTGTAGCAACCAACGTACGGTTGAACTGAGGGTAGACTCCCCTGGCATGAGAGGGTTATATCTGCAAAATAAAGAGCCATCAGGAATGTCCCCGGCGGAGCCGAAGACCCTCCGATGCTTAAGTTAGCATGCTATTATAAAACTGAGGAAAATAAATGGAGTTTAGAGAGAGAGAGGGTAGTATAGCTTGAGCTCTCATGGAGGGTTCTAGAGAAATGTATCAGGTGTGCCGGAGCTCTCACGGAGAGCTCCTGTCTGAGAGGGAAGAGAGAGAGAGAGAGAGGGGAAGGAGAAAGGGAAGAAGTCCCATCTCAGAAGTCCAGAAAAGTCCAGCCCCCTTCTAATGGTCTTCCCTTTCTATATAAAGGGATTTGACTTGGGCCAAGATCGCATCTTGGCCCTACACGTGTCAATCACGTGGGCCCATAGTAAAAAGGGATATTTCATCCCAACAGTTACCCCCGATCCCCCATGGCTGACTTGCTCAAAGGATCAGGTATCGGGGATCTTTGATATACTTGTGATTGAGATTACCTCAGTTTTTCTTGGAGAGGACGACTCGTTGTTTGTTAGATGTCTGAGTCGCGATCTTGGAAGTGTGAACTTCCATGAAAATTGTGTGGGTTTTACCCCCCGAGCCTGTGACTCGGCTATTTGCCACGTTGTTGCTAGCGTGCTTGTTTAAGCTTTATTCCTTGTCAGGTTGACCTGAATCAAGGTCTTTGTCGATTTATCAGATCACAATGGAGGATGTTTGGGCTGATATTTTGCCCGTATAGCTGAGGAGAGCTTCATATGTCCCGTGCTTCCTGTAGAAACTTAAAGACAAGAAGACATATGGCAACTTTGATGCCGGTTATCCGTTAGTAACAGGACTATGGTCCAGGTTAGTCGAATAAGCACATAATAATATCAATAATCAAATATAAAAATATCTCGTATTGAATAAATAACTGAAAAGGGTTTACCAAGACCGTATGTCGATGGCAATAGCTTGTGAGCTTTCATGTCCGGGGATTGTCGGAAGGCGAGGATCTAAAGCTCTCATGCCTCCACTGGGTGCCGAGTACTCTCCCGTTGGCCGGGCACTCCCTCGGTCTTGAATTCAAGCCCGTGCACCAAGAGACCGGAGTCTCCTGACTAGGACATCGGTCTTTATATCAGGCTCGGCATGTCAAGGGGTCGGTGGCGACCTCAATGACGGAAGCGTAATTTAGATCTTGGGTCACGTGCACGGCATGCCAAAGGGTTCAAGACCTCGATGACGGAGCACGGACCTCCGATCATGGTTCGGCATGTCAAGGGTCATAGGCTGGACCTCAATGACAGAACCAGAGCGTGATCTAGGATCGTACGCACACAAGTCTGTCAAAGGGTTATTAAGAACCTCGATGACGGTGCGCAGATCTTTCGATCTAGGTACGGCATGTCAGGGGTCGTTGTCCGGACCCCGGTGACGGTACCCGGCGGTGATCTAGGATCGTACGCACACATGTCTGTCAAAGGGTTATTACGCAACCTCGATGACGGTGCGAAGATCTCTGGATCTAGGTACGGCATGTCAAGGGGTCGGTGGCGACCTCAATGACGGTACCCGGTGGTGATCTAGGATCGTACGCACAATGTCTGTCAAAGGGTTTTACGCAACCTCGATGACGGTGCGCAGATTTTTCGATCTAGGTACGGCATGTCAAGGTCGTTGTCCGGACCTCAGTGACGGTACACCGGTGGTGATCTAGGATCGTACGCACACATGTCTGTCAAAGGGTTATTACGCAACCTCGATGACGGTGCGCAGATCTTTCGATCTAGGTACGGCATGTCAGGGTCGTTGTCCGGACCCCGGTGACGGTACCCGGCGGTGATCTAGGATCGTACGCACACATGTCCGTCAAAGGGTTATTACGCAAACCTCAATGACGGTGCGAAGATCTCTCGATCATGGTACGGCATGTCAAGGGTCGTTGTCCGGACCTCAATGACGGTACCCGGTGGGTGATCTAGGATCGCACGCACGGCATGTCAAAGGAGGGTCTTGGGCCTCAATGACGGTGCGCGGATCTTTCGATCGTGGTTCGGCATGTTCAAAGGGTTGCAGGCCTCAATGACGGAACCAAAATCTTCAAGCTTGCCGCTCCAAGGGTCGGGGTGTTTGATCGTTCTGACCTGTTTGCCTGAAATCATTGAAACACAAGGTGGAAACATCCCAATCTGTTAGTAGAAAAAATATTGCACTCGAGATAAATGTTTGATTTGTCGATGATGTTTTCCAAAGTTTGACGCTCCATGGATGCGGAGTGCCCGAACCGACCACTTTGAGGAGTCAAGCGATCATGGTTGGGCCGAATTTCGGGCCTAGATAGGTTGCCTTGCGGTTTTTCCGCATATTGGGCATCTTGTGAGACCAGTCGGGGTGTTGCCATATACCGGTCCTGATGCGCTTAGGTCAGTCAAGGTGCTGCCATATTCTGATCCTTGGTGCGGCCTGGTGGAGCTAACAGGTTGTGTCCTGCGAAGCTCAAATATTACAGAAATGTGGGCAGCATCTTGGCTGCAGTTAGTTCACGCGTAAAAGAGATGTAATCTCGATCAGGGCCCAATTAATTGGCGATAGCAGCTAGGTGATCCCATATTCATTATACCTCTT